>MU271144.1:120040-604165 GCA_021432605.1 Coniochaeta sp. PMI_546 | reverse complement strand
TACCTCACATTACCTCACATTACCTCACATTACCTCACATTACCTTACATTACCTTTTATCGCCTCACATTAACTCAGCTTAACTCATATTAACCCCACCTATATTCCCCGCGCAACTGGCCACCCTTCATGCTTCAGACTTCTCCCGCTCGATCGGGCAGCAATACCGACTGCATGTCTCTGCCTGTTATCAATTTACCAGCCTGACCTTGTTAAGTCGTCAAGTGAGTCATTTCTCAATCCGAGAAAGCCATCAGAACATCCATGCATCCAAGCCTGCATAAGAGACCATTGCACAGCCAGCGCGGGGTATCTCGACTACGAAATTTTAAGACCTCCTCGCCATACCTGTCACTCCAAGGCCATTCGACGAACGGCGGACATGACAGAATACATCCCTGAAGATACTGCGACTAATGCAGAGAAGCTAACCGAAAAGATCACTGTTCTGGTATGCTAAGGCTTGTCAGACTCTCAAAAACTCAATCTAATGTTTGCCATAGTTCGGGGAGGGCGTTACCGTTGACAACAAGATCATCGGCGACGGAGGATACCAGACCGTTGGTTCTGATGTTTGCGGAGTGTTGGTGTTCACAAAGAGCGGTGCCGGAGCAGTCAGGACGATCGGGGCCGGAACGGAGGATGGAGACGTAAACGTCGAAACAGGTCCAAGAAAGAGAGCACGGTACTGTATCCTTGCTATCGGGGAGGGACAGTCTTGTGTTATATTAGGGACGCCATCGTTTCGTCTCATCAAACGAACAAATACTAGGTACTAGTTTGTCTATTGTTTAAAAAAGACTTGACCAATGTCCAAGACAACTCTATCTTCGTATGCTCATCAAGTCTAACAAAAGGCAACGGCTGTCCACTGAATGGAAGAGTCAATTCCACCTGTTTATCCTCAAAACTTCTAAGAAGAAAGCCGAGCAGTTCTGCAGAGGACACTGTTTGGCGAATTTGCCGTTTGTCGCGCGAGTCGGTTGGCAGGATATCCGAATGATTATCAATCGTCTTCGTCAGTCCTTCAGGGACTTCGACATCTTTCCACCACCGTACGACAGACGACATATAATCAGTTGACTTAAGGGTGCCGAGATCAGTTGGTGTGGTTGCCGAGGCACACAGAAAGAACACTTGCGGAGCGTATGTCCAGAGGTCGCGAAGAATTGAGTGTGCTCTTCTTTTTGGCACATTGGTGGGAAATTCACCCGCGTCGGCGTCAACTAATGTTGAACATTTTTCAATACGCTTCAGTCGACTGGCATGAAGTGGGTAATACTCGCTAGAGTACGTATTGAGTTCGTCTTCGAGGAGCTTAATCAAGCCGCTTGTAGTAAGTAGAGCTTTAGCTTGGGTCATTTTAAAGATTGTTCCAGGCAAGATAGTTGATGTAAGATCGATCTAAACAAAGCTGATCCGATGTAAACGGAGGTAATGTGAGGTGCTCTAAGGTAATGTGAGGTGCTCTGAGGTAATGTGAGGTGCTCTGAGGTAATGTAAGGTGATCTGAGGTGACCTGAAATGACACAAGCTTGCTTGCGGCGCGGGGAATCTGCTGTGATTAGTCGAGGTGGGCCTTTTCGGGTGTCCCATCAGCTTTCGCCGTGTTACGTACCGCTTTAAGCCAGCCACTCATTTGTCGACCGCCTACAGAGGATGACTCCGCTGTCACCGCTAATAGCGCTGTAAACCGCTAGACCTTAGTATTCTGCCGGCAGAAAGAGGCGGTGAGATATCTATTTTGTAGCGACCTCTCTCCAGGATGTTGTTCAACGTGTAAGTGTATAATGACGCGGATCCATATGCTCTAACCTCTCGATTACTTTCACATAAATCCAGAAGTGGACTTTGCTGTGACTGTAAAGTAACATTATCATATGACCAGTCTTGTTATGGATTTGAAAGATACATCCTCCATCCGCTATGCTAGCCATTGTGATGTAGACATAGGTCGATTGTATCACTGAGCTGCCAGGTCCTCTCGAAATTAATCGAGGCACCTACATAGTGAATGACCTGGCTTGATCCTCTTCACGGTCCACTATTTCTCGAGACGTTCATAGTAGCCAACTACTTCATTCCGGAAGCAGTAGCATACCACACCAAATGGAGGTGGCGGTCGACCCGCATGCGACCACGCCTAGATCTTTCATGATTGACAACGGGATGCGACTGCATGGAAATGCTCTTTCGATGTTGTCATGACATATAGTTGTAGACATCCTCGTTCGGGTCCGTTGTCAAGTCGCCTTGTTGATCGTAGACGAACCAAATCATCCTTGACTCCCGCTGTCTTAGTTTGATAGTTGCCGAGGCCAGGGGCTGCATATTAGCTCCAAAGAATTTGAGCTGGTCCAAAGATATTCACTCACTCATTGTGATGGTCAGCCTTCTCCCAAAGGCAACCAGGGCGGCCAATCCACTTGTCTAGAACTGTAGCTAAACGTCGATACCGAATAGACAAAGTCGCGGGTCACCCTTATGCAAGCAGACTTGGGAATCTCAGGGCGTTATAAGAGATAACAATACTAACCGGCGACATGTTCTAGCCGGTTACGGCCACCGGCCCCTTTCCGGTCTGCCGTCAAGAAAAGATCCCAGTGGACTCTGTATGATCAGTGACGGTGGGATGGCGTGCATATCATGTTGGGCCTCGTCAAACATTGGACGTGTTAGACGTGACGTCCCCGGATCATGTACGGCTGCATGGCCAATACATATACCCAATCCAACCTACCGGTTCAGCATCCCGATCTTACGACTGACGAATGCCAACATAGCAGACTTTTATATGGGCTTATAGCCCTGGCGGACGCCAGACCCTGATATCACGCTCTACAATTATAAGAAGGGGGGAGTCTCTCCGTTTGTCGTGGCCTTTCTCAATCACTTCGTCAATGCCAATCTTTACTACTATCAAGAAAAGATCCTTGAGGTGGCACAAGACACTTTAAGTCTGAGCAGCAGCTTCCAGTCTAAGGTCTTCACCCCTTTGCTGTCGCCAAGATGTTCACAGTACTGACTAGCCACCAGCAGAACCACAACAATGCCGGAATCTGACCCTTCATCGGGCTCCGGACAAGGCGGCTCCGGTCAGGGCGGCTCCGGTCAGGGCAAGCCGGTGTCAATGGACGACATTCCAGAGCCCAAAGAAGAAGTAGTTACACTGTAATAGGAGGCTGGAACAGAGATAGTGATTGGGCTTTGAAATTCAACAGAGGCGTGTGCAGGATATCTAAACCGAGATTGATATTGGTGCCGAGGACTGAGCCGGAACTCTGGGTCGTTAAGGTACAAAGAAGATAAGGGTCCCCTTGAGTTTGGGCATACGTGTTTCTATATAGCAGTCTATAGCGGACAGACACTTATTTATTCAAAATCCTTGTTGTCATCTACTCGTTACGAAACAGCGACGAGTCTCCGAACTAGCCCATTCTCCGGTTCCATAACTTCACGGATAATAGCTCTGATAGCAAGGACTACCCCATAGAACACCTGGGCAAGACTACCGTAGTATATCATGTTGTAATACGGGATGCTGTCATTGCTAGCGAACCTTTCGAATGAAGCCTGAAAACTGTGGATCTCGATGGCAAGATAAGCTCCCGTACCAACCATAAGGAAGGCCAGGACAAACTGAAGGCAATCGTATGCTTTTAATGTCCACCTACGTTCCAGCCACTTTGGATAGACCGCAATCATAAATCCGTAAATGGTATACGCGATAATTGGGATAGCCGCGGCTATCATTCCGCCGAGGACCTTGTTCTAGAACGTCTGAAATATATAGTCTAGAATACCCGGTATAGTATAGTTGGATCTCGCTCGATCTCGTAAAGTGGCTGCGAAGCATACGTTGGCTAAGTCAAGACCGGCGATAGCCAACAATAGGAGAGTAAAGAACAGGATTGTAAGTCGGGTCTGGATATATTCAGAAGACATTGTAAAGGTCGAAGGTCGTCGACAGAGGTATGATTAGGTCTAGGCCGAGTGTGTCGGTAAATGTGTTGCAAAGTGTAGCTCTTGAGCAGGTTATGGAGTGAGGTGTGAAGCGGCGGAAACTAAAAGCTCCAAGGGAGTTCTTTATATAATTCTCCCTCCAGAGTTCTATGTTATCCAGGGATAACGCTTCATGAGACTGAGCCTAGCCAGTTTGCCCATGGCTGTTCCTCAAGGTTCCTTGTGCCGGTGGTCCCTCTCCCTGTGCATAAGCCTTGTACATGGATCAACTGGTTCTACTACTGCCAGCCTCCCATTGTCAGGCCTGATGGGAGACTCATTTGAATGAATCTGCCTTACCCTTAGACGAAGGCATTGATCGTTGAATTGACCCCATTCCGCCTGACCTCGAGATTTGCTAGATCTGCCTTACGCTCTAACAGCCAACATACGCGACCACAAGTGGAAGCGGCGGTCGTCTGCGAGATTGACCTGGCGGCAAGCGCTGCGGCAATCTGTCACAACGGCCCAGTATTGAAGGACGACAATCCAAGTATGAGGCATTTTAGTTTCAACGGCCAAGCTCGCTAGCCCCTTAAACACGACCGCAATAGGCAGACTCAAAGACTCTTTAGATATCCTAGGGCATCTTTGTAGATGGCGGGACGATACCTCCCTCCCCAGTATACGACGCTACGAATCTTCCCCTATACAGTATAATTCGACGAGGCATTGTCGTTATACCTAATGATAACGCTAACGTAAGGCTATTATAGGAGGCCAAGTTGCTCAGACAGAGATGACTCGCCCGTGCCTTCAATAGCATAGCAATACATATCGCCGGTCAGATATAGGCCCGACCACCCCTGCGAAGTTGCTCAACACGGGAGGCCGTGATGCCAGATGATTACTAAAAGCTCGTTTTAAAGGGGCAAGGTAAGGCAGAATGCTGTTTGACACGTTTCCGGTTACAATAGGCTTATATTGGGCGAGGGTGGCTGGTATATACGGGTAGGAGGAGTACGAACTGAGAGTACGTTGGAAGCCTCTTACCCCTGAGTCGTAATAACGAACCCCGGCTACAGATATTACTGTTCACATAAGTGGCCGAAGGAGATACAAGGTACTCCGATAATAAGAGTTTAATGATAGGCACGAACGGCTATAAACGCAGATTCCCTGCTTGGTCATGGGCCTTCGGCTACCATAACCCACCTTAAGACATCGAGTCAGCCTCTACCACTTGGGATAGTTAACCAGTACAAATAGCCGATACGGCCCTCTCGAGTCTTATACAGTTTTCCTCCTACCTTTACCATCTTTAAACTTCTAAGCTTAAATAACCCAGACCGTTCCAAACGTAGTTCAGATACTTCTACTATAACCATAGGTTTTACAAGAGATACCGAATTCCAATACGGATTCGAGACGCCTCATCGTAACGCAAATACCCCAGGGTCTAACGAGAGCGTTACCCTCTTCGGAAGAGAGCTCGTATCTTCCTCTATATCTACTACGTTTGAATTCCCGATGTCAGATAATTGGAATCAACGTAAGCGTAACTCGGATACTACCATCACAAATATAGACTCCGATATAATAGACGAATGTTACCACGAATCCAAGATATCTAGCCCTACCGTAACAAATTCCCTAGGGGTTGACGAAAGTATATTTGCAAGAAGGTATACGATACTAGCAAATAATATCAGTCTTTCTGGTACTATAATACTCCCATTTCTTTCTAACTGAATACAAACACTTATATGGATAGCCGTAGGCAGACTTAGCTCTCTCCAGCCCCTTAAAATCGAATCGGGGAGCGTCACGGAACTCGACGAGGTCCCGCCCCTCGAACCCAAAGTAAGCTATATAGAGCTCGACCAAAGCCGTCTTCGAGCTATGTTCGAGTATAACCGCGGAATATGGTGGAAACTGGATAAGATAACGAGTACCGAGAAAAAAATGGTGTCCGCTTTCTGCGAACAGAGCCGTAATCGTTGGATAATATATTTGTTCGAGAAGTCGATCATCGTACTACATTCCCTACGGTAATATCTACTTGGTAAGTCTAACGTATTTGAGGTCAAAGATATGTGCAAAATGGATGGAGAGATTATAATATACGTAACGATATAGGCCGTTATAGAATGGCCCGAGGTAAAGGGGGATACAAAAGTTCTAGATATGGTCTGGAAACATTGCTAGAGCAAAACCTCCTAGGCGGACTTTTTCCTCTGGAAGCAGACCCTACTGAACTAGCCACGGATATATAACTACAGTTGCCGATTTTTGAGCTTGAAATGCTTCATTTCTTAGTGTCTTAGCTAAATAAATATAGTTATTGGTAATACATATGAGAAATCTAAACGCAAAGTAGAACGCGCCGGTATTAAGGCGAAAGTCGAAATACTAGGATATCGCTGTCCCGATCTACAAAAGGCCATAGGAAGTCCTTGTATTTGAGAAAATGATCTAGGAGGCGTTGAGATTCAAAGTATGGTAAAACTAGTAGCGAGCCGGTTGCTATAAAAAGACCGCGAATAACGATTTTGGGCCGTAGTTGAAGACGACGAATCCGGCTGAAAAAAGATTTCCAGGAGCCGTCCGTCAGTACGATTTGCTTGAGGATCAAGCGCCGGAGATTGTAGCGTTCTATAAAACTGAAAAGTTTATCCTCGGATATCTATATACAAGCTATAGCAAAGAACCGTAGGTTCGACCACTGGAGCTGGTTTAGGGGAAGGCGTTGATAGTAAATCGGCCTTACGGGAGACGTTCTGATCGTTAGGCTCGTAAGCTCGGGAAAAGAGCCTAAGAAGTAGGTTATACTCTTTTTGAGGCCTTTACTAGCAAGAATAGAGTTCAGATACAGGAATTGAATAGTCGTATACGGTTCTATTAGTAAATCGCGCGGGTCCAAGAGACCGTCTACATTCAGCCGTTTGATATACGGATAATCTTCGATAGTAGGAAGAAGCCGTACCATAGCTATAGAGACGAAGCTCTTAAAGAACGGAAATATCTAGATGCTGTTGGTAAGGTTGCGAAAGTATACCAGGTTCAACCGTTACGTACGCCATACATGGACATACGAAAGGGTAACCTCTCGAAGCGAGGGGAAGCCGGCGAGAAACGTACGGAAGAGCTATATATCCGTCTCCGGCGTACGAAACACTTCCCGCTAGATAAAATCCTGGTAGCATTTATACGCGTATTGAATCGATACCTAGGTACAGTAGCGATTATCCCTACCGAGGAAGTAGTTCGCCCATTCTTCCAAAGAGGATGTTAGGGGCCAGGACCCATCATATATATTGAAGTACCGAGTAGAGCCGAATGATATATACGCCGACTATCTTAACGTCTAAAGCGTATCCGCGGTTTGTATGGTATTGAGGAAGGATATATTCCGTATAAGAACGGGAAATCCCGTATACGCGTATCGGCGGCTGACTAAGCGAAAGTGGCGGACGTCGGCTACGGCGAGTTCGAATGCGACGGCGCCGAGAATCTCTAGGGGCAGGGTCTCTATAGCAACAGACTTCAAGCCGTTGCTAGGCCTATCTCCGACCTCGTACTACACCTTTTATATAGTGTTTTGAAGTAGCTACTCGCTTGGACCCCACGTTTACGTAGCTCTCCGACCGCGTTCTCGTCCGCCTTCCCGATCTTGCCAAGATGCTGACTCCGGAACGAGTACAGTAGCCTAAGCGCCGTGTATTTGGGCCAAGTTGTCCTCCCACCTGCCTTATATTGGTAACGATAAATACCAACAGAAACCATGAGCGCAATATAGTTTCGCGCAACAGCGCGCAGCCAAAGCTGCACACGCCAGAACACGACGACGTCCGAAGACGCTTTTTAAAAGCCATAGAGCTCAGTAGAGAGGGTGATACGGAAGTGTATCTTGTGGCATTTCGACGTGGCCGGTTCTACGAATTCAACTCAGACCACTCCCCCCGCCATCCTCCATCATGGTAAGGGCATTCGTGCTTCGCACGTAAGTTGTATACGCTAATCCGCTTCGAGGCCAGACGATTTCCCACTACAGTAGTTTGTCCGGGGCCCGGCTACTTTTGGAACAGTGTAAGAGGGACAAGAATCGAATTGCGGTGGGAGATTTTTAGACAGAGCATGGCGTTTTGACGCGGAAGTGCTTACTAGGCCCCATGTAATTTACTAGCGTAACCACTCTGTCGGTACCCTAAGTGCTCGAAATTGCCAATCACAGGTCGGCTCTCTCGACGTACGTCGTTTAGGCAGCGAATTGAAGAAGAGACACCTTATAGCATAATATCGCATTGACCAATCAAGCCTTCCTAAGCCAGGAACTTCTCCAACGCGGATAGCTCTAGTCGTTTCTAACCATTACGTCCTTCGACTGCCGATGTCGCCATTATCGTCAGCTGTTGGTGATGAAAACTGTATTCCCGTATTAGTTGCTACGTCTAAGCGGAAGATTACCCTATTCTGGTTATTGGCGAAGCTCCTATTCTAGGCAACCCCAAACGGGGACTCGATTACGTTGAAGGATAATGTCAGCGGTCTTGCTATAGACCTCTTAAAGAGTTATCTGGCCTGCTTCAAAATCCCTCTAGCACAATCGCAATTTTTTATATATCATCATAGAGCCGTTCAATAACTTTGATACGTAGCTTCAAGCCCTGGAACAATCCGGTATCCTAGAGAACTAATATATCTTCTCTCCCTCCAAGGCGCCCGATACTTTCCCATCTAGAGCTATATCAGCCAGTGGCATGAATCCGAGATTCCCTACCGCACCACGTCCCTCTGAGAGTTTTGATGCTTTCGCAGCTTCCTTCTCGCCCACCCAACAGGCTGACGATTCCCGGCGACCTGTTAACATTATCCTAGGAGGTAGTAGAATAGAGACTCAGTAGGTGACTTAATTTAACCACGTTTGGGATGATGCTGATGGCTATCAGGCTGCTGATGCTATACGCTAAAATCGACCGTATGGTATCGGAGATACAGGATCTTAGGCGTACGCAGGCCGTCGGATAGCAAGAGATAAAGACATCGCTCAATAACTTGAAAAGTGGCCTAGACAACTTCATAAACATGTTGACGGAACAGTAGCCGGGGGACACTCCCGCAGGGGGCGGCCGCACGGCCTAAAGTCACATGCCTACAAATAGCTATACGAACCATATATTAGTATAAGCGATTGGATGGATTTGCGTTGTTTAGCCGCCCTATGCCGGTTATCAATAGCGCAATCAAGCCATATGAATAAATCCGCGTTTTTATGCCGCCCAATGTCACTGAAAGCCGTACGCGTTCTTTTCACACGGCTTGGTTGTCTCTTAGAAATAATAGGGATTCGACTTTCTCGTATCGCACTATAGCTAAACTAAAATCATACAAGAGCATTTACCACGCTAATATAGTAGTTTCGTATGTCTATTGGTCTTCTATCGCGGTAAAATATGGCCAGGATTTGCCAGGTGATACTAGTTTCCTATCGTCGAAAGGGCCAACGCGTTCGAGGTTCGCCTAAACGCGATACTATTTTCCCTCAGACCGATACTACCAATATAACTAGCGATAGTCGGCGCGGTAAGATTGAAGAAGTAGTTAGCATAATTTTCTCTCTTACCCTCGTATGGTACCCAAAATGATAGACAAGTTACTACCCTCTCTACCAGCTATACCTAGCCGATCTTTACGTTTATATACCCAATATACACCCTATATACCGAGGTCGTATACGTTATATCACTCGGGGTTCTATACCACACGGCCCTTTTCTCCCGTATCGGAAATTCCGCCGCCATCTGAAATACAAATCTTATAGCTAGAGATCGATATCCTATACTAACAGCTGGCGGTTACGAAAGGCCAATTCGAATCGATAGATCGCCAGGTAGCCGCGCTGAAAAAAGAAAACTATTAATACCGTTTACAAATTAATACGTAGAACCACCTCGTCGTACAGATTGCGAATACCTTAGAACTCGTCTTCGATAAATATCAGGTCGCGACAAAGCGGTTCTAACGATTAGGATTGCCGCGTATGGAGTAGATACCGAAGCAAGAGAATAGGTAGATATAACAGTATAAGAACTTTAGTAAATCCTAATGCCCAATATCCTTACCCTGAACTTTACTAACGCGAACTGAGTATAGAGGCAAGACTAAGATATATCTCACCGCCAGCTGACGGGGCAATGAACGGGGACGGCAATATAGCTTGATCAACTGAAGTAGAAGTACTTGTTTAGTCTGATATCTGAATTGTATAAGAAGTCTATATAATTTGAAGTCTAGTTTTGCTGTATCTACTTTCTACCCCGCTACGTTACTTTAACTTGAACACAGCAAACTCTACAGAGAAGTACCCAAAGTGACACCAGATCGGCATATATATTGAACATCAAGTGCTAAATATAATACAGTATAGTAAGCGAATACCATAAGACAACCAATACATCCGTCCTTTACAAGCCACATGACCCGTTCAAGGAGTCTCGTCGAACCAATTTCTTCGAAGCTTGCCGGGCGTTCGAATCTTCAAGACCCGGTACGAAGTAGAAGACTTTGGCGATGGTAAGGATATGCTATTAGGACGCGTTGGGGTCCAAGGGCGGAAAGGGCGCGATATCGCGGGGGGAAAGGTCAGATTCGGGGTGTCTGATGCCGGCAGCGACGAATAGGAGCTAGTCTGCTATTGCTACTCTGAAAGCCGTGTTTCACCAGGGAAAGGGGAGGACGGCCAGTAGGTTAAGTTTAAGAGGCTGGAAATTTCTATAGCAGGGAACGTAGAATACGGATCGGATACCAAGTCGCTTCTAGGAAGCGAAAGACCGAGTCCCTAGGCTTGCTTGGCTTTGACTTGTCTCCGTGCCGTATCCGCTGCTAGCAACGAATTAGACGACGCTAAACTAAAGGCAGGTGATGATATCCCTATAACGGATGATAATGGCGACATGGAAAGGATAGATAGGTACCGAAGCACGCGGCCTCGGAAATAGTCCTTAACGTCCTATAGGCGGTATCGGTTGTTTTCCGCCACGTTAACAATAAAGTTACGGATCATATCGTCTTAGGTTTCGTATACAAAGTCGATATACGGTGTTCTGATAAGTAGGCCGACCTCGACCCCGAATACGGAAAGGCTTTCTTTATATGTAAACAATTTCCTCATGATTCCCTAGCCGCGTTCGTTAAAAGTGCGGGCTAGGTCATATAGATTAGTTGGGTAGGCAAAAGTCCTCTTGGAGCCCTGTACGACCATGATAAGTAAGGTAGACGAGGCTAAGCTTGGAGGGTATCTACGAGAGCGGTACTAGCAGTTGAACTTAAAGAGAATATATTTGGTACAAAAGGGAGAAGCTGGTAGCACTGGAAACATTACACGAAACCAGGCGACGAATTCCTGCTTTATACTTCGGAAGGGATAAGCTACATTCTGGCCATACTTTACGGCAAGCTGTTTACGAGTTCAGTAGACAAGCTCTGTAGACGCCAGGGCGGGGTAGCGGATTTGCCTTAGCGTTTGTATAGGTTGTTAATTCCCTTTCTGGTCCGCATTAGACGCGGCAAGGGGTCTAGAGAGACTTAAACGAAAAAGCGAAACGCCTTGGATTACCAGAACGGGGACTAGAGTATCCGGGGCCGGAAACGAGAATACGTTACGACAGATCGTATATAACCGAGCTATAGAAAAGCATAGATAAGCTCTCGGGGTCTGCTAAATTGCAAAAATCCAAAAAGCTGCTTAGGTATACTTATATGATAGACGCCTTCGCATATTACTCTATCGGCTTCAACGCGCTATAGGCCGTAGCGGTACTCCCGCGCTTCTACGGCTTGTTCCGACGGCATATTGTACCCCGCTTCCATTCCAACATTACCAAGCTCCGGTACCAACGCTTTCAAGGCTTCACCCGCCTATACCTCTTCAACGGCTATACCGGTCTTGAACTTTTTCTACTATTACTATATATCGGCGGCAATAGCGCCGTAATAGCTATATAAGCCACAAGAAGAACAACTATCGCCAGCAGCACGGTTCTGGCCTCTACTATCAACTTGATTCCGTTACTACTCGGAGGCCGGACGAACCGCATCGCTAATATTATTAGGGTATCTCGCCCCTCGTATTACGTTGCCTATTACTAGATAGGCCGTATAGCGGTCGTAGAAGCTTTGGTCCACGCCGTCTTCGGTTCTATTTCCGCGGCGTAGCGCCACGCCTTTGATCCTATCGCCATATCTAGTTACATCGTAAATTGCCCTTTCTCGCTAAGACTATCCTAAGCTAACAGTTAGATTCCAGGCGGCAGCTAGTTTCCTAGCCCTCCTCATTTTGTCTATGCCGTATACGAGACGCAAATTGGGAGGGGCCTTTCGTAACGTATACCGTATTCTCTATATCGCCGGAATAACAGGTTTGGTCTGGTATATCCTACTCGTATAGAGCTTCTTGTACGAGGTACTCGTCTTTGTCGCCTACGGCTTATAGCTTCTATTATACGTCTATCGTGTTTTTGTACGCTAGCGTATAGTTACTATGATAGAGAAGTAGACTAACGAGGATGAACATATAACCCGGTTGTAGCTCAAAATACAACGGCCCGTATCTATATTCCCGGGCAATTATTTCTATATTTACCTTCCAGGCTTATATTTCAACTACGACCTGCTACGTAATAGCGCGGTTATAATACTATAGAACGACGCGAAGCAAACTGTTATTGGCAAAACGATTGATTTCCATATTCTCGTAGGACAGCAAAGCCGGTATCTACGAATACTCGGAACAATCAAGGTAAGCGATAGGGTATTGCTAGACGGTCCCTACGGACAGGATTTGCGACTATATGAGTACGAAACTATAATCTTTACGGCTAAAGGGGTAGGTATAATATCTATTCTTCCTATGGCGTTACACTTAACAGTACGTAAAAACCACGACGACTCTATCCGTAGCCAATTTGATTCGAACTCAAATCCTACTATCGGCTTAGCTACCGACCTGAATACCGTACCTGTATTCCGGGACTCCACGCGCCGCGTTAACTTATTATAGAGGTTGGAGTATAATAATCAGGAATTATAGGTTGTTGACCAGCTTAGAGCCTTCTAGGACCTCGATCCGAGGGGTTTGATGTTACTTATCTGGTATATCTATCCCAATGAGCGAAAGAAGAATCTTCCCTTTTAGGAATACCCTTACTAGTCCGCCGTCTATCCCAAGCTAAACTAGACGGTAGCCGAGGCGGAGGTCCCGTTCTCGTTCGAGAAATCCTTAAGCCATAAGATCCTCTTACCAAACAAGTATATTGTTATTGGTATGGGACCCCTCCCTTCGCTTTGGTCTATACTAACTATTGTAATATATGGTAACCGTTTATTTACGGATGAGAGGAGGGCCTCGGTAATTCGCAATACCTCAAAGAACTAGCCTATCGAATTTATAGAAGCTGAATACCGACCGAATTATAGCGCTAATAAGCCGAGCTACAGATCGCTAGCTATCCCTACGATGCGTCTCAGAAGGAGAGCCCGACGGCCCGAGCGTCCGGAAAGCTATGACGATAACGTTCGTTTACATGTTATCTGATATTTGATAGCACATTGCATAAACTAGACATAGATCTGGAGGAGACTTCACTTTTTCTATACGGCGTCAGCGCCCGAGTGAGTAGTTAGAATGGCAAAGGAATATTACGGGCGGAACGCGTCTACCTCGATAACGGCGACTTTCTACGGCCCTCTAGTAGACTCAGACGATAACGTTCCGACCTTCGACCTTTCACTATGTAAGCTACCTAGCCTAAGGGGAGGGGTTGGATGCGAGTTACGTGTCATGCTTAGGTGCTCACTTTCAATTAATACCCAAGGAGTCGCGAGGCTACATATTAGCACTCCATATATCTTTCTCGAGGTCACAACACAAATATATATTCGCACTAATCTAGGTATAAAGAGAGGGAGTGAATTTTCCACGAATATTCCGTAATATTACGCCGCCTTATCTTAGAGATTGTTAGGTCCTATATCTAGTAGGTCTCCAAATCGGTAGCTCTTGAGGTACTCTTAAACCATGTTTCGCAAGCACTATACTTGTTCCACTTCCGTCTACGGCATAACCTTCGCTACTTGCGCCTTTACGCGAACTATAAGCTCTTCCCTACTCCTAGCCATACCTATAATACTAACGGCTCGGGATTCACTAAGAGACGTACGTAGGCTATATATTGCCCCTTGGTTTTTCGAAAATACGCCCTCCCAACCGCCGTTATCCTAGAAACTACTATATATCCCCAACTTATCCGCCGTATCCAGCTCCCCGAATTTCCACCAGACGTCATAATCAAGTTGACACCAGAAAACAGGTCTCAACCTGCCACTATCGTCGATAATCACCCGTCTTACCGAGTCGTATTGGGTAAGGTTGTCTATAGCTAGGTTGTAATTAGCTTGGGAGCTTTAAGAAAACGTAAACAAGTTTAATACTCATATACCGATCGAGATAGACGACTATTTCGTCTTCAATACTTTCCGTACTTCTATAGATATCTATCGTGCTAGAAGCATTTGGAAAACCTCTAATCAAACTCATTGTTCTTGGATCGGAACTTAGGAAGGTAACCTTCGGAGATAGAATCGGTAACGGAGTTCAGAAGCCTCGGTAAGTGGTAGAAAGGCGTGATAGGAGGGCCTGAGTTCTATCCCGTAACAGAGGGTAATGGATAGAGATATATAGGTATTTATATCCATAGCTAGATTGCCGAAACCTTCATGGCTATAAGGAGGCTCTAAGGAAGCGTAGCCAAGGGTCTCTCCCAGGTATTACGAAAGCATGACGAGGCAGATCGTCAGAACGGACCCGCGCCGTACATTCTACCTCGTACTACCGTTATATATGTATAAAGTTTACCAATACGATATATACTAGCTAATAGATAGCTAACTCTGTAATAGAGCGTTACGTTACTCGTATTGAGATGTCCAGCCGCTGGCCACAAGTTATAGCCGGCATAAGGCTGGCTAAGAATATCTCCTATAAGATAGACGGACAGTTGGTACTCCTCGACATCAGTGATTGTTACGGCCTAAGGAACGTATGAGACATCCCGGAGTCATTACCAATAAAGACTGAATATCCAGATAGTTGGATATTAAAATACCGGATGTCAGTTATAGGATGGTAGGTCGACGTTATCGTGGCCCCTTGACGGCAATAGGAAGGAGCTTACCAAACCTTCAGCGGCCTTGTATCTGACCGGTGTGAGGCTATAATGGTACGTCCATTCGTATGTCTGGGCGAGGCTACTACTCGGGTGTACCCGAAGTAATGATACCTTCCTGATATTGCTTGGAGCATCAGGAGGGCCTTGGCAAGATTGGTTGGCGGTCAAGCGTCAACTACGATGAGCTGAACCTCAAACCCTGTTGCAGATGTAGCCTAGCAGGTCGGAGGAAGGAAGGAGTATAGGGGCATGAATGGTAGATACGCGACTTTGCGTAGCCAGCAAGGTTAGATATCTCGGCCGGTCATATAACGGATACCGCGTCCCAGGTATGTATGATACTCGGTCAAATATATATAGGTTGTCCTCGATAATAAGGCAGACCGTGACGAGTACTATATCGTTACGGAATTAGGGCGGCGGTTCGCGATAGAGTTCCCCCGGACCGCCTCGGTAATAAAGGGAAGAGACGAAGGCCATTTATTTATTATAACACCAGCGTCTGCAACTTTGTGGCCCCGGCGGAAGTACGGCAAGGGGTATGGAAGTATTGGTCGTCTCGCTAAAGGCCTATTGTCCTGCCGTTGCTTCGAGGAGATTTGGTATCCAAGGTAGCGACGTACGAGGCGTTTCGGTTCTCCAGAGCACTGAAATGCACATTCCTATACGGACCGTCCATGGCCTCTTTCCTAACACCTCCTACGAAGGTCTACGGCCCCGAGCATCCTTTCTCATCCAGCAAAATCAGCTCGAAGATCCACTCTAACACTTGATTAAGACCACAACGACCGGCCGCCTTAGGATATCGTAGGCTATGTTTAGAAACGCTCAGCCGCTTCTCATATAAACGGCCTCAAGGCGGGCTATAGGAAGTCAGGCGGAAAGGAGACAGCGGAATCTAACGAACCAGTACCCTTCCCTGACGTTCCCTACTTAAAGCCAGGACCCCGTCACTTTCCATCTCCTCATTTCCTAGCAGATCCAAATGTCAATGATCGTTAGGTTTGTCAGTCTCTCTCTTCCCAGTCTCCCAATTACACGAGCGAGATGGCTCGAGATCTATTACAGTTGTTTAGGAAATTCGTCTCCGAGGCGGCTTCGGTTGAGATATTCCCTAAGGTAAGCTAAACTCCTACAACTTGTAGTACAGAGGCCAACCGCCATCTCTAGTACTCTATCGCCGTACGAACTTTGTGCCAAAAGGCCCCTGACGTCGCCCGGTTCCTCGCGGAGGAAATTCCAAGGTACCTTTAAGAAGGTAACGGGAAGGATAATAACGACGAGGAGCCGGAGACGTCTTCCGGACAGAGAGGAAGAAGAAAGAGACCGGACCCTTCGTACTGTCCGCCTAGACCGTCTAAGGCGGGAAAAGGCAAGGTCAATATTATATTAACCGAAGGCGACAAGCTGCTAGGGGCCGAAACAACTCGTGGACCAGCGGCTTCTGAAGGCGGAACTCTGGAGCCTACTAAACCCCCCCGCGATCTTAATGACTGGCCTGACACATTGGGTGAGCTTCCATCGCCTTCGACAGCCTTCCCCGAAAACAGTTTCCCTGCTCTCATGCTGGTCGAGGAGAGCCAATATTCCGCGGCACATCCCTACAAGTCTGTTGCTGACACCAAATGCGACGTGATCTCTGCTATGTCTCCACACCCGGGGACTCCGGTATGCTTTGACCAAGAGTCTACTCCTTGTCCTACCCCAAAGCTAGAGCAGGAGGTTGAAATTCTGTCCGCCTACGGTATACTCTCCGCGCAAGGTCACTCGGAGCAACTTGTAGACGGGCAGCCACAGGCGCATTCGACAACGGCGCCAGAGGCAGGGAACCCAAGGGACGAGATTCCCCTACCGACATAGCCAAAGGATCTTGAAGATCTGAAGGAACATGTGCGTACCGCGTCATCGATCGAACGAGAACAGTACCAATCTAAGTAGGACGTCATACAATCGACCCCAGAGGCTCAGACCGGATATGTGCAACAATCACCCAAAACCGAGGAGATCCGGAGAGTAGACGGGTCCGCCCTGTTTGTCGTCCTGCCAGAAAGCCCTTCGCCCGGTCCTCCTATATACACATTCAACTTCGCAGACTTCCTTGTAGAGATGATTGATACTATTGCTATAATAAGGGGCCCTCAGGATGATATACCTATAGGAGTCTACGCTACGATTCTCAAAAGTCTGCAAGCTCGTGTCGAGCCGATACCAACAGATACTAAAGCAACGCGATCCGGCACAATTTGGATGGTAGTAGATCCGACAGCTTGGTCCGGCGACATATGGGCTGGTCTTCTCGAGGTAGGCGAAGCTCGCTCTCAGAAAACGACTATATTGAACATAATCGCCTATATAGGTGGCTCTACGTGGTATGATGCTCAGCTTGTATTATTTGACGCACCTCTGACAAAGAAAGGAAAACCGCGGAAACGTGTGGTATCCCCATTCTTCGACTACCTCCTGGAAGAGATGAATTTCCAAGAGCCGGGAAAGAGGAGGAAGCTAGGTCTAGGGAGCAAGGAAATCAGTCTTTCCACGAACCAGATAACTAACGTCTCAAAAGCCGTCGTTGCCTAGAGGAAGAGGCGGATCACCGATAAGGTGAGCAAAGGGCATAAACTACGTACTATGGTTTCTAAGGCCGGCTTCGGAATTCTCTTGCGAAGGAAGATCTGGTAAGACCCTTATTATCTATGGGTATGTCAGTGCTGATTTAAGAGATTTTAGGGACTACGAGAAAATAACAGACCATGAATTTGAGAGAAGAGTTACTAAAGAGTTTCGAGCCGATTTACGGACGAAGGTTCTACTTCCTTTCTTAGAGGAGCAGGTCAATGTCCTCGTCCAGGAAGGCCGAACGAACCTAGCTCTCTTCTTCTCGTCACTGGAGTCAAGCAACATATTGACGGTTGAGGAGGTATCGGAACTGCGAGCCAAGTTTGGCCTCGAGACCGTAGGTCACGATCTATTTCGCGTCCGTTGTTTTCGGGCCTATCTGACAACGAACTTTAGCATGTCTCTTTGGACGCCGACGCCGACAGCCTGATTACAATACTATATCAGATGTCCGACAAGGCTGACTCGAACCAAACTGAATCCTTTATAGTATACGATACCGTGGAATTGACCTTTGAGTCACTAGACAGGCTTCGGGTCGGGAAGTGGCTGGACATGTGGCTAATCGCTGCCGCTATAGAAC
This sequence comes from Coniochaeta sp. PMI_546, assembly GCA_021432605.1. Taxonomy (NCBI): domain Eukaryota; kingdom Fungi; phylum Ascomycota; class Sordariomycetes; order Coniochaetales; family Coniochaetaceae; genus Coniochaeta; species Coniochaeta sp. PMI_546. The sequence continues at coordinate 585,799 of MU271144.1, read as the reverse complement.
TGACGGACAAGCTATCTTATATAAAGTACGGGCTTAGTATCCCCCTAGATGAAGAAAAGGAGGGCAAGACTATATCTATCGAACGTCCATTCGGCCGCTAGAGAAAAGAAATCGACGGATGCCGACGTTCAATAGGAGATAAAGGAAAGCAAGTATATTTGTGCCCCTTGAACCTCGACATGAACCACTATACGCTACTCGAGATCAATGAACAGTTGGGGATGATATACCATTATAACTCGATGGTAACCAGGAGTACTATCCGCGGCAGGCCAAGACGCACTCGCGTTAGAGAAATGGTAGAGGTACGAATTACTGATCCAAGAGGTAGGATATGAGCTAATTTTGCCCAGGCGGAATTCAAGGGATTGGGCTTCGGTTATGAGGAAGCAGTAAGTGGCAGAAATCCGTGACCGACCGATATGCTAACTCGTAGTCCAGCCCTGCCCCCAGCAGAACGACACCAGCTCGTGTGGCTTGATGGTGATACGGAATGCCAGGCGGCGGATGAATGGTCGTGAGGTTGGTGGTTGGGATGATGATCTGGATCCAGAATTGCTACTCAAGGAATTAGTCAGTCTACTGAGGCTGGCCGCTGAGAGGGATGCCATGCAACCGAAGACCAAGCCACGCAGGTCCCAGCGCAAGGACGCACACGATGTCCAATGAGATGGAGCGAAGAAGTGTACACATGTATGCCGACGGAAAGGCAGGGCGGCGCCGCGTAAAGGGGTCCCAATCTTGTCGTATCTGTAATGCGCGGTTGACCTACTGCTTCTGGGCCGGGCCGTGCTGGTGTAGCTACACAGACGTCAGCCTGTTGATCCGTGACCATGGGCTCGAATGCCGAAGCGAGATTGGCACATCCTCTCAAAGCGCGATGTCTATTTCGAGACGTACATCGATATCCATAGGTTCGAGGACTTCATCAAGAGCATCGGCTCTGTCCCTTTCAAAGCCACAGGTCTTCAGGCATTCTTTGAGGGTCATGGTCGTGATGCTTTGCCCAGCCATTACTCCTATGGGAATGCAGCGGTATGTTTAGCACCTTGGCAATGTGTTACGTTTCGTTCTAGGTTGGGTGCCTCCCATATCCATCGTCCAGAACTGGTCATGCATTGCCCAAGGCCTGGGAGTTATATCTGCTTGCCAGGAAACATGAGACGGGCCGTGTAGAACTAGCCGTTCTTAGCTGACAGGGACCGGTAAGATGCCATATAGTATGCGTCACAAAAAAGCCTGGAAAAACATTGTTTCTCCGCCACAGTTAGGTCAGCCGGTCAATTTCTGCAAATCTTGCACAACCTCGGTGGCCGACTGGTAACCTCCCGTCCAGCATTTCCGAATTACATCACCACCCCAGTACTCATCCAGGGCCGGAAACTCGCCGTCCTTAAAACGTCTTTGGATCTCGTCCTCGTCATCCACAGGGTCCAGGTCAGCGAAGGGCGGATGACCTTCCATCATCATATAGATGGCTGTTCCCAAAGCGAAAATGTCGGTCTTATAGTCACAATAGTTCCGATCTAGTCGCGGCATCGAAGACATGGTGCTGTCGGCTGCACCGCCATCAATAAGAACAGTTCCGTCAGGATGTAGGAGTCTCCCTTGAAAGTCGCTCAGTTTGATGTTCAGGTCGGAGTCCAGGAGAAGATTCCCCAGGCTTATGTCACAATGGAGGACGTTTTTTGAGTGGATATAAGCGAGGCCTTCCGCGGCTTGACGCGCCCATTTCAATCTCTGTTCAAGTGATGTGTCGGGGTCTATATCTCGCAGATATCTTTCCACGGAGCCATTTGGCATATATTCAAGCAGGAGGCCAGCTTCGTGCTTCTGGTGCCTTAGCAGAATGATCCGAGGATGATGTCCCAATGTCGTGAGTATCTTCTCTTCGCTCTCCAGGCCTTTCAAGGTGCGCTGTCTAAAGTTCCTCCGGTAGGCCCGTCCTTCCTCTGTGTAGACATCCTCGTCTTGAGGTGGTACAATGGGAAATTTTAGGACGGTGTGCTCATCAAAAACAGCGACGTAATTGCTAGCACCAGCGGCAATGAAATGTTGGATTCCCCTGGGAAACCAAGGCTGAAATTGGAAAGCGTCCATGGCCGAAGAGAGTTGCGTAGTGATGTGATTTGACCGAGGTGGAGGAGCAGGTTTCTAAATTTCAGGTGGAGAGCAATGGGGACAACACGTTAGGTGGGGAAAGCGGCTGATCTTTAGTGCGCCTTTGTAAACATAGCGTCTACCTTTGGCGATCCTTCTACGGTTGTATGCCACTGAGTCTGGTGTCTGTCTCAGAGAGGTGTAGCGGAAGGAATGATCCAGTTTCTGGAAAACAGCCCTCCGCCTGAAACCCCCTTTCCTTCCCAATGTAATGAATGTTTGTTATGCACTCTGGTCCTCCACTGCCCTTGAATCCACAGGTATCCCCCGTAAATACAGATATGCCCACACTTCCCCAAAACATTCTCACCCTCTTTGGCTCAGCACTTGGGACAGATCCCACCGTGGACGTTGCTGCTCCCAAAGGAGTGATTGTCGTTGAATCCAGTGCAGGCAGAGGTGCCAGCATCCTTGCAAGGAACAATTACTGTTTCTTCAACAACGTGTTTTGGGCTGTTTGTACAGTTGATGTACTTTTTCTTGTGGAATTGACGCTCGCACATGTTGAAAAGCGACTGCTTATAGGCCAGTGCGTGGTTATGGTCAATGCCGTCTGAGCTGGAAGGGTAGGTTAAGTTATTTGATCGTCGATACTGTCGAGTTGCGAAATCAGGTCAAAACTTCAAGAATCTACCACTATTTATGGGATAACTTGAGCTTTAATTGAAATCTAGCAAGTGTCGAGGGTGTCGACGTTACCCCTCCCACACTTGGCCATGAGACGCAAGTAGAGCACATGAGGAACCGGCATGAGGAACCTGCAAGCGAGCTGTCGACTTGCGACCCCGCACAACTTCTGTGTTGCGAACCCAGCGCAAGTAAGTGGGCAGAGAGTACCAATATATGATAAAGCGAGCACATTTACACGGTAGAGAGACAGGGCGACGCCAAGTAAACCCATTCCTCTTCTGTTTGTTGCACCTGCAAGGTTTGGGGAGTCCGATGCGCGGAATTGTGCACGAAAGATGTGCCGAGAACGTGGACGAAAAATGTAAAATCCAATACCTGTAGACACAGGATGCGCCATAACAGTCGGCCACTGCATGGAAATCCTGCACCTACCTGGTCTCCTGACACGCAAAGCTGTTGGTGAGTTGCATCTGCAGCGAGACCTCATTGGTTGCTGCAGAAGCCGGTATCAAGGGAAGTGTGCAGCATGAAGCTTTTCAATACTGTTTATGTGGTGAGTGGCATGGAATAGTACATCTGTACCGAGACAGGGCGACGCCTAGTAGTCGTGCTCCTCTTCTGGTTGTTGTACCTGTAATGTGAAGTTGAGATTTCCTCGTCTATTCTGGATGGTATCGCTTTACGTAGGCGTCAGTCTCTTAGGCCTCACACTTGACGGCGGCCGCAAGCGTACTGACTTCCCTGCCACCGCTTGCCTGCTCGACGGCAGCGACCCCCATCTCGGCACCCCGTGGTACGAAGCCAGGATCAACTCGTGGCGTCGGCCCACTGAAGGCACCTCTACCTCGACACTCGCTTTGAAATGAAACCAGACCGTCCGGCGCGGAAGAGGGGAACTCATGTGTTTGCTATAGACACCAGGCGGTTTGGTCATTAGAGGTAGGACTAACCTTAGCCCGAAAATGAAGCCCTGCAACCCCAGAGTCACTGCATCCACCCCACTGTATCATCCAATCCCCCGCAACACCGAAAGTACAGCCACACAAACGCCCCACCGCAACAAATCCCCAGCAACACCCAAATCACCCCCACCAGGCCCCGCAACGTCCAAGTCCACCGCAACACCCAAATCACCGCCACCGCCGCAATGTCCAAATCCCACGCAACACCCAAATCACCGCCACCAGGCCCCGCAACGTACAAATCCCCCGCAACACCCAAATCACAGCCACCGAGGCTGCACCGCAATATCCAAGTCCACCTCAACACCCAATCACAGCCACCGAGGCTCCACTGCAATATCCAAATCCCCCGCAACACCCAAATCACAGCCACCGAGGCTGCACCGCAATATCCAAGTCCACCGCAACACCCAAATCACAACCACCGAGGCTCCACTGCAATATCCAAATCCCCCGCAACACCCAAATCACCGCCACCGAGGCTCCACCGCAGTATCCAAGTCCACCGCAACACCCAAACCGCTGGAATGCCCAAATCCCTTGCAACACCCCAACCCCGATGCGGCCCGATATTCAGCTCACGGCCAGGTCAGGGCATCTGAAATGAATCGAGGCAAAACAATGCCTTATATGCGCGGTGATATCCTCCACGCTTGGCGGAGGCTGGCGCCTCGCCGCGGAGTCTGCCGCTCCGGTGAGATGCGTGCATATCTGGATGAGTACATCCGGACAGTCCCGCTGGATTCTCGTCGCGACCAGGCGCAAGGTTGTGATTTTCGTTCTGAGGTCGTTCCTAGAAAGTTAGCCTCCAGCTCGCCTGCACCTTGGAAAGGGTAGACCGTACAGGAGGGACTCAGCCGCGTCGGAATAGAGGAGGAGAAAGAGCGGCGATGGCCCTGACATCGCCAACCCACGCTTGGCAGCCCGCCTGCGCTGTTTCACTATCCCATTCCTGAGCTTGAGTCCTGTTGCCGATTCCTGAGCGCCGATGTAGATGTCAACAGCGACACTTGCGTTACCGTGGCCAACGGCATGGTGGCGGCCCTTCTGGCGCTCCGCTTCTATGATGGCTTCTAGAGATCCAAAGAGCCGCATAAGCTGGACATACGCTAGCCTGCGTAGGAGGGAGCTAGCTCGGCGTCCGCAGATCACGCTATCCACTGCTTTAAATGCGCCGACAATGCTGGGATCGGAGCTAGCCGTATTGGGTGGTATCGACGTTATGTTGAGCAACGTTATCCAGGCCGGCATCGTCTTCTCGAGATTGTCAGCGAAGCAGCGGATTGGGTCGTCCCCGAGGAGCCTGCGGGCGAGGTTATCCAAGCGTGCGAGCTCTGTCTTGCCAAGGCGTCCAAAGGGGAGTTCCCCAGGCTGGGGGATAGAATGCTCGCTCCCGACACGCTTCGGCGCTGCCATGTCTTTGGCGGAGAAGTTAAGAACGCCAAGGCTGCTCCCTACCTTAACGACCATGTTCCCTTCGATTTCTTGATCAATGTCCATAGGAGAGGGGGCGCCGCTGCACTTGTCCCCCTTGTCTTCTAATCTCAGCGCTTCAAATTTTTCAACAAGTTCCTGCATCCAGTCACTTCCGTGGCCGGACATAGCGGTTTCGTCCGCCAGCGGACGATTAACGGACACAGAGTAGGGATACCGTCGAGAAGGGAAGGACGGAGAGAAGTTCCACCCGTAAGGTCCCCTCTGGAATGTCGACGCTGGAGTTTGCCGGAGCAGAGACAACTGGCGACTGACAACTGGCCGGACGTCGTTGATATATCGCATGCAGAACGCGTTTGGGTCACCGAAACCCGTTCTCGCATCCGGTCTCCTCAACAACCGTACTCGGAGTGGGGCCGTAGCCGACAGACCGCTTGGTCATGAGCCTCCCAGAAACAATAATGCTCCTCTCCAAGATGAGAGTGGTGCTTCTGCCTTTGGATCGTTTAGGCATCAGGTCTCCCGTCTGCCCCCTCCTAGTCTAACTGTTATGTACCAAGGCAAGGTTGGACATAGATAGGAGCATGTCAGGGTGATTGTCCCCTAAGACTCTCGTTCTCCAGCCTTCCATGTCCGTGTACCTGGCCGTTCATAGAGAGAGAGAGAGAGAAAGGTGGGCCTAAGCCCTGGATTAGCGATCGTCGGCGGTTAGGCCGTGCCTTCTGTTTTCTGTTTCGTGTTTTCGAGTTTCCTGGTTCGCGTTATCGAATTCGTGGTTCCTATTTCGTGTTTTCGAACTCTTAACGACACAAATGGCGATTTGCTGCTTTCACCGAGCTGATCCTTACATATCCCGTATATAGAGTTCAAATGGCATGGCATCAGGCTGAGTTTGCATTCTCTCTAGTTTAACTACCTTTACGATGGGTTCCTTCCGGACTACTCCCGCTGATATGGAGAACTCCTGCCATCAAACAAGCGAACAAGTGGTGCCTCTCTCCCTGGCTACTCCCGCTGATAGGCAGAACTCCTGCCATCAAACAAGCGAACAAGCGGTGCCTCTCCCCCTGTCGACTCCCGCTGATAGGCAGAACTCCTGCCATCAAACAAGCGAACAAGCGGTGCCTCTCTCCCTGTCGACTCCCGCTGATAGGCAGAACTCCTGCCATCAAACAAGCGAACAAGCGGTGCCTCTCTCCCGCAACCAAGAAAAGCAGAGGCAAGCGAAGATCCGCAAGCGGAGAGAGACCATCCTACTCAACCTTTACAAGTACTACCAGTTGAGTAGGGCAGATATTTACTTCCTCCTTTACGTAAATGGCAAGTTCTACCGATACATCGTTTTACAGAACCCTCTATGGCCGCCTACTCAAGTCCAGGTCGTAAGTTGTATCATTCCGTATACTTTTGCTCGGCGCTTACAAGTTATAAGAGAAGAGCTATCCGCTGCCATAGTTGTACACACCAGCATCTTTCAAGGTTTCCAAGCGAAGAACCGCGGCAAAGGGGAAAGGCCGAGCAAAAGAAGAAGGCCGTATCAATATATAAAGATCATATATAATACATTCTGCAACCTCCTACCGTCAATCTACGTCTTCTTGTAGTTTACTCTAATATAGAGGTAACCGATTAAAGGATATCGCTAGCCTTACAAGTGAAGTGAAATAAAAGAAAACCCGTCCCTGTCATACGCTACTACCAAATGATGACTCAGCTACCCTTCCGACGTTCTGCTAACAACGTGTTCTCGTTCCCGTGTAGCCGTAACGAATACAAACGGCGCCGGCCAATGGCGCCCGAAAAGCGTCGTTTATCTTTTATTGCGTAACCAATCTCTACGACCGAGCTTTGTCGTAACCTGGTAGTAGAGGTCGATGACTATACCGCCTGGCGGCCTTTTGTCGTGTTGGAACTGGGAGGAGTTCCTCTGTACCATTAGTGTTGCTCGAAAAGCAAATACCGATCCTGACAGATTGCAGACCTCCGATGATGATATCTATACTGACGATGAGTCTGACGATTAATACCCTTATGTTCGGAGAGCCCGAATTCCAACCCTACGGTAGTCAGTATGCCTTAGAATCATACGGCAGCTGAAGATATGCCAAACAGTACGCCTAGTACAAGCCCCTTAACGGGCCACAGATTTACGCGGTATCATCATCTTCAATTGATATATGTCATGGAAAGACCAAACGGGGTGGCCGTATACGGCGCGACCGTTGAGATCCAAGGTTGCCATTTTTTGACCCCTAAAGGACCAATTTCGGACCTCCCAGACCCCATAGACAAGATCACTAATCGCCAAACTAGTACTCGGGTGGGTGACCACCGGGGAATCCCTGGTGTTGTACGTTTTTGGCTCTTTGTATTTGTTTTTTCTATAGGACTTATATCTTATCGAGGTAGTACAGACATGGATAGTACTTGAAGCCAAAGCGTTCCTTTACTCCCGGAATGATATGGGAGATGGGCGATATCGTGTTGTCGTGATATCGTCTAATCGATTCCATCATGACTTCCGTAAGAGGTCCTCTGGATCGTCGTAAGCGCCACCTTTGACCACAAAACGCGGCAAGGCGAGTAGCAAAAGAAGCTCAAGTTAACCTTGTACTTGTCGCGCCAACCTCCCATTTTCGAAGTAGTTGCATATCTTAAACATGGCACATTATGGCGTCTCAACTTACGTCTACACTACTAATGTGTAGACGCCAAAATCTGACTGTCGAGCTTCCATAACGACTCGATTTCACATGGAGATATGACGCGCTGCCTCCACTATTTAAGACTTGAGCTCTGCCCCACAGTAAGCCCACTCGATCTCGAATTCGGCAAGAAGTCCTTCTTCGCAGGTGGAAGACAGTCCGGACCTGTTGGCTTCCTTCTCACTACTCTCTGAGACAGAAAGCAGGCGGCAGACGCAGTTCAGCAATCAAGCACCTTTCAACCTCGAGACAGTTTCTCAGGAATTGTCTCGGCATCAATGAAAAAATCGTGGCAAAGACTGACTCGCCACCTTGTACCAGTCGGTAGCTTATCCATAAACAGGCGGGGAAGGGGACTTATCAAGACATTGGATGCGCCGCTACACGCAGTGCTCCGTCGAAGCTGCTTCCAGCAGCACAGCCAATCAAGAGCTTGGGCTTGAAGTGCTGTTGACCTGACCCATTTGCACGTACCGCAGACCAGTGAGTGACCCCACCTCCTTCATCCGGCGAGCTCTCCAACCGGTCCCCGACAGAGTCAAAATCCGGATAGCAGATGCCATGTACACGTGTTACGCCAGCTATTCATGAGCTTCAGGGGAAGTGTCCCCTGGACATAAGATGGCCAATGGATGGTCAATTAGCGCCTCATTTACCTTTGGTATAGTCAGCTCTGGGAGCGGGTACGTCCTCGAGGCAGCAGATACCGAACAAGCTGAACAATCTGGAGAGTTCGATTGACCGAGACAAGAACATCCGCAAACGAATAGAATCGACGGCATTGTTCCTTGCCGCCCCTCCCTGCCCTCTTGCGCCATTGATCGACTCTCGGAGCTTGCAGGTACGCTGCACTGATAGCCTCAGCAGCGACAAGTATGTGCTATGAATGTGTCTGTCACTGGCCACGCCATACAAGCAAGGCGAGATGAGTGTCTGCAGGCCGTGCCCTCTGGTTTTATGCATAATGTTGCAGCGACCCTTTTCAGTCTCAAGGTCTTGCTGCTCTGCTCAGAGGCTGCTGTCCCAGGATGTTAGCTTGCTATGTACACGTCTAAGCTAATGCCGCTGTTCCGATACTTTCTCATGAGCGCCCCCATGACCTTCCGGGAGGTATGTACTGTACATACCATACTTACCACACACAGTACCGGTACAGCAGCAAGACCAGCAGCAGCCCAGGTGTGGACTCTGACCACCAACTTCTGGTTTCGGTTGATCCTTGAGCTACCCTGCTTCCCTGCGCTACCTCTTGACCTACATGACTTGCCTCCTGCTAATTTTCACCTTACCAAAGCTCCAGCCGAAGCTTTGGTTCCTCCCTCCCCCCCCCCCTCGTTCTCCCTTTATCCAAGCACTGCCCAATCTCATCCCCTCCCCAGCTTCCTTGCTCGACTCACAACCACCACCCACACATCCTTTCGAAACATCTCTTGTTACACCTGCTCGAGGAGCTAGGAAAGCTTGCCACCGTCAAACGGCTGAACTGCAAATTAAGCTCGGCTTCGCACACTCAAATGCGAAAGCTGTACTATCACGAGCATCGTCAATTGAACTTCAACGACAGTCCCGTATCCTTATCGACAGCTATCGTCTCGACATCCCCGCCACAGCCCATCCGCGATAACAGCGCATGGTGGGGTTTTCAAGATGCCGCCCAGATCTTCCGCTCTCACTTCGTCATTCTCAATCACCGACACTAATAATGAAGTCGTCTGCCCCTTGCGCAATCAAGATGGGTCTAGCTGTAGGAAGCGCTGCATCGGCGTGAGTACTCCCAAGCGATCCGGCGCAAGCTCTCGTCAGCTTCAGATGAGGGGGTTAGGTAGCTCTGGTGCCGTGTTTGCCATGCTGACAATTCGTCTCAACTTCAGGAGAAGCGGTATCGCTCGATGCAAGAGCACATCCGTCGGGCTCATCCGGAACACTACATCTCGAAGCTACCGGCTACCGAAGAAAGCTTTCATCTGATGATTAGTACCGCGCCAAGCGAACGACCGCAGCCGCAGCAGACCTCGGGCTCGCAGCATCTCGCGCAGACAAAAGGCCTATCGCACGGATACCACATTGACGACTCGAGCAACCCAGGAACCCCTCGTAACATAGATGACTATCCAGGCGGCTCTCTCCTTCCCGCTGCCGCAGCACTTGCGCAGCTTCACAATCATAAGACAGAGTCCACATGGGACTCAGAACCTGTAGGCTTTAGCCCTGATACCAGCTCGTGGCAGATTCTTTTCCCCACAGAGCTGACCAGTTTCGCATTGCAGGATTGGCACTCGGACAATGAAGGTGGCCGTTTCGCTCGATCTTCAATCGAGCTGCCGCCCCTACATTTGAATAATAATGACATCACCAGCTTCCCCAACTACGACGGAGGTAGGCCACGGGAGATGCTCCCCTCAATCCTTGCCAATTCACCTCCTGGGAGATCGTCTACCCTGCCGCCGATACACAGAGGTATCGCACCGAACCGTCCGCGGAAGCAATCCGTGACGAAGAGGAGCCATCAGCGAAAGAAGTCAAAGGGAGCAGCCGCCGATTGGCTACGACGGCTGCAGAACGACGGACCCGACTACTTGAGGCCTGGGGGAGCGGATAGGAAGGCCCTATCTGCGGAGCCTGCGGGAGTCGACTTCGGGAAACGCTGGGAAGATCTTATCGACGCAGCTGCTTCGGCAACCGAAGATATAGATGAGGACAGGACTCCTGTACGTCTTTTCTCCCCTCAAGTCTACGACCACAGCGGCCTGACCCCCCAGGTTCCGCAATCGCCCGTCTCGATCCAACGAGGTTCAATGCCGCCATTCCATCAACATAGCTTTCAGAGCTATCAAGCATCGCCTCTTCAACAAGCTCTGACGCCGCCATCTTACAACCAGGAGGCGCCCGACCCATTTCCATCCGTGGAGAGCGGTGGGAGCGGCGAGAACTTCCACATTGAGTCGCGTGGACTGTCTGATTCGTCGCCGAGCTACTCGTCCCAAAACACGCAGATCTATTGCGCTGCATGTCAAGGCGTGTCGCTCCTCAGGGAGTCCTACGCTTGCACCGAGTGTATTTGCGGCCTATGTCAGGCGTGCGTCGACGTTCTCATGGGCGAGCAAGGAGCTCGAAGAAAATGTCCCCGATGCGCCACTATAGGCGGCCGCTTCAAGCCCTTCCAGCTGGACATTCGGTAGCGGGCAACAAACAGCGACCAACATCCCGCACTTTCTTGCTATTTTTACACTCAGACTGGATAAGGCGTTTCTGGGACGACGACGACGGGCATGAATAAGCCGTCGGTTGGGTTGGGGCATTTGGGATATCGACGTGGCACGGTAAGAGATCGTTTCTTACCTCCCCCTCCTTTTATGGTTTCACTTCGCTTCATTCACTTGGGCGAGGTGCCCTCTTTTATCACACTTTTGCACGGGCGTTGCTACACCTACAGGGATATAGGAGTTCTTGCTTGGATTTGAGGCCCAAAAGGGCTTTGCTTTTGGGCTACGTTTGTTCTGGGAGGTAATGTTTCTGGCTTGCATTGATTTACCCTTTTTGACGCAGGATGACTTTCTCGTTTCGTGGTCTGCGACGTGGACGTCGAAGTGTGCGATCACCTATTTGGACAGGGACGTGGAGCAGAACCTCGTTAGGTTGATATATCAGCCCCCGGCCCTCTTCTGGTTGTCGTCGGAGGATACTTGGCGGGGACTTGACATAGATGGACCGTCTGCTAGACTTGACAGTCTTATATATAGCGGTACCGAGAATGGCTTTATCAGTATCCATCTTCTCGCGCTTCTTTGGATCACAACATGTGATGATTACAGATTACTTCGACACCAGGACTTCCGTCTGCCTTCACATCAACCAGGTATGTCCTCCGAGCAAGAGCCCTTAGAATAGGGGGCTGGGTGGGCCGTTGGTCGCTCACGCTGGCACATGCCGCGACATGGGTCTCCAGACCAAACTGGCCACCATGACTCGCGAGAGCTACACAGTATGGTGTTTCTCCACCTGGCCTAGTCTACAGTGCCGGGGTATATTGGGCTCAGATGGTCCCTGTCGGTAACATCAGCACCATGATGACTGATGTGCGGTTCGATGGTGTAGTTGGTTTATCACGTCAGACCAACACACTGAAGGTCCCCAGTTCAAGCCTGGGTCGAATCACTTTTGCGTCTCGCCATGCTCTTGTTTTACACATTTGTGATCTGTGACAACAAGTCTAAGAGAAGCATGAAGCCGGTTAGAATTGGCATCGAATTAACTTACCACAACTACTTACCGTATCCGAGTGAGGTGTTTGCTCTCAACACTAGTACGGTAAAAGACTTCGTGTCTTTCTATGTCTGGAACAGAATAGCTCGAGACAAAATCTATATGTGCCTACCGAAAATGAAACCAACAGACTCTACCGGTATACTGCGCGGGCTTGAGCATCGTAAGTATCATCATCATGCGTTGGCTGAAATGATAGGAGACAACCGGAAGCTATGTGCAACATACCTGAAGTCTGTGGATGAGTTGGACAGGGTGACTTATACATCGACGTATAACCTGCATAGCATCACATCAAACCACGAATACGACTGACGGTGCGATCGACGTCATGAAGGCAAAAACCGTGATACATCCGTTCGGTTTCTCTAGTGTCCCCTTTCCACCGTCGACTGCCGACGTGGGATACATGCGTCAAAGGAGGAGGTGAATGCGGGGAAGGGGCCATATCTTGAACCTCGATCAACACATGTTGGCCGCATCCAGCGGACACATGTTCAGATATCAACGACTACAAATAAATAGACAGGTCGTGGATGCTGCCGACTCTACATCTAACTACTAGAAGCTATTCAGACCTATGAGCACAATCTTACTGCATACTTCACATGTGTCCCTGACATCACATCTCACATATCGCGACCTGCAAGCGCTCTTTGCGCCAAACCTGATGACCACATAAGAGGCATACAAAACAAAATCTCACCATGCCTCACTCAACCTCCCCAACCTCGTCCCTCTCGTCCCTGCCCCCTTTCCCCTCCTCCCTCCCCCACGCACCCATAGCCCGCATCTCGTCCTCCCAACTCCTCTCCTCCGACCCCGCCGCCAGCGCAGCGGTCCTGCAAGCAAGCCAGACCTACGGCTTCTTCTACCTCGACCTGCGCGACTCCGAGGCCGGCCGCAGCCTCATCTCCGAGTCGGAGCGGCTGCTGGCCCTGGCAAGGGCGTCGTTCGAGGAGCTCTCGCCCGAGGAGAAGAACGGCTACCACCTGCTCAAGGGCGTCAGCCTCTTCGGCTACAAGGCCGCCGGCACGGTGAAGCAGACCGACGCCTCGCGGAGGCCGGACAGCACCGAGTTCTGGAACGTGGGGAAGGACCACATGCACGGCATCGTGCCGTCGAGGCCGTATCCGGATGTCATCGCCCGCGAAGGGGAGTTGTTCAGGGGGTTTATGGCCCGCGCGCATGGGATGGGGATGGTGGTCTGCCGGGCCCTGGAGACGGGGCTTGGTCTGGAGAGGGGGGAGCTGGAGGGGCTGAATAGGTTCGATATGCCCTCGGGCGACCACGTCCGGCTGACGAGGAAGAAGGCCGTGCAGGATCGGGGGAGTGTGGGACTGCCGAGCCATACTGATTTTGGGAGTGTGACGATCTTGTTTAATTGGCTTGGGGGGCTGCAGATTGAGGGTAGGACTGAGGGGAGGGAGGGCGAGTGGGAGTGGGTTGTCCCTGTTGAGGGGCATGCTGTTGTTAATCTTGGTATGTTTCCCCCTTTCTCTCCAGTTGTGGTGGTATGTGCTCACAGGTAGTAGGTGACGCGATGGTCACGTTTACGAACGGGGCGCTCAAGTCGGCCAAGCATCGAGTCGTGCCGGCGCCGGGCGAGCAGGGGCTACATGATCGGTATAGCGTCGTGTATTTCGTGAGACCGCACAATGATGCCCTGATGAAGCCGCTGCCGAAGTTTGACGATGGGACGCAGGTCAAGGTTGCGGGAAAGTTCCAGGAGCAGGTTGATGAAGGAAAGGTGTACTCTGCTGGGGAGTGGATGGTTAGGAGGGCGGCGCAGCTGGGGAATTGACGAATCAGACGTCTATGGCTTGAAGGGTAGTGGAAAGTGTGATGACAGCTCGAGATACTTGTCTGATTAAGAGGATCCCACGAATGCATAGTGCATCGAGGGGATGCTTAGCTCGATCTTTGTGAAGACCGTGATGCGGATATGGGATGGACGGTCTCAAAAAGCTGTATTCTAGGCCTTCGTGCTTGAGGCTACTGGGGCACGGCGTATTGGTCGTGACTACATGTCCATCAGCCAAGGGGCTCGTATCAAGCTGCCTGTTACCTGCTCTCGCAGCCGTGTTGCATTGTATTAGTCGTGAAAATGGGCGTCTCACGTCCTATCTGGAGTAGAGAGCGTGAGGTTGAGTACCGGATAAATGTCGTTAAGTCATCATGTATATGAATCACACACGCCTTCGGAGATCTTTGCAGACAGCATTGTGGGCAGGCGACGAAGGGATGAGAATGGCAAGGAGGAGAACATGGACGTCTTAACACACCAACAGCGACCGCGGTGGTTAAGTTGATCTAGAACACGTCCTCGAACCCACAGAACCGATAATGTAAATAAGTAGTCGATCCAACGCTGTATAATTTCGAGTCGCACTCGGCTCCATCGAAGCATATGATCGCGGAACATGACATACGTAAGCACTTGCCTGTTATGCAGGCCAGCGTAGTAGTGACGGCCATATCTTGAGTTCGGATATGAAAGAGCGGGATAACCTTGCGAAAGCGTACGATCTGTCACCCAGACCAAGCCTGATGAGGCGACCTTAGACCATGTCTGTCCAGCAGTGTCCAACCTATCCAAGGCCGTCGACGACATCGACCGCACTCGACTCCAGCGCCGAGGCACTTACTGTCGCTCTCAACCATCCGACGTTATGGATGCGCAGTCATTGCGGGTATGCACGCCCATGTCCAGGTCAGAAAGAATAACGCCCAGGGCCTGTACCATCATGGGTTCAGTTGTCATGCGAATATTTATCGTGAGCGTTACATCGACGAGGCGAACCAGGGGCTGAAATGGCGCTGCGGGTACTCCCCTGAAGATCCCCCGCCCAGGGGCTATACCTCATTGAGTTTGGGCGAACCGCTCGGTGATGCAGCAGCAACGGTTAAGTCTCCGAGTGAGTGCCGCACGCCAACTCGATGCGTCTTGAACGTATGTTTCACACCTTCTCCCAAACGAACTCCAGAGCTTCTAGAGACGAAGGTGTGCTTCTCTTGCTTTTCTCCGGGGACATAGTCTCCATACCCGGATCCGTGTTCAGTCAGGTACGCGCTGGTCTCACTAGCCGTAATCGGAAGAGCACGGTCGGTTTCCAACCCGTGCGTCCTGCCATCGTCGAAGTTCACACGGATGTGCCTCCACAGACCGAAAATTTTACTGCCGATGTTTATATCTGGCCCCAGACACTATGACTTTGAAAGGTCCAGCTCAATATGGATGAATGTCCGCCTGGCGAATTAAGGTGGTAAGTCAATATAAACTGGCCGCAATGTTTTGCTCGGGAGTTTGGTCTTTTGCCGGATTCTGGGCCAGGCGCAATATATTCGTTCTTTGTGGGGAAGACATCGTCATCACGTCACCTAGGGCTTAGGTATGCAACGGGATGCAGCCCTCAGGAGCCGGCACTGACCCCTGGTCAGGCGATGCTGAGTGGCTGTTCCGAGGGCTACCATGAGCCGGGTTTTTCGTCGAGTAGGGTGTCGACTGCAATATGGGATGTCTATGAGTCTGGCCGTGTGCTTCAATACTCGGCCGACATTGGTGTCATATCGACGCTTTAGCCTAGCGAACTGGACATCTCGTCGCTGCCAGGCACGCCCCGCTAACCATGGCGTGCGTCTCTTCTAGACCAGAAGAGGCCATCCAGAGGCGGTTGAATAATGGCAATCCAGAAGTGGCCCCACGTTGCTGCTCGCAGGCCGCTGGTTTGTGGTATCCCGCAGTCCGGGCGTGTGATATCTCCTGCTGCTATCCGTGTTCAGGGATAGCACCGTACAAAAAGGTTGCCGTGGTCGTTTGACCGCCCGGTGTGTCTGGGCAGTAGCCTCTTACCATACGAACTTCCGTGTCCTCGTTGTGCGGCGTGGAAAATGAATATCTGGTTACTTTCTGGTCACTCTTGCTGAGGCTCATTCCTGCTGTCATACCTCGACTTCTGTGACTACCGGTTGTGCAGCATACGGCTTCTATTCTCAGGGTCAGCCTCGGGAGCCGCCCTCGTGTCTTGGGGTGACAGCCAGAACCAACTACCTGGCTAAGGCAGCTACCCGGTCCCAAGACTGGAACTCTGCGAAACAAATCAGGAGGCTTGCTGTGACACAAGCACATTGCTCTCCGTTGCACGACGGCCCGTAAAGGTCGCGCTGTCCCGGATCGGACCCAACTCTAGCAGAGAACCTTGAACAACTCTCTGGATACGGGGCGACCAACAACTGAGCAGTGCCGAGATTCAGGATTGTGACCTCCTTGAAGCGGAGGCTGGAGGTTGAGAGATCGCTGTGGCGAGACAGGACGACATCGAAGGCTCAAATTCGATATAACTATCCGCGGTTGACCGACACTTTTGCTCGATAAGGTTGCCGAAATCCAGCAAGTAAAACCTCGATCTATCGGTCCTTCCTCGCCGTTAGTGAATTGCATCTCAACCTTCAACCGCAGGTCGCTTCCTGGACGTCGTTCGCCAATCGCCCCGACCCTTACCGCTGGAGACACCACCCATGAGAAGCGACAACTTGAACTTTCCAAAACTCTAGGATTCTAAGTGCGTTTGCATCAATTCCTGTCTAGAGGCTGGCAATCTTCCAGATACCCATCGCCATAACTGGTAGTGATTGTTATACTATCATCAATCCATTTCGCTTTCTCTGGAATTTTGCGCCAAAATGGGTAGTGGAATATTCTTCAAAGACTGGCAACTATGGCAGCAGATGACATTTGTGAGTCCAATCTAGTCCATTTGACGAGAGTTGACCAAAGCATCGGCTAATCTGGCTGTAGGTACTCGCGATGTGCATCGTCTCCGTTTTCTGCTTAGGCCTAGGCAAACTCTGGTACAATAACCGACTTATGAGAAAGCAAGAAATTCTGGACGAAGAGAAGAGAGCACGCTTTGCCGAGATGCGCAAGGCCGGTGTTCCAGTCTCGTCCAAGCGCGGTGCAGAAATCCCGTTTGGTGTTCGAGCTTTACAAGGAGGTGTCGAAGTGGACGGTATTTGGATATCCCGTCCGGCTACGCCTAATCTCGAAGCGAAACCCCGTCTCCAGTCCACGACGACCTTGATCGGCACAGATGCAGACCCAAGTAAGAAGGGGAAGCAGGTGGATGACTCGAGGTCCACCACGGAACAAAGAGGGAGCCAGTCTGATGCGTCAATCTTTCAACGGCTCACGGACGCAGAGTCTCTCGCGAGCAATGGGTCTGGCACTCCTCGCCAGTCTCAGTTCGCATCGAGGCCGAAGCACCCACGGGTTGTCAGTGCCTTGAACGAGGATACGCTTAGGAGACTTGACGGATATAGCCCTACCAGGATGGCCTACGACACGTATATACCAGCGCGGAACCCTCGGCGACCGAGTCAACGGAGCTCTGCGTCCTCCTCTGGCGAGTCGACGGACTCCCAGCCAAGATCTGGGATCAGCGTGAGGAGTGGCAGCGGCAGAAGCTATACGTCCTCCCGCAGCTCGAGGATGTACACATCAAAGGCACGGCTCGACTCGCGCCCTACCTATACATCGGTGCCTCGAGGTTCGCCGGAGAAAGAAAGGCGAGACCCGTACGAAGCTTCGAGTACCCGAACCCCGTTATCACCACTCACCTATGGCGCAAACCATTCACCATCGTTATCGGGCCAGGAACCACCGGTGCCTGAGCCGACCTTCGGTCCAGGAGATCTACATAGCAACAAGTCATCATATACACGAACGGCGTACCATGATTTCGATGTCTTGCCGGTCGGCACTTCCGGAACTCCGCATGAGTTTGGGGCGAACAGTACTAATGTCGACTCAGATGGAGTTGAAAGACACAATCTTGCTCCTAGGCCAGCAAAGAAAACGAGGAACATGTCGTATACCCAGACATTGCAACAGCAAAATGCTAGTCAGAACTTTTGAGTAATATACTCTACGTGATACGAAGTTATGGAGATAAAATTGGCGGCGGAGGCCACTGATGGAACTAACAGGAGAGGATGCGACACGGATGCCAGGGCAAGCCTTCGATGACAGCCGAGTCGCCAAAGAAGATGTGACATCTACATTGTTTTGTGCATAGTCTGATGAAAGGTGGGCATGGATCTGCGGACATACGGCGTTGGGAAGGAATGGCAAAAAGTATTATGTTGGATACAACAAATGAGAACCTGGGCTGTTGCCTTGCACAGTGAACGCTGCGTCCATTGCTTCGGTGCCAGAAAATGGTAGAGATTCAAGTAGTCAAGATTAGCAGTGGAAATAGGTGAGGTCGAGGTTCAGGACATGTAATAGAGAAGTCATGTGATACCGCGAGGTGGTGTTTGCGTGAAGTACGTGAGGGGTGGGGTCTTTTGCTGTAATAAACGCGCCTTCCCCCTGTGGCCATTTTAGAAGACGCGTCAACAAACCGGACATCTTTCCGCCACCCGAACTTCTTCTACTGCCTGTCTCCTCTTTCAGGTCTTACCAAGTTGAAGTCGTCTCGTTTCCGTTACTCCGCGGTCTGTCTGTACCCATACCTACCCCTGTAATTTTCTTGTTGAGCGTTCAAAGCTTTCAATTCACAATCATCATGGCTGAGGAGGAGAGCATGGTGGAGGATGGCGGAATGACAGGCCCTGGCGCGCCCACGCCGCTATCGGCTCTCGAGGTGTGTTATGTCGTCCGAGTGCTACGTGAAATGACATTCTGACGAGAACCTAGGGCGTTTCGGGACTTACCAAGCGCGATATTCAACTTATCGTGGATGGTGGCTTCAACACTGTCGAGTCGGTTGCCTACACCCCTCGACGAGTACTGGAACAGATCAAGGGCATCTCCGAGCAGAAGGCGGGAAAGATATTGGCTGAAGGTACGGCGAATTCTCTGCTTACGAATATTGAATAAGCCTAACAATTTGTGACTGCAGCCTCGAAACTTGTCCCTATGGGCTTCACAACCGCAACAGAGATGCACCAACGCCGCAGCGAACTCATATCCATCACAACTGGGTCCAAGAACCTCGATACTTTGCTGGCTGGTGGCGTCGAGACCGGCAGCGTGACCGAGATCTTCGGCGAGTTCCGGACAGGCAAGTCGCAGATCTGCCACACGTTGGCCGTGACCTGTCAGCTGCCGTTCGATATGGGTGGTGGCGAGGGCAAGTGTCTGTACATCGACACCGAGGGCACGTTCCGTCCTGTCCGTCTGCTGGCCGTTGCGAACCGGTACGGGCTCTCTGGCGAGGAAGTCCTGGACAATGTCGCCTATGCAAGAGCATACAACTCCGATCACCAATTGCAGCTTCTGAACCAGGCGGCAGCGATGATGTGCGAGACCCGCTTCAGTCTTCTCGTGGTGGATTCCGCGACCTCACTCTATCGCACGGATTTCGTCGGCCGAGGAGAGCTCAGTTCACGACAGACCCATCTTGCCAAGTTCATGCGTACCCTCCAACGGTTGGCCGACGAATTCGGAATTGCTGTTGTCATCACCAACCAGGTCGTGGCGCAAGTCGATGGTGGCCCATCTGCTATGTTCAACCCGGATCCAAAGAAGCCCATTGGTGGCAACATCATCGCCCACGCAAGTACAACACGTATCAGCTTGAAGAAGGGACGAGGAGAAACCAGGATTGCAAAGATATATGACAGCCCCTGCTTGCCGGAAAGTGACTGTATGTTTGCCATTAATGAGGATGGCATTGGTGACCCGGCACCCAAGGACATGGAGAAGGATTAGACAAGGGCTACGAGACGGAGAAGATGTTTGCATTAATGTTAGATGGCTTCATGACGGGCGTGGAACCGGGGGGGAACAACTGAAGAGCTAGCATATGGACCTGGCGTTTGATGGGTTATTCAGACCCTATTTACAGAGATTGGGAGTCTCATTGCATACTTAGCTTCTATGTATCTATTCGCTTCCAGTAATACCAAAACTCATTAAAATTATCCATCCCTAACCCAGACGTTGAAGCAAGAAGCGTTGCTTTCGGGAACCAGATTTGAGATTGGCTTGTCTATGCTTATATGCAGTACGGTGCATCTAGCGGGGTAAGCATTTTACACCTTTGTCACCTGGCAGCTGAGCTCAATGAAGCTCGAAAAAAGGCGGGCAGAAATTCTGCCACGCGCATCAAGCTAGGGACAGACACCACCAGCGCGTCGAGCTACCTTGCTTTCTCTCCCAAACCGCGAAACATTGCTACACAAGTACGAATTACCTCTGGCCCACGACTGGATGGAAGCAAGATGGCTCCTGGAGAAGTGCACTACGTGTACAAGGAGACGCGCTTGAACCTCGAACCGCAATCAGCTTCGTCCATCGTCCAGCTCAGGGTCCTCTCGACGAACTCCCACTCCCGTTCTAGCTCACGTATAATAAACGGTGCCGCCATTTCAGAGGACGAGAAGGCATATCGAGTCAAGAATCTAGCCACAGCTTCGTCGATATACCGCCGAAAGCACCATGACTCTCCGCGCAGCTTTCTCTGGAGGGTGCTGGAGAACGATACCATCTTGAGCATTCGAGCTGCCGACGTCTGCAAACGGCAAAAGGAACCAGATGCAACTCTCATACTACACCTCAAATTCAGCTCGCCATTACGGACTTCATGCATCGGCTTTTCCGATTGTGCGGAGCACGATGCGTTGACCGTATTCGTCGTCGACCATGCCAACGTCCTGCACTCGATCACACTCCGACCCGACGCCTTCAGGAAACGATCAATCATAGAACCCAACTTCAGCGAAGCTTGCAAGTCATATTCGCCGCCAGGGTTCGGCTTCAAGTACCCCCATAGGCTGGTTGCTGTCAGCCCGGATCAGGTGATCGTGACTATGCACGATGGAGGCATCCTAAGGTTTGACAGGAACAAGTCACATGAAGGTAGGCTTCCCTACTCATTCACAGGGATGGCAACGGGAACTAACGTACAGCAGCTGCTCACGGCAGTCCCTGGAAGGAGACAATCTACAATGTCGCCGGCTGGGGTCAGAGCCTTCGTGGCCTGGTGCCCTTTCAAAGAAGCCAAACTATCAGATACGACAAGATCAACATGGAGCTGACAGCTGCGACTTCGGTGGCAGCAACATCCATGGGATACGACGATACGAACTTCCTCTTCACCATCTGCCTGGACCATCGCATGCGGGTATGGGATGTGCGGACAGGCCAGATTCTCTACACAGGCGACATTCTAAACACAAACAGGGACCCGCAAGAGGTCGGAAAGTGGATAATCGAGCCGTCTCAGAGTAATCTCATCCGGATAGTCAATACCGCCCAGGGACAGTGTCTAGTGGTGACCTACTCTCCAATCGGCGCTGGGGAGTTCAAGTTTTGGAAAGTCAAGGGTAACAACCAGGGCTCGGTTCTCGTCGTCGATCTCTTTCCCAATAGCAAGCTCACACCGCAAGCACCTTCATCGCTGGATGTCTGGACACTGGCAGATTTTGGCGTCGCGCAGAATGATGAGGGACCGGAGATCTGGACGTTGTGGAAGAACAACTTCACCTACAGGGTTCAGGCTCTCCAACTGCGCCCTAAGAGCAGTGCGGGTCCGTGGAGTGCTGGATGGAAGTCGGTGTTCCTCGACAATGTGCCACCGGCTGCGCAGACGTCTGGTTCTTGCGACCCGACCGATGCGACTGAGAGGTGGCTCGACCTTATCTTCTTCCCGGGCCGATTTGCGAGATCGACACTGGAGACCGCCTTGGCTATGTACGAGAAGGGCTCAGGCTCGGCGAAAGATACGTCGTCAAAGGGAAGCAGAACGCTAGCCGAGTCAATATGCGCCGTTATAGGTTCAACTACTACGCTTGATCAAGGGTCGGCCGGTAGGATGGACTACGACCAGTTCCGGGCATCAAGCGAGGTTCAATGGCGAAGATTCTACCGCCTGCTTATCGAGCTTGACAAGCAGCGCGGGGAAGCACTATCTCTCGTCGTAGACACGGATCTGGGCATGCCGTGGGTTCTCTGTGCGGATATTGCGGCTGCCATCAGGCACTGCAGCAGTCTTGATGCGGTATGTCATAACATGCACGCACCTGAGAAGAACAGCGAGGATGTCGCGACGCTGGTCAAGACTGGGTTGGACTTTGTGGACAATTTCTCGGACGGCATGTGGCAGCTCTGCAGAGCGGCGTTGCAGTCGGAGATGTTTGAAGACCAGGCTAAGACTGACGAGGAGCGGCTTCAGTACTTCTCGGACAAGGCCGGGTTCTGGCGGCAAGTCACGGAAGAGGAGTGCAACCAGGTGGTGGATAGTCTGGGTCAGAACTTCCGGACTGTCACGCCGTCGCTCTATGAAGATCTGTTTGATCTCTTGAGGGCGGACAGCGACGAGAACAGCCGTGAACTGCAATACGCATTCACCAATCTTGGGCGGACCGTCGTCGTTCGGGCTACGCAAGACACCTCAGACCTCCACTGGCAGATATTATTCAGCCAGCTGATCTTACTTGTCCATATGGAGTTCGAATTTGATAACGAGGAAGATGCACTGCACTCGAGGTTCGACGTTGGCGCTATCTACCGCAAGATCATAACGGCACTCCGGCGTCTCGAGCACGTCAAGTGGATGGCCAAGACAGAGATGAACGCTCAGGCGAAACCAGCGTCAAGACGATCCTCAGTATCCGGGACCAGCTCGCCAACGGCCTCCAAGCGCAGTAGGGACGAACCACAGGTCATCACTGCTCTGGAGGGTATTCTGGGCCACCTCCTTGGACTTTCAGAAGCGGAAAGCCAGCCACTAATGATGAGTATAACAAATGTGGTTACGAATCTGTGCGCTTATGACAGCGACATTGATCTCGTACCATATCTCCACCAATGCTTCCTGCTGAAGGCAGATCGGCCGGATCTGGCTCTTCAACTCAGCCCTTTTGCTGGACAGGATGCATTTTCGACGTATGTCCAAGGACGCGTCTTCCTCGCACTCCAAGACTACGACACAGCAGCCCTGTACTTCAAGAAGGCTGCGATTGGGTTGAGTAAGTAACATGCTGCCATACATCACGTTATGTGACTTCTAACATTCAACTAGGCATATCACTTCGCAATATCGGAAGACACAGCTCGGGTCTGCTAGACGACACAGAGTGGAATCTCCTTAACAATGGTCTGCCGAAATACTACAGCCACGTAGTGAACCTCTACGACAAGCAAAAAGCCTACTCCTTCGTCATCGAGTTTTCCCGGCTCGCACTACAATTCACCAATCTTCACGAGCCGGAGAGTGCATCCATCAACTCCGAGCTACTGTCTCGCCTATTCAGTGCGGCAACTGCTATATCTCACTTTGACATCGCCCACTCAGCCCTTCTCGCCATGAAAGACGAAGCAATGCAAAAGTCCTACCTCCGCAAGCTCGTCGAGAAGATGTGCGAGACGGGCCAGAACCGCGAGCTGGTGTCGCTGCCGTTTGCAGGGCTGCAGGACAAGATCGACGAGATTCTGCTCGACAAGTGCCGCACGGCAAAGGACGTGCTGAATGGGGTCCCTTACCACCAGATCCTCTACGCGTGGCGGGTGAGTCGGAACGACTACCGCGGCGGAGCGGCGGTGTTACTCGACCGTCTGCGCAAGCTGCGCGAGATGGGCGAGGGGGACAAGTTTACCGACCGGGAAGACGTCATGGACACTGCGGTGACGAGGCAGTTCCTGCTGCTCATCAATGCGTTGAGCTGTGTCGAGGAGGGGCAGGCTTTTATACTGGAGGATGTGCCCGAGCAGACGGCAAATGGGGAAGGGGGTATGTTGGGAGGTGTGGTGGATATCGAGAAGCTTGCGAGTGTGGTTGGCGGACAGGAGGCGGGTGAGAAAGATGCCAGGCTGGAGCAGTTGACTAAGGCCATGGGCAAGGCCGCGAGGAAGCACGAGACACCCCGGCAGGCGGTCACTTTGGCAGATCTGCGCAAGCAGTACCAGGAGGAGCTGGATCGGGTCGTGGCGATTCAGAACGACCAGTATGAGTTTGGGGATGAGGATGCTATGGATATTGCATAGAAGGTGCGGGGGGAGGATCGGACGAGAATGACGGCGGATGTACAATACACAGGATCAAGCGTTTTCCGAGCACGTTTTTCGATAGGAGTCAGAATCACGGAAGGCAACTTTGCGCACGGGATTGGAAAACGGATAGGTTAGACCACCTGAGATGAATCAATTCGCCGACGAAGAGAACAGCACAAAACCCTCTTGAACCAAACGCCTGACCATGCTGTAAAACACATAACTATAAGCAAGTCTTTCCCCCTTCCTCTGGAAGGGAGACTCTCGAAACATACAACGCGTGCTCAATGCGATATGCATTATCACCGCTGAATCAGGACTCGTTATCTCCGCCAGTTGACCTTCTTCTATGCCGGAACTGATGTGATCTCGTCCTTTCGGGGTAGTGGTAGGCCATCTGCGCCGTTTACTACTATCTCCGGCGCTTGGCGGTAGAGAATGATCTCTGATTGCTTGAAGTATCGGCGGGCATCTGGAGGTACATGTTAGTTTCAACATACAAAGACGAGGTAGGAGCTGTGATCGCGGTTTTACCCTCGTCGATCAGCACCAAGCTGAGGTAGTATCTTGTAGAGAACTTCTTGTTGACGTCGCGGAAGGTCGGCGTCAGATCGAAGCCGCCTAGGAATAGACGGATGGGGATAGTCTCTCCTCGTGATGGAGAGCCGTCCATGATCTGTAGTCTCAGTTAGCAACCGCATGCCATCAGGAGTTCGTCGACGGGTCACCATACCTCGAACCGCACCAAGGTCTCGCTCTCGTTATACTGATTCGGCGCTGCGCCGGTGGTCTCTCTCCTGATGATACTGAGCTCCATGTGCTTGATCTTCAACCGGACAAGCAAGAAGTAGATCCGGCCGACAATGACATCCTTCAGGTGGTACTTGGACTTGCTGTACTCGAACTCGATATGCAGACAGTCCTCGATGCCGACATCCATCTTGATGCTGCTGTTCATCTCAGGCGGCACCTTGTAGCTGTACACCCAGATATCCTTCTCGCGGATCACGTCCGCCATCCTGCGGGACACGGTGACGCGGACAAAGTACCGCAGCTTCACGTTGATGCCGTGGTACGACTCGTACTGCTTCTCGACGTTCTTGAAGTTGAAGTCGAAGGTCTGCGGGTGCTGCAGCTCGCCCGGGGCGGCAAGCTCTTGGACTAGACTCAGGAACTCATAGTGGTTGCCGCGGTCGAAGAACATCTCGATCGTTCCGATGAACTGCACCTTGATGCCCGTGTGTTCTAGCCGCTTGCCGTCCTTGGGGCGGACAGTCACGGCGCCCTTGACGGACTCGCCGTCCATGTAAAGGGGGGCTTTCTCGCGGCGGTTCTTGTCGAGTTTCACTTCGACCATCTGCCGGTCATCCGGATCGTCGAGCACAATGTCGATGTCGACCGGAGTTGCGAAGAAATACGACATCGTAGGTTGTGATTGGAGGTATTCGGGCTAGAGAGGTGATGGCTGAGGAGATGGTTAGAAGCGCTATCTCTGCCCGCTGTTGAACTAATTGTGAGGTTGGGCGTTGGTTCTTAATTGGTGGTTACGGTGCTGTCTTTGTTTGGAGTCGTCAGCTCGATAACGATGCCTTGATGTCCGCAGCTCGGCCAGCGGCGTCAGGGCGGGAGTTGACGAAGCTCCAGCAGGGGTCCGCGGAAGCTCTAGTCGGTAGCCAATCAGAGTGGGGTATGGATCACGCCTCAGCTAACGGGACTCGAACGCAAGAGTACGTCTATGAAATGCGGACACAGCCTCAGATCGCGACAAGACGCATTCTTTGCTTTGAGAGGCGTGGTACAAGACAGAGACCACTCGCACACGGCCTGCATTTCCCTTGGACTCTGGCAAATCGCCTTTGGAATCTACCTAGGTGGTGGAGCATAAAGGGTATTTCAACCGCAGCATGAGAGATTCACGTTGAAGTCACTAGCAGCATTACATATATATCAGAGACTGAGACCCAGGGTCTCTTACACATTGGTGCTTTCAAAGTCCTTGTCTATTATGACCTCCAAACTTCACCTCCCTGTGCAGTGGAGGAATCGAACCAACAAACAAGCAAGTGTTATTAGTCTAAGCAGCATTAGCGCATCGACGCACGGACCGACATGGCAAAGGCCCCCACATACCTCTGAATTTGACGGCCGATTTCACGGCGGCAGTCACGTGGTCCTCGGAAACCCTACGGAAAAAAGAGCCCACACGAATTTCACCAAAATATTTCGTTGACCGCGGACCGACCTTCAACGACACCCTCGAACATCACCGACGACCTCACCACACCCGCCGGCAAGATGAAGTACATCCACTCGGAAGAGACCCTTGAGGTCCCAGAGGGCGGTATGTGCAGATTCCGTATTCCACGAAACAGCTCGACGGAAGCCAAGGCGAATGGGTGCGGTTCGATGCCAAAGCGACTCGGAGCGAACGTCGAGATCCTGGGATTGGCGAGATGGTCCCCTCGGTTCGCTCTGCAATGGCTGCAGAAACCGCATTCTGATGGCTGGGAAATCGCTGGTTTGGCGCAGTTGCTGACTTCTCTTCTCACTACAGTCAAGGTCGCCATCAAGTCGAGAATCGTCACCGTCGAGGGTCCCCGAGGTATGCAACGCTCCGAATAACCACCACGCTGCGATGTCAATCGATTGCGAAAGCGGTGTCAGGCGTGATGATAGGATTGGTCTAACAAAAAAAAACAGGCAAGCTCGTCAAGGATCTCAGCCACATCGCCATCAACTTCTCGCAACCCAAGAAGAACGTCATCGGACTCGAGATCCACCACGGCAGCCGTAAGAACGTTGCCGCCCTCCGGACCGTGCGCACCCTCATCAACAACCTGATCATCGGCGTCACCAAGGGCTTCAAGTACAAGATGCGCTACGTCTACGCCCATTTCCCCATCAACGTCAACGTGGACAAGAACGGCGAGACGGGCGTGTACGAGGTCGAGATCCGGAACTTCATCGGCGAGAAGATCGTCCGCCGCGTCGTCATGCGCCCGGGCGTCGACGTCGAGATCTCCAAGTCACAGAAGGACGAGCTCGTTCTGTCGGGCAACTCGCTCGAGGACGTCTCCCAGAGCGCGGCCGACATCCAGCAGATCTGCCGAGTACGGAACAAGGATATCCGGAAGGTTTGTGTTTTCGGCCCCCGGTTTGAACTCTGGCGAACGCAATTGGTGGCTAACATTTCGGCTCGAACAGTTCCTTGACGGTCTCTACGTCTCGGAGAAGGGCAACATCGTCGAGGAGGAGTAAAGTGCGGTTACGGATGGGGGGTACGTCGGGCCATGGTTTCTTTGTGCTTTCTGGGTCTTCACAGGAGTGGCAGGGGTTCATTTGGCATTTGCATGTCACGTAGCCAAAAAAGCTGCGGTACGAATAAAAGGGATAAACCTCTGAACACAACCAAATCATGATTTTCGACGGCTTTCAACTACAGACCTTGCGCAAACGATGTGTGGACCAGTGACGATCGCTTCATTGATTGACGGATGGTTGGGGATTTGCTTCCACGACAGTGAAGCAGGCAGGTCAAGGCTTAACTCTTGGAGATCGTTGTGCGCATCGAGGCAGTTCGGATCAGTGTCAAAGTCCATGATTGCCCTCTTTTCCCATTGGAGCCTATCCAAGGCTACCATGATGCCAGGGCTACTACAGCGGCCCTCCTGATCTATTACAATCCTAAGTCCAGCACTCAGCCCCGTCACCAAGCGGTAGCCGTGTCTCATATTCATCTCAATCACCTGCTCTCGTGCCCTTTTCCCCCCAATAAGACCAGAAAGAGTAACGACTTACTTTCAGAGTTCGAACCAGTGATACCAGCACTTACATCTTACATAGTAAACCCATCCAGAGACACCTCGTTGTCATTGACCGGGATCGCCCATTGTGCGGTACCGGACGCCGAACCTGTCGGTCGTCTTGACGTCCTTAATGATATCGCGGTGCTGGCTGGTGCAGGCGCGGCAGTGGTCGGCGATGATTTGACGGAGTCGAAGAGGCAGTGGCGCATGTCTCTGGTCGCTCTCGGAGCTCTAGACCGTCGATTTCCGGGCTAACTGCCTCTTGGGAGATGTGCAAGTTGATCAGGGTGGCGAGGAAGTGAGCCTCATGGTAAGGGACTTGTAAGGGTGAAGACGAAAGTCAAAAGCACATCTTCTATTATAGATCATCATACGTATAAACCGTGTGGTCATGAAGGCAACGTAATTATGACTATTGCTCAATGAATGTTGAGCTGGAAAACGGCGCAAGGACGGGTGGCTAATTCAGCAAGAAGTGAGCAAAGTTGTTGAGACGGCCATGCAATTGATGTTCATAACCTCCCACAAGTACGGCGTCTATCATCAGAGGACCAATATGTCCCTGGCTCCGTATCTTCGTCTGTCCGAAATCCCCCAGTCTCATCTTCCGTTCCTTCTCATGTCGCTCATTATACACAAATCTTAGCATTACATGCTTGCTCGAGCTCCAAATGACAAGTTGCTTCCTCCAATCTTCCGTAGTCGTCGTCTCCAGTTCTCTCCTTCTCGCAATGCGGAAAATTTTATGCTCTAACTCCAGATGCAAAACAATCGTGATGAATCTTATATACGCGGGCAACTCGTGATGCAGCAAGCGGATCGGTGTGATGATGTGGGTATGAGGCGTAAATGCAAAGAGACCAGGGGCATATACAGGTGTCGTGTATCTCTTTAGCCGTCGTCAATTGACCAAGGCGAAACCGTCCGTTTAATGGCGCACAGAAGGCGGCCGCGAGTGCCTCGTCGTCCTTGTCCCCCTGCTGTGTCGTGACTCCCGTGTCCGCCGAGTGCTAGCGCTGCCTGTAAAAACCGGTTAGTGTCCCACTCACATTCCAATAACCAGGAAAATCAAAACTCACTAGGACTGCTGGCAGTATACGAATCTGACCCGAAGTAGCTGCTGCTAACGTCACTCCGTGTCTTGACCGGTCTGTTCTGCTTCTTGCGATCCTTCCTCAAACCAAGCAGCAGCAACAACGTGCCCGCCGCAGCGCCGAGGCCCAGCCAGCCGATGCCGCTGCTCTTCTTCTTCTCCTTCCGGCTGGAGACATTGCTCGGTCTCCCGCCACCGCCGAACCACCCGCTATGCGTGTCACGTCGACTGTGCACCGAGGCAGGTCGGCTGTGGCCGTGGCGCGAATACCGCTCTTCCTCGATGATGGTCTCGCTGTGTCGGCGTTTCTTGTTGCCGCCCAGGCCGAGGAGGGCGAGGAGACCGTGCCACAGCCCGCGCACGAGGAAGCACGCGCAGATGAGCAGGAGTAAGGCGACACCGGCCAGGACACCGATGACGATACCGGCTATCGCGCCGGGGGAGAGGGAGCTCGCCGTCCCGGTGGTGATGGTGCCGTTGCCGCTTGAGGTGCTGGTCTGACTAACTATGACACCGGTTCCGGCACTGCTCGTCTGTGTGATGGTCGTGTCACTCGTCACGCGGTAGGGGGCGCTGTACTGCGTGGTGATTGTCTGGCCGCCCGTGATTATGGTCGTCGTTACCGGCGCACCACCACCGGCACCGCCTCCTCCAGCAGGAGCGTTGGGATAGCATTGTCCTTTCCAGGCGCAGTACTGGTCGCTCGCGCAGCAGATTGAGCCGCACGCTATTTGCCCTGATCCGGCCACGGGCACGCAGTCTGCTCCTCCACCTCCACCGACGGCAGTTGTGGCTGGTGCCCAAGCTGACGAATATGTCGAGGTGAAGGTTTCAGTCAGAGTCCAGGTGGTGGTGTAGAAGGCCCAACCGCCGCCGCCGCCAGCTGCACCATTGGCACATAGGGCGATACCAGCTTGTGTCATGCAGGTAGAGCCCGCGGAGCAACAGTACTGGTTTTGGTAGCCGCAGTACTGGGCACATTGGCGTGGTTGCAGGTAGCCGAAACCATTTGCGTGGAGGTCATCCTTGGGGTAAGGGACTGCGGTTGCTGGTGTGGTGAAGAGGGAGGCGCCGAGCAGTAGCAAGGCGGAGAGCGTTGTCGGCCGCGGCCGGTGATGTTGTCTTTGTCGCATCTTGGCCGTGTTGTGAAGATGAATGTAAATGTGATCGCGGGTGTTTTGCGACTTAGCCTCAATTGGCTGCACCTCGACAGTGACGTCGAGTCTCGGGCGAACCCGCAGCGAGATGTCCGAGAGCTTTGCAGCTGTTGGAGCTCTTGTCGATCTCGAATGTTTGGCGGTGAGCTGCGGGCAGGTTTCCCCGAAGAATGGGGGTACAAGGTGGTAAAACCCGCTGTCTCACTTGTTGTAGGGTGAGACCTTTCCAAACTCGACTCTCGTGAAGTTGCTAGTTAGCGAGATCCAGAATGTCGGGAATGGCGTTGATGCGGAATGCAAGTGAGGAAAATAAGCTGGAATGCAGGGAAAAGAAGAAGTATGCGGGAGAGAGATATGCAGTCGCAGCTTATAGTAATAGAGGACGAGTTATTGATGGTGGTCGGGCTGCTGGGATCGCGTATTCATTGGGTGTGTTGTCGGCCCAGCCTCTTCAATTGTCGCTTCCACAGTAAACTCACGACACCGACCTCTCTCTTTTTTCGACTTTTGACGATTTCACTTCCCAGCTAATTTCGGTCTTCTGTTCCAATCAATTAGCCAATGTTCCTGGATCAGGGATTTGCAGGGGGAAACTTGGCTGTCCTTTTATTCTCTGTTCAGATCTCGATGTCCCAAGGAAGGCAAGGTACCAGTGATGAGTTGGCAGAGGTCCAACAACTGCAGCCAAGTCTTGACCTGGTTCGTCCGCTGAAGCACCTGTTTACTCGATCTCGCTCACTGGACGATTATCAGTTGGGGCACGGTCCGGGCCTCTTATCGCTGGTCCCACACCTGGAAACCGGTGGTAGAGGTACCCGTATACGTACCTCTATTAAGCTGGGAACTTGGGCAGGTCTTTCCCCCGCCATTCGCATTTTGTGTAAGCTGGCGCACAGGCCACTGCCGATGACGACGTTGGCGAGTCTGGAAGATGAACTTGTTGGATCACAACTCGAGATGAAGTAAGCTTTGAATGAAGACGTAGAGATTGTGGGAGAGTATATGTGTTTGAACTACCTTAAGGTAGTGTATATCGATACTCCAACTGTGGGTGAGACAGACAGTTCAGTCGAGTCCCTTAAATACCTTGTTTGTCGTGGTATCTGAACTGCTGCAGCATCTTCTCGTTCTCGATCTCGTACTCTGCTGCGGAAACGCGATCAGGTTGAGCTGCATCCATTTTTGGAAACACAGACGGGAACGTGTTTTGGGGTGTCGATGTGAAGCCTTCCTTTTTCTCCCCCCTTACACGTACAGTAGCTTTTCCACGTAACGTAATACCCATAGCAATTATCGTATCTTTTGTTCAATTTGAAGTCATGAGGTCAAGTGATCAAATCCAACTGCTCACGCTCGGTATCTGTAGAGACTATGTACATCGCTGCTCCATTTTATGCGATTTTCGAGAGTATATGTCCAGTCATCAGCATTTAATCCTAACTTTCGATTTCTTGTCAATCTATCAGCGACACATCTCTTCCTATCCGTGTCCGTCGTCTGAACTCCCGGCGTGTTGAGCTCATCCCGTTGCTGGATCCAAGTGACGCAGCGGCCGTGCGCCATACATATGTGAAGTAGACCAGCCTAGCTCGGTAAATGCCGCTCGAAGCTGGCCCGCGCCGTAATCGAGCTCCAAAGGCATCTCCAACATCATCCAACTGAACCCTTTAACACCGCAACGCAGGATCTCGCAACGACGCATATTCCTCGACATATTATCTCGGATTCATCATGTCGTTGGATCCGCCCACATACCTTGCTCAACTGCAGAACAACATCCGCCAGCGACCAATTGCATGGGAGGGTGCTGTTAGAACCGGGACCTTGACCGAGGACCAGCTAGCTAAGATCCGAGCTGTCGACAAGGTGAAGAAGGATGCGCGCAAGCAAACCGTCGAGTCCGACCTCTACGGGTACCGGTTACTCTTTGTCGGAGAGCCTGGTAACCCCAGCGTGCTAGAGTTGGCCTCGAGACGACAGGAGATTGTGCAGTACATCTTGGTCCTGCTCAACGACCTCCTCCAGAGTATGTTGCTCTTTCCCTAGATACTATGATCCTACATAGCACCTTCACATACTCCATTCCCCATATTCTTCGCTTGCTTCTGGCATCACAAGTCTAAAAAATATCATCATAGGCATCCCTTCGCTCTCAAAAGCTCTCTTCTCAGCAGGCGACCCGTACCGCAACTTTCTCCCTCTCCTCGCCCACTCCACCAACCCCGAAGATCCTATTCCCCTCCTCACATCGACAGTCCTCACCAGCCTCATGTCCAGCTCAAGAGACGAGTCCGGTCCCACAGTCGAGCGAGCACTGCCCGCGCTCTTCAGCTACCTTTCCTCCTTGACAAAGAACTCCGACGCCGGTCTCCAAGACATCGGCGTCCAGGAATACTCCTCCCTCCTCTACGGCCGCGTGTCCAGGAAACAGTTCTGGGCGCAGCGGAGCGAGACCGTCGCACCCCTAATTGACATTCTCCGCTCGGCTGCCGGTGTAGGCAATGGTGACACCGCTTCCAGCTTATGGACTGGGACCACGACGACGGCTCGGAGTGCCGGCTTTGAGGGCTCACTCGGCGGTGGCGTCGGGCTCCAACTTCTCTACCACGTGCTCCTGGTACTGTGGCAGCTCAGTTTCGAAGCAGCAGACGTGGGCGACGAATTGGACGAGTAAGGCATGCCCCTTTCCTCTTTAGTAATTCCTACCTAACTCGTCCCTAGCGAATACGACATAGTCCTCCTCTACACCAACCTACTCCGCCTCTCGCCCAAGGAGAAAACCACCCGTCTTTTAGTCAGCACCCTCAACAACCTCCTCTCAGCAAACCAAAACACCCTCCTCCCCACCGCCGTGCTAGCACGCCTCCCAGCCCTTCTTCAGAACCTATCCTCCCGCCAGCTCGCCGATCCGGACCTGCTGGAGGACCTGTCCAAGCTCCGCGAGATGCTGGAAGAGTACACAAAGACCAAGACCACCTTCGACGAATACGTCGCCGAGGTGCACACGGGCCACCTGCGGTGGTCGCCTCCCCACCGCAACACGGTGTTCTGGGCGGAGAACGCGCGCAAGATCCTGGAGCACGAGAACGGAGACCTCGTCAAGCGGCTGGCGGAGATCATGGCCAAGCCGTGGGACAACGACAAGGCTGTGCTCGCGATCGCGTGTAACGATGTGGGCAACCTGGTGAGGGAGGTGCCGGAGAAGAGGAGCCAGCTGGAACGGGCTGGGCTCAAGACGAGGATCATGGAGCTGATGGGGGACAAGGACGAGACCGTCAGGTGGGAGAGTTTGAAGGCGCTTGGTGGGTGGTTGAAGTATAGCTTTGATGCTAAGTGAGCACTGGTTCATCGTGTTGATGGTTTTAAGCATTGTAGGCTGGGGGCAGGGCATGGGTTTTCTAGACTGTTGTTTTAAGCATGCTCTTACCTACTGCGAGTGTATACCTATGAGGACTTGCATTGAGTCCTTGCGCTGCCTGAGTTTGTGTCAAGACAGAAGAATGGATCGGTCTTCTCTAGACACCTAAGAGCAGCTTGGGTGGTATATGACGAACCTGAGCGGCATTATATGCTAATCTATATATTCGCAAGAACAACACAGTCTCAAACGCACTCACTTGTTGTGCTGCAGATTTTGTGCCTGGGCTGGTATCAAAGTGATTTATCTAATCTCGTTGTGAAAATGGCTTCACACATACATCGCACTGCCTCATGGATCCGTTGAAGATTCCACCGCATAAACGCCTTGCCCGTCATATTCTGTTGAAACGCCTGCATCCTATAAGCGCACCTTGTTCTTACACCCCATCTAGGCAGCCCCCTTGTGGTACCTACTAGGCACAAATGGCATCTTGCTCACCACCGCCTTCCTCTTCTTCCCCCGCACCACAACATCGACCTCCGTCCCGGCCTTGTGGAACCCATCAGCCACGTACCCCATGGCGATGTTCTTCCCCAGACTCGGGGACGGACACCCGCTCGTCACGGTGCCGACCTTCTCACCCTTGTCGCTCAAGATCTCCGCGCCCTCACGGGCAGGTGCGCCCTCGACCACCAATCCCACCCTCCTTCGATCCACGCCCTTACCCCCCTTGGTCTTGGGAACCAGCTGCTGCGAAATGACCTCGGCACCATAGTAGCCCGCATCCTTGCCGCGGCGAGACTTGGGAATAATCCAGCTCAACCCCGCCTCGACAGGCGTGGTGGTCTCGTCCAGGTCGTGCCCGTAGAGACACATGCCCGCCTCCAACCGCAGACTATCCCTGGCCCCCAACCCGGCAAGATCGACATTCTCCCCGCCCAACTTCAGCAGCGACTCCGTCACCGCCGTGGGCGAGTCGGGGATCGATATCTCGAACCCGTCTTCGCCCGTGTACCCTCCCCGGGAGATGAGGACCGGCTCGCGGGCGGCGGCCAGGCGGGCGTAGAGCGAGGAGCCGAAGTACAGCTGCGTCAGGTCCGGTTTTGGGTGGTGCTCCGAGAGGGCCGACTCGAGGATGCGGGCGGAGGCTGGGCCCTGGAGGGCGATCAGGGCGTGGGAGGAGAGCTGTTCCTGCTTGACCTCGTCGCCCTTCCACTTGGACAGCTCGGACTCGAGGTAGGCGTCGTCCTTCTCGCGGCAGCCGGCGTTGGTGACTACGTAGAAGACCGGGGCGCCGGAGCGGTCTGGGAGGCGGGTTATGACGGTGTCGTCGACTATGCCGCCCGAGTTGTCCGGGGAGAGGAGGGTGGAGAGGGTGCTCTTGTAGACGGGGAGGCTCTCGAGGTCGGACGGGGTGAGGAGCTGCAGGAAGGCTGCGGCGCCCGGTCCGACGAAGAGGCGCTGCACCATGTGGCTCACGTCGAAGATCGAGGCGTGGGTGCGGGTGAAGATGTGGGAGTCTCTGATGGATTTGGAGGTGTATTGCACTGGCATTGAGAAGCCGCCGAAGGGGACCATCTTGGCGCCTTGGGAGAGGTGTAGGTCGTGGAGGGGGGTCTTGCCCAGGGCCGCGGAGGAGGAGGAGGAGGCATGACGGGTTTGGAGGGAGCTGGAGGGAATTTGCGGTGTAAGTGACCTCGGAGCTGAAGTGTGTCGCTGGCTGGATAGAGCTGCCGTCGTGAAGGTTCTGGATGTGAGGGAGGAACAGCAGTGAGCTCGCGATGCGGCTCGCAGCGCACGGCTTGCGCTCCGGTTGAGTTCGAGGCCCCTCATGATTGCTGATTGACCTGTTCAAGGTGTGAATCCACGTTGATGGCAATCAATTGAGTCTGAGGTCGAGTTGTCGAAACGAAGTTGAGATGCCCGATGACGGAAGGAGAGATGTAGAAGCTCTCACACTTGTGCCGACCGTTGCCGACAGCGGGGTCGCTTCCGAGATCCACTTTCCGCATCCATGTCCGCTACACCGATGTCAACGGCCCGGAGTGTATAGAAGAGGTTCTTCGTGACCACAGTTACTCCCTAGATGTTGAGCAGAAATTTGTTTGGGGGAGGGAACTGGAGGTTATACAGAGCTCTTCATCTGAATAGGCAACTATCAATATTACTCCGGAAAGTAGATTATGACCGTCGAATGGACGACAAGATTTTCATATACATGTGTTTGAGGTTCGAGAAGTGCCTTAGAGGGAAGACCTCCGCCAGTGTTATCAAGTCGTTATCGATAACCATGTATCCAGCCGAGAAGACACAGCGCGCTGTAGTCTAGATCGCGCTCGCGGCAGAGTGACAGTTGAGTTGAAAGGCTTCATTTCGGGGCATGAAGCTGGATATTGAATCGATAGCCGAACTGGCATTCATCCAAACATCTGGGTCAAATTCGATCGTGTGCCGGACGGGATGGGCACCGCGCAGCCAAGATGTCATCCACACCTCGAAGCTGCGAGAGAAACACGAATAAACATCATGGTCAACGCGACTATCTACACATCTTAAGTGTCTCCTTTACATGAGGCGAAGACACCCAACTGTGCCTCGACTCCTTCACGGATGTTGACCCAAAGCTGTCCAACCACGGTGTGTCAGGTCTTCCGAGGCGGGTGTCCATCTGACAACCCATGACGTCCTGGAATGCTCACCACCAGCATCGAAGATGCATGCTGATGGAATTTTGCGATAGTGAAAACTCTTCTGAAAGATTATCCAATTGTTCATGCGGAAGGTCTCCGAGATGAGGATAATCGACTCCATGTCAATACTGTTGACCTTATAAGCGCTAGGCGTAAGATATCGTCCGGGATGGGGGTGGTTCACCCAAGATGACGTTCCCAGCGGATCACAGCACTTTGACCAGGCAATACGACAGAGACTTGCAAGGTCAAAGGAAACTCTCTTCAAACATCTCAAATCCCGCTCGGCTACCCCGGATTCTCAGCGCATCACTGCGCCATGTTTGAACACCGATGAACACAGAAAGGGAGACACGATTCATGCAGGAGTTCCCCCTGGTCTCAGGCTCTTTTAATGGAGTAGGGCAAAAATACGCGAATGGGTGGATTTTGAATTCTTTAGTAGCGGCAACTCCCATCCACTCGGTTGAACCGCGTTGCCAGGCCAGTAAGGCCATACAAAGATACATCATACCCCTGACCAGTCCCGGGCCGCCCCCTGGCGCGTTAAAGACCAGCGTGGGGCGCCGACAGAAGGTAGTGAAGGCGGATCAACACTGCGAATGCCACTTTATGCCAGAAGACTTGTTGCTTTTCTTTTCCATGACCCTTGTTGATGGACTTTTGATAAACACTGAAGACAAGACCCTTGTATGCTGTCTAGACTTTTTGATTCTTTCCATCATCTTCAAGCTGATATTGTATCTTTTCCTGTTATCCTCCAAGACACCTGCAGTCCAACACGTGTACGCCATCAACCAGTGCACGAGTATCGACTTACTGCATACTAGCATAATAACCCACTCTCTGTGACCCACGAGTGCTCTTGCTTGAACGGATCGACGCCAAAAGGGCCCATTTAGACGCCGTGCCTTAGCAACGGCAGCCGCCAGCCGCAGGCCGCAGAAACATCCCCTCGCTGTCTCGCCGGAACATGAGAGATGCCCAGTCGACTGACCAAACCCCGTCCTGAGTCTAAGCTCAAGTCAGACTCGCCCAGGAACTCGAGAGACTTCCCCATCCACCAGGACACTGAGAGTAACAGCAGTAAGTAGCAGTATTTCCTTCTCCCGTGTTGACCTGACTGAGCGCACTTGCTTTGTGCGGTGCTTCTGAAACGGCTGCCCCCATGCACGAGCATGCATGCGCAAAGTGTACCGAGACATGCATCCGACAAGTTGCCCATCACAATCCGAGAATGGACGGACCAGACTCTGACGATGATGTCGTTGTCTTCTTTGCGTATCTCCGCTCTTTCTCCCGTGTTAACAACATCAAGAGCTTGTCAAACGCCTCCTTGCAAGATGCGGTCTCTGCCAGAACCAATAGGCTCTCGTACTAACCATGCTTCTCAAAGGTCTCTTCGTCGCACTCCTGCCCGCCGACTCCGCGCAAGCCGGCAGTACGCCGAGGGCGACACCCCCGAAAACACGACTGGGCGGATTTCTGCATGGGCGCAAGCACTCGCGATCCACCCTGTCACCGGCCTCTCAGGACTCGGTAAACTCGATGCCAACATCCAGGACGAGTGGCGTCAAGAGTAAACCGCCGTCCTCGACGCCGACTCCCTCCCCGCAGGTTCCGAGCCGCATGGCCTCGATAAGAGCTGTTGGGAGCTTCGACGAGCACCGGGATGGTACGGAGGAGGACTCGAGTTCCGAATCACAGGCCGCATCTCGCAGTTCAGCCTTCTCGAGTTCGATAAATAGTAACGCGAGCGGGATATCAACAATGTCACAACAAATACCAAACAGTGGAGGGGTGGATCAGAATGCGACGGTTAGACTAAAACCGAGTCATCCGGAGGAAGCGACGCCAAATTCGTTACAGGTACCGAGTCCATCTGGCCAGCTTTCCACGCAACGGCGGAGCGGCGAGATCAACAGGGCAAGTTTCGAGAGGTCAAGCTTCGAGATTCCGCAAAGAGAAAGCAGCCGGACGGCGGTGACCGCACTATCAACATTAGCAAATGGCAGGCAAAATCTATTACCGGCCGCAGCACCCAGCGATCTCTCGCCGGATGGGGCAGATTCGCAGACACCCGCCGCCAACGGCTGGGACTCAACGATAGGAAAGGCCGGGTTGGGTAAGACCGGCCGCGTTATCAACAAGCTGGTGTCCGACAACGAGGCCCTAAAACGAGATATAAAGATCGAGCGGCTACGCGCAGATGAGGCCAAGCAAACCGCCCGGCTGCTGGAGGACAAGATGGATAGGATGTCGTCCGACTATGAGGGACGTTTACTCGAAGCCAACGTCACCAAGACGCTATTAGCCCGGAAGGAGCGCCAAGTGGAGAGCTTGCAAGCCGCCGTCGAGCTAGAACGCCACAAAGCCAGCTCTGCGCTCGAGCGTGAGCGCATGTGGAAGGACGAGATGGAGAAGGTCCGGGCCGAGGCCAAGCAAAAGGTCGAGGAGGCCACTAACTACGCGGCGCTCATGGAGGGGCGGTATAACGCCATCACCAGCCATTGGAGGGAGCAAGGGGAGGAGGTGAAGAAGGCTATGAGCACTATGAAGAGTGAGGTTGATCAGCTTCTGGAGGAGAGGAGGAGGGACGACGAGAAGATATCGACGCTGCGGGAGGTGTGTGACCAGCAGGACGGGAATATTCGGGAGTTGACGCGCCAGAAAGAGGAGATCGCGGCCAAGTTTGAGGCGTATAAGGCTGAGCAGGAGGAGGCGCTGAGGGAGATCAAGGCGCAGGCGAAGAGGAGAGAAGAGGAGCAGGAGGCTGTCATTGGGCAGTCGAGGGAGGTCTTGGATAAGCTGAAGTGGGCGCTTGGTGTCAAGGAGAATGTGAAATGGGCGGAGTAAGGGCAAATTGTCGATGTTTTCGATTGTCAGGTTGCCCTACTACGATGATTACCCGGATACCGGAGCCGGGAAAAGGAGGTCAAATGGGTTTGCAAGTGTCCCGTCCGGCCTTGCATGGCGGTTCATGTCGAAGACCAGTCTCAGGGCAGACCTGGTCCTCAGGAGTGGCGTTCAACAGGAACTGGGTTTCAAAGATCTGGTTGTCTTTCTCTTGGCTGGGACCTCTTTCCTCAATTCCGGGATGGTAATAGATGGATCAACATGCGAGCCAAGACGGTTCCTCTCCAGTATGTACATCTCTATCTTCAGATCTTTCATTCAAGAGTCTTATACCCAGCTTACATAGCAAGTAATGGATATCATCGGCAGTTGAGGCAGACTGCATCCTTGCCGGATCAATGTTTTGGATTCTGAATGGCGTAGCAGCTGGGAACGTCAAAGAGACTTGGGCTTAGCCGCTTGTTGCTTGCAGTTTTGATTGTGGCTTCCCAAGGTCGCCGGGTTTACTGGATCGGCCGCTCCTTCCTAGCCGAAAGCACAAGCTCTGGCAGCCTCAGGTCACTCATGGAGGTCTCACATTTCTTTCTATTCGCAGTGATCCCTGACCAGAACATCAACCTTCCTGAGGTCTAAGGTGCCTGAGGCAAGGTACTCTTCTGGATACCTTTCAGTAACACGGCTGGTCGGCACGCGTTGGGCTACTTCTCCTAACACTAGATCATCGTTGTTCTGTCGACAACATAAGCACCGGCCCGCACGGCGAGGTGTGATTGAACCAGAACAGGTCAGTGATATCGCGTCTGATCCTTTGACGACAGGGAGCTCTTCTGCAACGAGGCCCCTTGATCACCAGAGACTGATTACCTTAAATACGACAGCTCCCGGCAGCCTAAGTACATCAGATCCTCTCAAGCTTTGCGCTTTGAAAGTCAGCCGCCCTCCAATACTCTCTCCTTCACATCCCTCGCGCTACCTCTACACTCTCTCTTACTACTTCATCCGCCCAGCAATCTCACGTCGCTCGTCATTCCACCACCTTCACGCGTTTCGCGTCCAGAGGTTCACTTAGGACCGGATTCTCCTCTTCACATCAAACTTGGCTCTCATCACTCCAACACACCTCACACCTAACCCTTTGACCCGCGGCCATGTCGCCGTTGGTTGAGTTCCACGTGTCGTCCCTCTGGGGCCTCAAGCCAGATGGTGTTAGGCGAATCCTCTCTGAACTGAAGAGTTCCGGTTTCGTGAGTATCTGTCTCCCTCACTCAATGTCTCAAACAACAGTTCAAGTCATGAGACTGCCTTCAACGTGAGACCTGACAATCACCTAGGAGAACTCTGAATTCTTGTTCGACCAGCGCCACAACTGGTTCCAAATTACGTGTCAGGTACAAGACGCGCCGAAGATCACGCTGCAGTTAAAGACCTGCCTGGAGGAGCTAGAGGAGGATGTCCTCGATGAAGATGAGGACCTCGTGGACGACGACGGCGCTCTAGTGGTAGGATTCATCTTGTGAGCACGCACAAGTATACTCTCTAACACTCGTCTAGAAGCAGCTGGACAATAACAATGCTTGGATCGGTCTCTGGGACGAGAAGGCACTCATGGAGGCCAGAGACTTCACACAGTTCCGATTTCCAGATGCTTTCAACGGCTTGCCTCATCGAGACATCTGGGATGCGCTAAAATATCGTCGAATTAGCGACATCATGAATAAAGACCAGTTCCGGGAACTGCAGATGTTGCACAATGTTGTCCTGGGACACAATTGGTCTCTGACCGAGGTGTACATCGGCGCAGAGTCTAAAGACGAGCTGGATCGCGTGAGAGCGAAGCTTGATGTTCTGCTTAAGATCAAGGTAACCATGATTGACCCGCATCTCTTAAACATTGTCGCAAGCTAACTCCATCTCAGGAGCTCAAAGATAGTGGGCCGATGCACCTTTTCTGGACAGAAGCTTACAAGGAGATGCCTGGCTTTGAGATGACATTTGATACTCGTTTCTTGGCGAACATCGACAACGCACTGATCACGGCCACGTTCTTGGACCCCATGTGCTCAGCAGACTCGGCCCTGGACTATGAAAAGCTGGCTGAGGCTATCACGCTGCGTCTCTGTCGCTACGACGAACACAGAGGTTATCATACCTCTCTGATCGGCCCCAAACTCAAGGCACGCCGCGGTGCCGCAGGCAGAATCGGCAAACTCCGGTATGGGGTTTGCAATCGCTCAGATGCTCGCCAGGACCTTTATGGCGCCGGCATCGGCCCAAAAGACTCTAGCTGGCTCAGCCCGGAGAAAGGCGCTGCGGCAGAATCCCAAGAGTCTCCCTACAAAGGAAGTGAGGTAGAGAAGTGGTTGAATGAGCTCGAGGGGACCTTTGCTGTCGCCAAGCCGTCTGTCGTTGCGGAGTCGAGCACCATCTCTTCCGGAATCACCATTCCCCCGGCCAAAGTTTCGTCTGCTACAGACCAACAACTGATCAACATCGAGGAGCCAGCTGTTCCGGTAACTCCAAGTGCCGCTGGTGGGATGGAGACTAAATCTCTAGTCGCTCCGACTCGAAACCTACTCGCCAGTGATGATGTCTTTGTTGCGCCAACTATCCCTGCCATGAGACCTCTGGTTCCCAAGACCGGGAGTATCTCTCCTCTTGCGGTTGCCAAACAAAGGGACACTGGTGGTCCTCCACTCGATATTAACGCCAACACGGAGAAGAGCAACCGACCTGGTAACTCTCGAGCTTCGTCAAGGCGCAATGCGTCGAGGGATTTGGTTTCCACGCACGCAAGCGTCCCCAGCAAAGCTGTTGCTAGGCAAGACCTTGCTGCTACACAGGTACCAGCCTGGTTTATTCTGGAGCTCAATCAAGCCATCCGCAACCTGGTGTCTACCGGTCCATACCTGAGGGGCAAAGTGAGTCTTCGCGCTGACCTTGGACGTATCCTCATCACAGGCATGGATTACACTGCGTTGGCTTTCAACCCGTCGGGAACTCCCAGTAATGGCTGGAAGAAACATCACATTCTTCGCATTCTGAATCAGGGGTCTCGCGCTGCTACGAGCCATGGCATTGCCTTTACAAACATGCTCACTCAGGAGGGTGATGACATCGAGTACATGCTTAGCATCCTCGATATAGCCACAGAAGAGCAGGTTTGGAAGCCTCAGCGGACTGAGAGCGTGGTTTACTCGTTCTACTGCTTCTCGAAGGGTGACTCGTTCTTCATGGACATCGAAGCGGATGAACAGGCATCCAGATTCAACTACAGCTTCCGCACAAAGCAGGATGACAAGGCTCCGATCTGGATTCATTGTACCCTACGCAGCTGGGACGCTCTGATCATCATGTCACACGTCGACACTTATGCTCTGGAGGCAAAGTACGGAAAGTTTGCAAAGTCTTTTGTCGACTGCTTTGTGGTCAGTCTTTCTCAAGATAACATCCCCCATATTCAGATTGGCGTCCACCAAGGCTTTGGCGTCACCGTGGAGTCAATGCGCATCCACACATCATTCCGCTTTCTCAGCAGCGATGAGAATAGTTACTTCGACATTACCGAAGTGGAAGAGACCGTATTCAAGGCTTGCAGCCCGCCCTCGGAGAATGCGATCCCTAACGGCGGCCCTGCTAGCCCTGATGAATGGATGTTCTACACCATCGAGCCGAAGCGACTGCCAGAGGATGTTCGCGTGTCTGAGGAGCAAGGCATACCAACATTCTGGTACGAGGCGTCCGTCAGGTCGGTGGCAGCCGAGAAGGAGTTTGCCGCCAACCTGACTATGGGCCTCGGCGAAGAGGCTCCTTGGAACTTCAGCAAGTTAGCGGAACTCGGTGTCATTGCCAGCATCTGCAAGCCGACTTCACGCATGGTTCAAACGATGGACTCTGTCGGAGCATACAACGACAATAAGCAGGCGGCGAAGCTGACGCTGCCACGCATGAACCAGGAGGGAGTACCCGGGGCGAAATGGGTAGCTAAACGTAATTCATCCGCGTCTAGTTCAGTCTCGCAGGCTCGCATCCACAAGGGCAGTCCCGCGACGCTCGTCCAGGCTTCTGGCCCGCCTGGCACCGTCGCTCCAAGGGAGTCCCCGCAAGGCTACCGGAGTCCGCCCGCGACGGCCACTTCGCCTGCAGCACGTACCGCTGCTGCCTCCCCTGCGCAGAGACGGATTGAGGGACCCGTCACGCCAAGCAAGGATCGCACTGCCATGAACTCTTTTGCTTCCGCTGCGAATCACGGCGGTGGAGGATTTGGGGTCCACGGACCGAGGACCGTCTCTCGCAACCGGCAGCTGGTACATCGCCAGCCTTCTGCGACTGGCTCCGAGGCCTCGCGTGGCAATGCTGCGAGTCGCAAGCCGCCTCAGCAGTTTTGGTGAAGGTTCAAGGATAGTGAGGAGGGTTGGGGTTGGGTCGGATGATACGCAGGGAACTTTTGTACACCTGGAAGGTATGAGGAGCGGTGATTTGTTTATCTCCGTTGGGAGACTTTGCTTGGTTCTTTGTGGATCCTGTGTGTTGGGCGATTGGTAAGGTACCTTGTGTATGTATCTAGTCCCCTGGCGTGAGGATAGGTCAAGAAGCTGAGGATAGGTCATATCAACAGAGTGTAACTGGTTTATGAATTGACCACATGGCACATCAAAAGATCCAGGACTTATATCGAGTATACAAGGACGACCGTGTCCATAAGTGCGTGATGATGTCTGTATGATGAAAATATCACGCCCAGACCTTTCGTCCACAACTCCTTCGGGGACAGGTGAATAACAGCTACAATCTCGGACTGCCAGAGTCGGTGCACTGCCTCTTAGTTGGTAGGGATCGGAAGGGAGGCTTTGAAATATCATCATTATGGCATCGATAACGCAAAACGACTTGACACTCCCAGGGCTAAGGTTCTTGAACAGCGCTGGGTAGCCCCCTGGTTCCCAAAGAAGTGCCATTGTGAATTAC
Organism: Coniochaeta sp. PMI_546; assembly: GCA_021432605.1. Lineage (NCBI taxonomy): Eukaryota > Fungi > Ascomycota > Sordariomycetes > Coniochaetales > Coniochaetaceae > Coniochaeta > Coniochaeta sp. PMI_546. The sequence continues at coordinate 541,722 of MU271144.1, read as the reverse complement.
ATGACTTGTCACTGAGTCGAATCACATTATCAAAGCTTCGGACCAACAGCTAACATTCAGGAACTGCCTGTCTACCATGGTGTCGTGCCGCCTTCAATGTATTGCTCGCTTCCGCTCCCCCTTATCTGCATCGAGCGATAGAGTTGCCGCACTCATCAAACGCGTAGATGCAGTCGACGCAGCCCCTGGCTGTACAATCTGCCTTCTTGGAGCAGAGATAGTCACGGCACGCCCGCTCGAATAAGTTCGCGGGATCCGCATCCCGCGCGTGGGGAACGGTGTCTCTCACGCAAGTGCGGGCCTGATGTATGTATGCAGGTTAGTCACCGTAGTCAAACAGTCGATTCAACCTGGGCTAATTATGGAGAGAATACCGAGACAGCTGTATCGGACGCCTCCGAAGTTGGTAAGGCCAGAGTTGCGGGAGCGATGGCCAAGATGGCGATGATGTTGAGGATGGATGCCTTCATCTTGCTCTGGATTATCTTTTAACTTCAGTATATGTGGCGCTGCGTTTGATGAGGCTTAAGACAGGAGACTGAGAAAGACAGAAGCACTCAAGAGAGTTGGCAGACTGTTCTTATATACTTTACCGTCTCATAAGTGGCCGTGACAGTCATGCACACGTCTCCATTGGCTTGAGTTTCCTCGTCCACTCGGCATGCCTCCTACGCATCAGTCTATCGTCATGGGCCCCCAAGGATCTGCACTGGCAGTCCGCTACAACGAGCTCACGCGTCCTTCGAGAGGCCTGTAGAGGATCTCCTTTGCTACTCTGTCATGCGTGTGACCAATCTATAGAGCTACCTTGGCAGGGTCTCGATCCTGCGATAGCGCTTGGCATCACCAGCGCTCGACGGTCTATAGCAGGACAACGAAGACATTTATAGCTGCAATCGTCAAGCTAGCCTGCTTGGGTAGGTCATTGTATCTGACGGTGCTCTGCAGGCATATCTGGAGGGATCGTATATGCCGCCCTTCTTTACGCTGCCCGATCTGGTTCCCTATACGCTTTTCTTGACTCGATACGCGGACTTGCATGTATATTTACGCCTAGTCAATCTAGAGGAGAGATAATAGGTCAGATCTCTAGTTCTGCAAATCGAAGATCAGCAGTTGACGCAAGACAGTGGCTTACAGTTACCTCAGATCATCACACACATTTGCTCCTTGGACATGTACGGCATTGAAGACAGTAACGCACGTAACTTCCTTCCGTCTACTGAGCCTCTCTCTAGTCAACGGAATGATGTGGCAAGGTTACAGTATCAAGAGTGATCCAAGAACTACGCGCACCCTCCGTTCTCGTGAAAGTGGAACTCGACGCCGTGGACCATGTTGTGATTTCCGTATCTCACGGCTATTTGCCTCCCGCGATAACGCAGCATATCACCATCTTATCTATGCTCATTCTAACAAATGTTGGTACGCTAGCCTCTCTTCACAGAAGGACTGGAGTATATCGCTCTTGCAAGAGAGACCATTGGTTCAATGAACCAGGCAGAGCTCCCCTGCCGGTCGAGCGTTATTAACGGCCATCTTATTGCTAGGCAAAAGGAACTGTCTATAATTTACAGATAAACTAGTTCAGTACAAAAGAAACCTTACGGTAGCTTCGGTTCTGTCCTAGATGTCTTTCTATGAGACTGCGTGATGTAACCGCCAGCGAACAATATGGTTGGGTTTGAGGTCTGTCCTACGTCCTGCTCCTCTCAGAATAGCGTCAGAAACAGAAGCCAATCCGATGTTATTTCTTTCTCGAGAGAAATCACCGAGTCATTACAGCACTGGAATATGATTATTGGGTTGCAAAGACGTGCCAGGTCGGTTCGATGGAAAGACTTGAAGTGGCACACCGTACTGACAGGTTCGGAGAGAGGGTTAGGGTTTACCCCTAACAAACCCCCTGAACGAGTAAACAAATATTTGTATGAGGGCGAAAATCAACCTGAACCGAAACACCAATTGCCTAAGGCCTAGTCGCTTTCTCTTCGCCGCCAGGATCAGACTGCTGGCTATAGTGGATTTTGAGGTACTTCTTGATAATAGCGATATTTAGTATGCAAAGACATTGCATCGGTTGATGTTGTTCGTGAGTGTTGTTCGTGAGCTGCGGATCGCGATTGAGGAAAGAGACTACGTTCCTTTCGATCGGATTGTCGAATTCATGGGGATGGCGCATAAGCGCATGCTACAAGGTATTGTATTTTAAGGAAGGACCACGAGGGGCAAAGTCATGATACTGAAATGGGAAGGATGAGACTAAGAGCACTACTTTGTATCTCACTATACATAGCTACCATCGAAATCTGGTGCTCGAAAACTCACATTTCCGGTCGTGGCTAGAGTAGACCCGTTTGTTGAGTACTCCAGCATTTGTTCTTTTGAACTGTAAGGAAGAGGTTAATACGCAAGCACGAGCCGCGTACCGCTATTCGTTCGCAGGGCAGAGGTGAACGATGTTCGGCCTAGAACACCTCAAGCTTCACGTCACCCATTGTAGTAGTATCTGGACAGCACGACAGATACCGGGGCACCCATATAGAACGCTCATCTTGTTTACCCTACACAAAGATACCAGTCTCGTATCCGTAGTCCTTTTCCAGGTCCATTTATTTTTCTCACGCAAGGGAAAAAGAGCTCAAAACTCATCATTTACACAAGGCTAACCCTGGAGCCTTCCTAGCTTTTTCACAGGCTGTCCACTTCCCCCCTCTACTCAACCCTGAGCACCCTAGGGCCCCTCTTCTTGCTTCCCTTCTTCTTCTTGTGTCCCCGGTCAAACGCGGCCGCGGACGCGTGGTCGCGGTCAAAGTTGTCCAGGTCCTTGACCTTGTAGATGCGGATGATCCAGTTCTCGCTGGTGAACGCCTCCTCGAGCGTGTTGAGAGTGGGGCCGACCTCCGGCAGCCGTGCACCGCGGACGCGGTCCTGTGCCTGGCCGGGCGGGAAGAGGGCGTTGTAGTTGTAGTAGGACATCTTGTACCTTAAAGAGTGGCTGCGTTAGTATTAAGAGTAAGATTAATGCATGAGGGAGTACTTACATCAAGCTGTTCTTCATCGTCTCCGACGCCTCAGCATCAACGCGGTACTCGCCGCGGGGTGTGAAGTAGTCCCGCTCGCGGATCTCGTCAGGCCAGATACCCTCGGCGATACGCACCATCCACAGGAACTTGTTGATGTCGTCTCCGGAGTAGCCCAGTAGACCACCGAACACGATAAGGACGTAGTCGACCTCGTGCTGGCGCATGATCGGGTAGCTGACTTCCTCGCGGGAGCTCATGGCCTTGCCGACGGTGGCAATGTGCGTGTTGTTCCACGTGTTGTTGTCCACGAGCGTCGGGCGGTCGGCCATGCCGCCGATCTGGTAGCCGTAGTCCCACCACGACATGATCTTGGCGTCGTCCTTGGTGTTCTGGCGCAGCCACTGGTAAGCCTCGCGGTAGTCGTCAATGATGTGCTGGCTGCCATCCGGCATGCGGCTTGCCAGGACGACGGACGGGGATGAGTAGGCATTCGATGTAACCCAGGTGCAGTGCAGGACGAAGAGGAGGAGGTAGATGGTCATGGAGGCGACAACAATGCCCTTGGACAAGAAGCTGTAAATGCCGACCACCGGCTTGTTGGTCGACTTGAGTCCGCCCTTCTTCTTCGTGGCCGTGACGTCAGCGCCTTCGACAACCGCGTGATCTTCCGGATTAGGAGACTTGAGATTCAGGTAGTTGTTCAACAACTGGGACGCGGCGATGGCGGCGGCGACGCAGACGACGGGAGTCAAGGTCAGCATCAAGCGGACCATGACACCGGCGAAGTAGCTGCCGAAGAGGGCGTAGACAACGATGAATACATGTTCGTCGGCCAGCTCCTGGAAGCAGAGGTAGACACCGGCAGGGAAGAGCCAGATAAGCATGTTCAGATCGAAAAAGAATGCAGGCCAGGCGGTCGGCTGGTGCTCGGACACGGATGCGATGATGGGGATATGGATCTTCGCGTACGCGGTGTCCCAGAGCGAGTAGAAACGTCCACCCCAAGGGGCGATGAAGCCGGCACTCGTTGCGACAACAAGGCCAAAGAGTCCAACGGAGAAGACGCTGCCGGCGACCGCCCACAGGAACGTCTGGAACTGGCGGCCTGAAGGCAGGGCAGATCGCACATAGTCAAGGAATGCCAGGAGCTGCAGGAAGCCGAAGATACCTTTTCGGTGTTAGCAGATGGTCAAGTACACACAACTCCGCTAGAGAAAGTTACTTACCAAGGGCAGGCATGTGCTCGCTGGTCTTGACCGGCAAGAAACCGACGAAAGGGATCTGCATGCTGGCCAAAGTTCCTAGGGCATACCATGAGGTATATGAGACATAGAGCCTGGTGCTGTAGCGACCCATGCAGATGAGAACAAAGGCATGGAGAGGCAGCAGACAGGTGATGAACGCATATCCACCCCACGACGCAACCATGTAGCCGTAGAACAGCGCGCAAACGGCGCCCCACAGCATCGAACCCAGCTTCAGCGCCTTGATCCAGAGGTAGAAGGTGAAGACCAACAGGAAGATGGCAATGGCCTCGTTATCGTAGCTTCCGGCGACCGAGCGGGAGATGTAGCCGGGGGCAATGCCCATAAAGGCGGCGGCAAGAAGACCAGCTGAGGTATTGGTGGTCATCTCGTTGGTGAGGAGGTAGGCGGCGAAGGCTGTCAGGCCGGAACAAGCGGGCGCCAGGAGGACGCAGATGTTGCGGATGTCGACAGGGATAATGAGGGCGCGGAGGGCGTGGTAGATGACGCCGCTTGTCACCATGAGGCCTGGGTAGAGGGTGCCTCCGGTGACCCGACCGAGAGGGTGCCATGTCCGGTCGTCGAACCAGTCCCAGAAGTTGTAGAAGCCATGTGATACGAGGTACTTTGTTGCTCTGAAATTGAACCAAGGGTCGACTAGAAGAGTTATCAGTTTATTTGGTCAGATACCGAGGATGGGTGGAGTGCAATGGTTATGAGCTTCGCGCGGAGGTCTACTGACATTCGTGGATGATGCTTTCGAAACCTAGACGAGATGGTGTTAGCAAGCTGATGGTGCATCCCCTTCGCATAAGCTAAGCGCAAATGATTGATTCCGGAGACCAACCGGTTCCATCAATTGACTTTCGCCTCTGGCCAGCAACAGTATCATCAAGGTGGACTTACGAATCACAGAAAACAGCCGGCTCGCAATGGCAGCGCCAGCAATAAAGAGAAGAATGACAACCCGCAGCAGGGTGCGGGAGCTCTTTCCTCTTCCGCCGCTGGCGAGAAGATCGAGAGACGAACTGCTCGTGGCCGACATTGTGGCCGGTTAGAGAGTGTGGGTTGCGATGCAATGGCAGAAGGTGGTTGACGGAGAGAAGAGGCTCTCCTCGTCACTGCTTCGTTCTACGGCCACTTTTTGGAGAGGACAGTTTGGAGCTTCCACGTTCAGACGGCTTAGCGCTGTCTTGGCACGGAGTGATGCAGGCACGCCTGGGGTCTCCCTGTGGGGGGAGTCAAGCCACAGGAAAGGGGGGACGTGCACCGCCACACCGTGAATCTGGATGAGGCGCAAGGATTGTCGTTGGTTAACATACTACGGTACCTATCTATAGTACATATGTATACTATTCCCATTATATGGTCGGGAACCAAGGCGGGATAGCCGCAAACGTCTACCATCGCTGAGACACGAGTGAGTGACCCAAGCATGTTGCCAGGTAACACCAATTCATACATTACTGGCCCAGACGCCCTACACCACCCCTTTGATCCCCTTCTGACTGTGCCTCTCGTGAATATCGAGCTTCCCCTTTCTTCCATTTCCGCTATGTGATCCAGCCCCAGATGCTGATGTTACTCGTCCTTTGCCACCAGTGAAAAAAAAAAAAAAAATGCTTGAAAGGATACAAGGCCACCTAAAGAGTTCTAACACAAGAGACCCGGACCTAGAAAGCAAGGCAGTCTCGACGTCGCTGTATCTGCCAACATTCCATGAAAAGTGATGTACAGAGATGCCACTCATCTCGCCTCAGTTCCATTCCATCCTAGCCACGAGGTTTAATCTTGGAAACCACTTCAAGCCGCAATGGGCGCCGCACCACTCGGCCTAGCCGCAGGAGCAGCTCCATCCGCACCAGCCGTCTGGCTCTCGACGAAGCCCGGCCGCCACTTGACCAGGTACTTTGACGCCATCGGCCGCGCATCCTCATCTGCATCTCTCATTAGCACATTCTGCTCTCTCGCGACCATCATCACATCATCAGAAGCAGAAAGCAGACTTACACTCAACCCAAATCTCCCCAACCGTATCCAGCGCAATCTCCCGCGCAGGCGGCCTCATCATGACCAGATAAAGCAGACTCGTGACCGCAAGACCGACCGTGGCCGGGTCCCGACACAGCTCCTTCACCTTCCCCAGCAGCTCCCTGCTCAGCTCCGGGATCTCCGCCAGGAACCGCGTGAGCACCTTGTCCTGCGGCGTCAGGTAGGGCAGGAACCCGTCCAGGAGCTTGACCGCCCAGCGCTCGTAGTGCAGGGACCGGTTGCCCTCCGACAGGTTCCGCTTGGCCAGCTGATCCGCGTACCACTCCTCGCACAGCCAGGCGACGGCCACGTCGATGCGCCGCCGGAAGTCCTCCATGACGTGCCGGAAGAGGGCTTCGCGGATGGAGTTGGAGAGGGATGGGGACGACTTGTGGGTTAGGACCGAGGAGTCTTCGTCTTTGATGGTGCTGGCGCTGTCTTCTAGCCCAAGTGTGCTGCGGGTGGCGATGCGTATTATTACAGTCAGCCAGGAGTCGCGGTCGAAGGAGCTGGCGGCTAGGCGGTTGATGCCGGATTTGTGCTTGCGGGAGGAGTCGTCAAGCGTTGGGAGGGGTGCGAAGACGCGGCTTACTGCGACCTGGCTGACGCGCGCCGCTAGGTCGGGGTCGAGGGGTGGTGGTGGTGGGAGCTTGAAGGTGCCTAGTGTCGCTAGAGCGTTGACGGTTTCCGGTTCTTGGACGGGCGGCTGTTCTGCTGGTGCGTTGTCGAGCTTGTTGAGGATCTGCTCGGTATCTTCGGCGGCGTAGAAGTCTGGTTCGTATTCGTCGTCGTCATCTTCGACGTCGAGCGGTGATGTCTCCGCGTTGAGTGGTGGGGGTTGGATTTGAGGTGCGGCGGCCAGTTCGGCCATGCGGTTCTGTATTCCGAGAATGGCCTGGCCAAGAAGTTCAGGTGGTACTGAGGCCAGCGCAGTAACGCTTACCCTCGCTGCCAAAGCTGCTGGTACCGCCGTGGCATCGAATCCCTGTAATGCGACGTTATCGGTGAGGGTGAAGAGCGCGGCAAGGCTGTGGCTGCCAGGACCGAGAGGGGGCACAATGATGCGAGCGACCAGTTGCGGCTCTCCCATCTTCTGGCGCTTTACGTCTGTTTGAGTGCCGTCTGGTGGGCCAGGCATTGCCCGTTTCCTGTTGGCTTCATCGAAGATCTCTGACCGCGATCGCATGAGCCGTTCTACGTATTGTTGAATACGCGGCGTCATAGGGTTATGAGGATCCCTGTCCCAGAGTCAGTCATGCCGAAACCAGAACGGTGCACATACAGAAAGAAATTACCGTTTGGATAGATGGATCAGAAGCATCCTGGTGGTCTTCTCCATGGACTTCACCAGCACCTTGGTCTTTGGCGTCATCGGCGAGTTGGCAAGTTTCAACGGGTTGAAGTTGAGGATGGTGTTCAGGATGCGGGCGGATGTGCTTGGCCTCGTTCGGACGAGAACCGAGAGGGTGTTGAGGGTAGCATCGACAAGCAGAGCATCGCTATTATATGAATGGTCAGCATCAAATAGTACGTATCAGGCAGCGCTCCGCGCTTACCTGCTGTTGTCCTGCAAGATCCCGAGCATGCGGTCCAAGAGGCCCGAAGCCTCGGCCTCGAGTTGACGCGGGTCTAGTAAGGGGTGGTTCGGCGGTATTATTGATAGTGACACGTCAAGTCCCGATTGCTAGATGGGCAAGGCTTAGCAAGCGTTCATTGTATACAAGCTGTCTCAATCCTATCCATACCTTGCTGTCCATGCCATTTGACGCCGTCTGTGCGAGGACGACTCGCTGGGCAAACTTGATGCAACATATCCTCAACGGCGGCGGTGCGCCTTCCCATATTCTGAGTATCTGAGTCTTGATGGCCTGAATGCTTTCCCAACTGTCGCGGTCATGTGCATTGCCGGCTCTGAAAGGCACAACTGTTAGCTATTACACTCACAAGATGGATACGCGGAAGCTGCTGGCAAGGAGATGCTGAGGGCTATTGGGCGAGGGGGCTGTAACGCGGATGCGGACAGGGCTGGCCAAGACAGAACAGCGAGGCAGCATATCCGACACTGAATCGCAAGATACACCTCGCTCCGCAGGGTACCAGCACGGAGCGCAGTTCAGTCCTTCATCACAGCATCCGCAAGCAAGCAGCAGCAGCAGCACAGAGGAGAGCTATATAAGGACACTTACATCCACCTCACCACGAGCGGGTACACGCTCGCAGCAGCCAATATCACGCTCTTTAGCACCACGATATCGAGTCCTTGCTCTTCAACCAGCATCCGCAAAGTTCCCAGGGTCTTCATGCACACATCCTCCCGAGCTCTGAGCGGAACGGCGGGCGTAGCGACGGCTTCGGCGATGAAGTCTGCTCCCCAACGGCGGAGCTCGACATCGTTCTGTGGTCCCACGATCGGCAGGATTCCGGCCACGACGGAGGACCAGTAGGCCGGGTCTTTGAGGACGACGCTTCGCGCTTGTTGGAGCTGCTTCAGCTGGTCGGCTGTGCTGAGCTTTACGGGGGTCGACATGTTTGGCGGTTGCTCGTCTGGCGGGGATGGGGCCTGGACTCGTGGGTTGGCGGCAGAGATGGATCGGGAGGCGAGATAAGGCAAAGCGGGCAGACAGAGGGGATATGATCAAAGACGCAGAAAAGCTACGATGATGATGATGATGCAGAACGTGCTGCCGTTGTTCTCTCAGAGGCTCTGCAGGGGAGCCGAAAGAACAAAGAACACGCCCGTCTACCCTGTCCTGATCACAAATGCCCTAAAGTTTCTACTCCTAGGTTGAGCGTCAATGGCAGAGAATTGACGTCTAGTGGGTGGCCGAGACCTATTGTTTAGATCCTATTGTCGAAGTTGTTGTCGCGGGCATCAATAGGCGAGTCGGCTATCGCATTCATCCATGTCGAACAGAGAAGTTGATGAAGCCTGCGTGTCGCACAATCTATAGTCGCTTAAATCGGGAAGCCAGTCCTTCTGGCCCAGGCCATGTTTCGTGGGTTTACTGGGAACTCCGTCTCGTCTGTTGTTGAAGGGAAGGAAAAAATGCAAAGCGACGTTTGAGAATAGAGATGCACGATGTCACAGGAAGCTTCAACTTTTGGCGCCCTGCTTTTGCTTCAACGCGCCAGCTTGACTGACCCACAGACGTCTGGAACTGGAAGTCCCACGCTGTACTGTACACGGGCCTACAACCTGGAATGTACATGTACAACTAACGTAATTACCCGACGAACTGCCGCGGCGGAAACCCCAGCGTTCGATGGCATCTCATCGCTTGTGATTGGTCACTTCACCTTGAACATCTGAGCTTCAACTGACCAGCAGAAAGTGGAACGAGCACTGCACCAGCCAAGATCACTTTGATAACCTCTGGCCGCCAACACCACAATGGCAGGGTGAGATAGCCACCGGTTCCCCCTCTGCATGGAGTGACACACAGCTGACATTCCTTCAGAATCAACCGAAACTCCTACTACGACCGCAGCGGCGGCAACTGGCGGCAGTCCGAGTCCCTCCTGCGCGCACGCCGGCCATACCTCTTCAAGAACATCGCCCTCGGCGCCGGCTTGTTTGCTTTCACGGGTGCCATCTGTACGTATCCATTATCCCCGCAAACGGCAGAAAAAAAGAGAAATAACAGCTAATATGGTGGGCGTGCTCAGACCTGTACACGATGAAGGCCGTTGGCCAGGACGAGTTCGAGGACGTCAAGGTCCCCGATGCGCCGGTCAATGCCGTCAATGCCCAGACCGTTGCGAAATAGAAGCTCAGAAGCACGAGAGGGATTTGAGAGAGCTGCAGGCAGGAAGAGGACGAGTGACACAGCTTGTGACAGCATCCTGAGCATTTGGGTACGGCGTTCCGGTGATACCAAGGCCTAATCCTATCGTTTGGCCATGTGAGGACTAGAGTTATCTTGTAAGATTATGGCAAATGGCATTCCACGAGGAGGTCTTCGCGACAAGACCAAGGGCTGGAGACATATAGCAAGGAAAGAAAACTGGTCGAAGAGCCCTAGATGACACCCCTCTCTAACATGTACACAAACTGTATTATGTACACTGAACACTCTATATAAAACAGGGCCATCATGCCTGACGTATGAATGCCCAGTATCATTACCATAGGCGATGCAACAAAAAGAAAACATCCCATAACTCCGAATCATGGTATCTCGCATGAACAGCCGCCATGCCTCCATAATGCGCCAACAAGTTCACAATCACCTCTAACCACCCCGACAACCTCAAGCAGCGTGGCTGATAGCCTCCCTCTTCACCCCCTCAACGCCCATCTTCTTGACCCTCTCATGCCCATTCCCACTATTACTCTTATGCATCACCGTCGCCTCCCCATTCGCGAACCCTCCACCACCACCACCACCAAACTGCTGACTCGAGTGCCGCCTCCCCATCCCACCAGGACCCGCATACAGCACCGGCGCCATCCCCACCGGGTCCCTAGGCCTCTGCATCGCGTGCGCGGGGTGGTTCGGATTCGCCCACGGCGTCTGCTCGAGGAACTGCTCGGCCGCCGACCCCAGCGCCCCCCTGCCGACCCCGAACTGCACGCTGACCGGCGCCGGCGTCTCGCCCAGGAACTGCTGCTGCGGAGGCGGTGGCTGTTGCAATGACTGTCTCGTGCGCTGCTTAAAAAATCCGATCAGCTTCTCACAATCCTTTCTTCTCCCTCTCCGACCTTCCGACAGAGAACCAAGGGGTAACTCACAGTGATAGCCTCGAAATCGCCCTCGATCTCCTCGTCTCTCGCACCGCGTATGTCCGGCGCGGCAGGGAATCCCTGATACTTAGCCACCCCCGACAAGATAGAAACCTCCTTGTTGTACGCCACGGCCGCCCGCAGCGTCTCCTTCTTCGTGGCCGGCAGCCGGATCCCGAAGTCGGGGATGTTGTTCGCCGCCCGCCGCCGCTCGTGCTGGATCTCGTACCACTCCCTGCCCAGGTCTTCGAGCACCCGCTCGCGCGAGGCGCGGATGCCCTGGTGGTACTGCGTCATTATCTGGGCGCGCTCGGCGACGGCCTTGCGCTTGAGCAGGTCCATGCGCATGCCGAGCTCGATGGTCGAGACGCGGATGCGCTCGTCGCGCCGGGCGTCGATGCAGGCGAGCATGGCGAGGTATTCTGGGTGGGTGGGGTTGGGAGACTGGAGCATCGCTTCTTCGCGGTTTAGTTGGTCGAGACGTTCTTGGTAGAGTCTGCGACGTTGTTAGCGAGAGACGACCACCATGGTCAGGGAAAAGCCTGGAACGTACCGTTCTCGGAAGTTTGTGAATTGCTTCTCTATCGCTGCTAGTTCTTCCCAGGCAGCCTTCTTTCGCTCTACTACTAGAAGTCAGCAATGGGTTATGAGCAGCGGCGTCACAGATGGTGTTACGTACGTTCTTCCTCCTTCTGAGCCAACTCCGCCTCTTCGTCTGCATTCGTCTCCGGTTGCTCATCCTCGACATTGCGTGCGCCGTCGTCGTCGGCCGCAGGTGTCCCGGCGTCCACGGGGCTGTCGATGGGACTGTCCACGGCTCCGCCATCCCCGCGGCCTTTCCGCTTCTTCGTAGTACCGCGCTTGGCACTCTTTGATCGCGCACGTTGTGGTGTGTCTTCTATTGACTGCGTGGGCACATCTTTGCTCTTGGGCTCGGAGTTGTCTGCCTCGCCAGCGTCTTCGTCTTCAGGGCTGGGCTCTCTGGTAAGTACTGTTGGAGTTGCGACGTCATCGTCGATGATGGCCGTGTTGTCGGCCGAAAAATCGCGTTCCGGCTCTACAACAGACCCTGTGCGTTTCCGCAACGGTTGCTCCTCTTCTAATTGTTCGGCGGCCGAAGACCGCTTGCGCTTTCGTGTATCATTGAGCTCGTCTTTCTCCACCTCGGCGGTGGGCGCGCTGTCTAGTGTTGTAGGTTGTGACGCTTTCTTCACTGGGGACGGTGACCGCGACTCGACAGGTTTTGCGTCTTGTTCGAGTTCGTTCGAAGCCGTGGACACATCGTCATCATCTGCATCCGACAGAGAGTCGTTATCGCTGCCGTCGTCGGCGCCGTCGGCCTGAGCTTTGATTTGCCGCTGGAGCTTGCTCGGGCTCGGCTCGAAGGCACGACTCCTGCGCTCCAGGAACAGCTGCACGCCAGACTCGGGCGCTCTGTACACTGTGTCGCGACCGGCGGTATTCTTGGGTGGGGTGTCGTAGAGGCGCTCTGTTTCGGCCTCGGAGTCATTGACGTCGGCGTCGGACAGCATGCTCTCGTCGCCGTCGGTGCCGGTGCTCAGCGAGGGGCTGGCGACTTCGAGGCCTTCTAGCTGGCGTTGTCTAGCCAGACTGGTGGCTCGGGGAGAGGGGAGATCGAAATCCATCTCGTCGGCGTCGGCGTCCTTGTCTTCGACGTCGCTCAGAGGGCTTGAGGCATTGCTCGGACTGCCGTCTAGTACGGGCGGAGACGACCTCGACACCAGCGGAGGAGCAGTCTCGCTCGTGGCCATTGTGAGTGAAGCGGCCAAGTTCGATTGAGACAGGTATAGTCGTGTTGTTTGTAAAGGCTCTTGCGTCGTTGCAAGCAGGTGCAAGAACCTGCGCAAGCTGGGTGCGTGTTTTAGAGGGTTGCGAGTGAGGACACGACCAGTTCTACAAGAGAGGAGCGGAACAGAGGTATGCTAAAACAGACAACCGTGACCGCACAACTGGACTGCCATGCAACAGTTGGAGAAAATAGCTGTCTCTAGTTGGCAAATGCACTTGGTTGCAAGGAACTGCTGGTCCGAGGCAGGAAGGGGGGAGGAAAAGAGTGAAGAGGTCGGGTCGTGATTGTGGTGTTGTGACCAAATCAACCAAGATGGACGGGCAGAAATGGATCGAGTGCGCCAACGACGACACCAGGAACGCACCGCACTGGCCGACCGCTCACAGCAGGCGCTGATCCTGCGACGGAGCACCAGACGACAGCTGTGACCCCTGGGGAGTGGCTGTTAGTGCGGTACCAGCACTGCGTCATAACCGGGAGACCGCTTTCGGGAGGTGCGGACTGGCTAGCAGAGTTATGCCTCAATTGTGCGGCCTGTTGTTAGCTGACTTGCAACTCGGCCCCGCTCGAATCTGCCGAGCCACCTGAGTTGGCTGTAAGGAGAGAGTCGAGCACTAACAGATAGCACTGGCCACCATGGAAGCCGAGAAGCGGTGGGCCACGGCAGAATCCCGATAGGAAAGCTCGACGATAAGGAACTTTTTTGCGCTGTTGGGGAAAGAACGGTCCAAAATGCGTATCAAGGCTCAGCACCCATCGCTGCTTCCTCGACTGGCGCTTGCTTGAACCAGCGTCAACAACTCACAATGGCAAATTCTTCGTACGTCCTGTTGCAGGCTCTGTCACAGGTGCAATTTTCTAGCTAACAAAATGTCTAGAAAATCAAAGTTGGCGGCCTCAGCCAAAGCTGTCGACCCCACCCTGGCTGCCCTGTTCGCCGAGAGTGTAAGTCGAAGGGCTCCGTGTATTATAAGGTGCCACTTCTGACAGAGATGTAGGCCAAACCAGTCGCTGTACCTCCCAAGACTCGGTATACAGAGCCAGCGCCCCCTAAGGCTACGAAACAGCCGCAAGAGGAGAGTGAAGAGGACGAAGATGAGGACGAGGGCGACGATGAGGAGCTTAGTGCCCTTGACAGCGACGAAGATCTTTCCGACGTAAACCTCGATGACCTGGAAGATGGGTCAGACGAAGACGACGACGATTCCGAGGCCGAGGAGGAGGCCTCGAGCGCAGACGAGCCAGTCCCAGCAGCCGCAGCCTTGGAGGAAGTCATCGCGAACGGGGACAACAAGGAAAGGAAACGCAAGCGCAAGAACCACGACGACCTCGACGATCTAGAAGCCAAGTACCTCCAGACCCTAGCAGACGACGAGCCAGAGCCGTCTGTGAAACGTCAAAAGGCCGAAAAGGAAGCGTCCCAAGACGCAGCAGAAGACGGTGAAGACGACGACGCAGCCTCAATAACTTCAGCCAGCCCCCCACCTCAGCACGAATCTATCGCAGCCGACCCGGCCGCAGCAGAACTAGATAAAGCCAACCGCACCATCTTCCTCAGCAACGTCGCCTCGGCGGCCATCACCTCTCGCACCGCGAAGCGGACCCTGCTCGCCCATCTGTCTACCATTCTCGACAAGAAGGCCAGCCCCCCACAGACAATCGAGTCCATCCGTTTCCGGTCAACGGCCTTCGCCGCGGCCGGCATACCCAAGCGTGCGGCATACATCAAGAAGGAGGTGATGGACGCCACAACCCGCTCCACGAACGCCTACGTCGTCTACTCCGACCCGGCCTGCGTGCGCGCCGCCGTCAAGCAGCTCAACGGCACTACTGTCCTTGACAGACACATCAGGGTCGACAGCGTCGCGCACCCGGCCATGGTCGCCCACCGGCGGTGCGTCTTCGTCGGCAACCTGGGTTTCGTCGACGACGAGACGGTGCTCAACACCAAGGTCACCAGCGACGGGAAGCAGACCACCGAGAAGAAGAAGCGCACCAAGGCGCCCATGGATGTCGAGGAGGGCCTCTGGCGAGTCTTCGGCGAGAAGGCGGGGAAAGTCGAAAGCGTCCGTGTAGTACGCGACGCGGCCACGAGGGTGGGCAAGGGATTTGCCTATGTGCAGTTTTATGTTTGTCTTCCCCCCCTGTGTCATTTGTTCTTGTTGACGCGATATGCTAACAAGCCACACAGGACGAAAACGCAGTCGAATCCGCCCTCCTCCTAAACGCCAAGTCCTTCCCTCCCATGCTCCCTCGCCCCCTGCGCGTCAGCCGGTGCAAGGCCCCGCACAAGACCGCCCGGGCCCAGGAGGCCAAGCAGGCCAAGTTCAACTTCGCGACCAGGCCGGCCAAGAAGGGCGCCAAGGCGGGCGAGTACGTCCCCAAGCCCACGCCCGAGACGCAGACCCTCTCGGGCCGCGCGTCGAAGCTCCTCGGGAAGTCGGCGGCGGCCAAGGCCGCGCACGAGGCGAGGCTGAAGGAGAAGAAGGGCCGGAGACAGGAGAGGAGGGGGCCGGGGGCGGGCGACAAGGCGACGGGGGCTAATGATGTGGCTGTCGGTGCCAAGGGGGCGATGGACAAGTTCCGCAGTCCCGAGGATATTGTCTTTGAGGGACGGAGGGCCAGTAGCAAGGATGGCAAGCCGAAGGATCTGAAGTTCAAGGGACAGAAGGGGAAGAAGAGCGACCCGAGGAAGAAACGGAATGCGAAGGACAGTCGCGGCGGGCAGCGGGCTGCCAAGTGGAGGGCCGGCGCGGGCAAGTAGAGGAGTGGTTCTGATGGTGGATTGTCAGCGTGCCTGCCTGCACATACGACTATGATATAGACAGGCCTACTACAATTGTGCATAAGCTAGATGTTGGTGTATATATATATATATATCATCTGGACTAGCATAGCCTCGCATGGTTTTCTAGGTCGTTGACAGAATGGTGTAAGCGCATCACAGAGCATCCGAACAGCCACACAGTGAGGTACAATGCTCATTATCATTAGCAGACGAAGGAGGCATGATACGCCTAGCCTTGTCTATCATAGATATCATAATGTCGGCGATTGAGTGCATGCGGTTCGTCTGCCGAACACCGTTGCTCCGCCATACCCCAGTAATGCCGGCCGCGGCCAAACGAGTGAGTCCATCCGTTCCGTACCCAAACTTTTCAAGACATGCTCGACAGGTTTAACGAATGTATCAATCCCACCCCGTATCCTCTGATGCTTTAACACAAGTTTGAACCGCCCAGCCATGACTCCGTATCCCCTCTAGACTCCAATAATACAAACAAACTTCTGTCTGGATATACACCTCAAACACCCATCGCATCATTTCAATGCGTTCTAGCCTGACAAAACCCCAGCAAACCACACCCCGCTTCTCACTGAGGATTGTCCACCTAAGACGAAACCTCAGCCTCGACCAGCGTCCCCGCCGTCCTCGGCCTCTCCCCAAGCGGCATGACGCCCAGCTCGGCGCCCTGACCGCTCTGGCCCCTCTTCCGCCCGCCCAGCAGCCTGCTCGCGATCCCGGCATGCTGCTGCGTCTGCGGCTGGGAGGCAGCACCACCACCGCCACCCCCCGTTGGGGCGGCCTCGCTCTCGTCCGAGCCGAACTTGGAGAAGAAGCTCCTCTTCTTCGGCTGGGTCTGGGGCCTGCTGTTCTCGTCGTTCAGACCCACGTCCTCGAAGTTCGACTCCTCGGCCGTGGTGGGCACGGCCGGCCGCCGCTCGGCCAGGCTGGAGCGGTGGTAGGGCAGGCGCGGGAAGCGGGAGTCGAGGGATTGCCGCGGGGCGGAGGTGTCGACTGTTACTATGGGGCTGCGGGCGGATATGTCCTGTAGATTTTTTGTTAATTTTGGCCGGGGGGTTGTTCTTATCGCGCGGTGGAGCGGGGGGTGAGACATGCAGAAGGAAGGTGTCGAGCGTGACCGCGGGGGAAAACATACAAATGACCTTCGGTAGGAATCGAATGATTCGCGCGAGATGGAGAAGTGCTCGATCTCGCCGGCGCCGACGCTGCTCTTTGTGTCGGTCGAGTTGCGCGATAGATAGCGACGGGGCCATGTGGCCTCCTTTTCGACTGGTGAGGGCGGCAGGTAGACTCCGCTGTCGTTGACCACTTTTTTTTTACGGCTTGTCAGTTGACCGTCCGGATGAAGCTATTTTGGCGAGATTCAGGCCTTACCACTCATCTTGTACTCGCCATTGTCCTGGCTCCGGGAGCTGCGCACGCTGACGGCCGAGGAGGCTTTGGAGCCGACTGTGTCGACGCGCTCGAAGCCCGGGTGGGCGACATCTGTGTTTGAGGCTGCGGAGCCGGGGCGGGCGTTCTCGTCGGTGGGGATGGTGAGGCCGGGACGGCGGGCGAAGGGGTTCCGGATTGGCATTGTGGCGGTTGGCGAAGAGAAAGATACGATGGATTTGATGATTGGAGGGGTTAATGACGCCGGATGCGCCGGGTATTATATCGATTGCGAGAGGAGGTCGAGGTCGAGGCCTAATAGTTACTTGAGGTCAAAGCCAAGTGACTATGAAAACAGACATCAATTGCTGGTGATGACGCTTTAACTGAACTCGGCAGTCGATCGGAAAGACAGTGCAAAGCATCAATGGAGAAACCGAGATTTCAACGGGCCGTGGGCGCGCAGACTTGCAAGTGGGAGCAACCCGATTTATGTTCTGGATTGCGAAGACAGGCGAGTACGATTGGATGGTTCCTTGGCCGGGAAGGGCAGATCTGGGCTTTTGGGGGATCGGATGCAGGGGCCCTTCTGCCCAAGGGCCCCAAAATGGCCCCATGCAGCAGCCATGTCATTCCTGTCAGCATGTCAGCGGTGCCCGTTCGACTCCTCCCGTCCAGCTGCCGTCTACCGTAAAAGGCACCCCTCCCTGCCCTCTTTTTCTGTCTGACGGGTGCAGAAACTGGAAACTGCGCGGAAACTGGAATCCTGACTGGCAAATCAGTGGGGCAGTGCTGCTGACTGCCCTGCCCCTGTCTCCCCCGCAAAGATTTCCATGCCCGTTCTCTGGTAGGCTGTCCCGTCAGCCTGTAATCCAGCGTGTGTGCCAATGCTTTCAGCGACCATCGCGGGCGGTCGGCTTCGCGGCGCCGAGATCGACAAAAACCTCCCCCCCTCTGCGCTGTACATAGTAAGGAACTTCGCGATCACTACATCCGATACTGTAGTTAGTCAGTTAGTCTCATTTAGACATCACGTGTAAGGTAAGTCAGAGCTTCCTAACAGCCGTTAGCGACCTTGTAGCGAGCGTTACCTTATGACGTCCTCGATCAGAGAGCTGCTTGTTCCTCTAACGGAATGGTGGAATCTATCTTGCCCCGACCTTTCTCTATGGCATATCGATTGTAACCGTATTGCAGTCATGATGTCGTATATCCTGCCTACCCGAGACTAGAACTTCATGCTAGCGTTGTCCGTCGATGGGTAGCTTGGCGCCCGGCACGGACTTGATCCACCCGCCACTTCATCACCGTCTCCGGGCTGCGGTAGCAGTCCCGGACCGGAGCCGGAGCACGCGCTGTCGCCTTCGTTACGCTGTGTGCCTACTCATAGTCTTCGCTCTTCGGTATGGACCTCTTTTCACTGCTTGGTAGGACGCACGAACACTATAATATACCAATGGTTCTCACTTCTCTCTTGTTGGGTATCGAAATTTCCAGACACTTTACATCCAAGGAAGACACAGGTAGATATTCGATGCCAAGTGGTATCTCCTCCCAAGAATGCAAATCTCAAAAACCCCAACTCCCTTGCTTGCTGGTATATGGAAATACAAAAGAGAGAGAAAAAAAAAGTCATAGTCTCATTCCATTCCTCACAATAGCCACCTCTCCATATCTAGGACAGAACAGTGTCCCTTGCCCGTGTACGACGGTTAAATGGCTGGTGTTGGTGTTGAGCCAGTCCTTGGGCGCGAAGAAATGCCGCGTCAGCCCTTCTATGCCCTCGATGTCGCACTCCACGGTGGTGTGGTGGTGGTGCACGCTGTCGGCACTTGCGCCGGCTTGCTTTATGGGTGTTTCGGTATCGCCCTTGGGAAGATTCGGGGCGGTGGTGACGTCCCAAGTCGACAGCCAGCCTTCGTGGTCGAGAAATACGATGGAGGTTCCTTGCATGCCGACCAGAAGTTTAATGTGTTCTACGAGTGAGTGTGAGACGGTGCTGACTGGGACGTAGAGATCGCTGTCGACCTGAGGTGTCAGGAGGGTGGAGGATTGGGAGACAGATTTCGACGAGGTCAGGTCAGAGAGGTGCAGGATCGAGAGTTCCAGGCCGCCTTGGCATATGTCGGATGCCCAGTGAACGCTGCGTTCTTGGGGCAGGGTGGCGTAGATTAGGAGGTGTTGGTTATCAGCCAGGACTGTTGTCGCCCATTGGACTGTTCGCTGGCGGTCGCTCGCACGACTCGGTTGCCGAGATGTCGAGGGAGTCGGTTCGAGAGTTCTTGCCTGTCTCATGTCTCCGTTGGTCTCCAAGGTTGAGCGTGGTGATGTCCTCGCCTGCTTTTGCTGCTCGAGTGTGGGCCACTTGAATGTTCGTAACAGCGAAGGCTCGACCCAGATCAGCTCGTCGGCATTAGAGGGATGTTGCGTCCAGTACCGCGACTGATCGGTGCCCCAGCTTCGTGCCAGGATATCCTTCTTCGACTTCAGATCCCAGATGAAGTCCTCAGATGGCGTCGATATCAGAAGGTATCTCTCGTCGGGGCTGAACAGCAACTGGAGCGCATTCTCTTTCAGGCTGGTTTCGAAGACAGCAAAGACGCCCCACTTCCCTTCCTCCTTCATCTGCAGTCGCTTTGCAATTACCTGCCCGTACTCGTCGCAGGATACCATGTACTTGCCGGATTTGGACCAAGACAGCGCCAGAACGTCGCCGGGAGAGCTGTGGTTGTATACCTTGCGCAATCTCTTGCCGCTATGCGCGTCAACGATAATCACCGATCCATCTTCCCTGCCGTAGCAGAAGTATTTGTCATTGGTGGTCATCCCCATGGTAGTAATTAGCAGGTGGTCGCTGCAGGCGGCGGATGTTATGGGTTCTGTCAGCGCAAAGCTTCCCCCGGAGCTGGAGTTGTCTTCGAGGTCCTGTTCGTCCGGACGGACCAGTGCGTCAGGTTCCCAGACGTTGCAGACCGAACCCCTGATGTCGTAGAAGCGCTGACAGTTCGGACTGAACACCATGGCAGAGCTAGGCTCGTTGGTGTTGAGTAGGCTGTAGACCAGATTATATCGGGGGAAGGTCCAGATGCTTATGGTCCCATGATGATCTCTGGATAAGAGGAAGTTGCCATCGTCGCTGACGGAGATGTCGCGGCCGCCGATATGGTCATACTCGACCTGATATTCGTCCAGAATCCGCCACTCTACCAGCCTAGTATCGTTGCAAAGCACCAGCAAGTGACCGGTCTCCGGCTGCCACCAGAGCTGCTGAGGGTAAAGCAGCGGATCGTTTGGCCCCTTGACCCTGCACATGTACGGGAGGAGCGATTCTCCGTGGTCGAGGTCCCACACTAAAGGTGCTCTGCCTCGCCACGACATGGCGACTTTAGTCAAGTCCGGGCTGATCACCACACTTCCTGGACAGCCAACATAGCCGGTGTCATTCTCCGGTAGCCGAGCGACGAAGACTCTGTCCGTCTCGCCGGAGTTGAGATTGTGGTACGCCACGGTGCAGTTGTCCAATCCGATCAGTAGCTGCTTGTCATCGGGTGAGAACTTGAGATCCCGGACCATGGATTGCGATTTCCTCGGGAAACTGTAGACCCGCCTCCCGGACGAGACCTCCCATACGCAGAAGGTCCGGTAGCCCGAAGTCGCCAGCAGTGTGCCTGATTTATTAAGCGCCATCATGGTAACCCATTCCCCCTGGCAGATGGTTTTAACCTTTTCACATGTCTCGGTGCTCCAGACAACAACCGTACCGGAAGAGTTGGCGAGGGTCAAGAAGAACGACTCGGTGGCTAAGACTTGTGACGCCGAGTCTTCACGACCGATATCCACGCTCGCCAGACAATCATCCCAGGTCTCTGATGGGAGTCCCTCGACGGTCAACAACCGCGACGGAGACGATCCGTACGCTTTCCCGAGCATGGACTCCTTCGGGCAGAAAGCCGGAACGTGCTTGTAGATCGACGGTGGATTGCGAAGCAGATTCGAACCAAACTTTCCGACCACCCGGATAAGATCAACAGCCCAAGCCTGCACCCACTCGAAGTCGGTCTGGGAGTCTTTCAGGGACACTATCTGGTCTGGGTCTTCTGTGATTGATCTCCTTCGCGTCCCTCTCTTCACGTAAGCCTTCAAGTACTGTGCAGCCCTCGAGACGTATTGGAGATTCCCGGCAAGTGCGATGCCTTCGATCCACGACAGGCAGTAATTGCTGAGGAAGACATTAAGCGCCTTCAGTAAGTCGGGGGCGCCGGTCGGCGATCTAGAGACGTGATAACCCCAGAAGCAAGTGGCGTACGTCAGCAGCGGGCAAGTGGCATCATCGAAGACGACTCGACTCCGGCCCTTCTTCTTGCCCATGCTCATGTTCATGTGGATAGAGCTAAAATATCGCCGCCACCGCTCACTCGACAAATAAGTTAGGCAGTGGATAGCCAAGGTCTTGTGAGCTTCTTTGGCGTCGATAAACGGCGGAGACGAGTCATCGCCTTTCAAGAGGAACTCTCTTGCCGTGGCGTGGATTAGTGACACAACGGGTGTTGCCTTACTTGACTGCTCGATGTTTATAAAATGCCCGCAGATCTGGTTGATGGTAACGGCGAGGTTGGTAAAATCTTTAAACTCTGGCTCCAGAGCGGCCTTCATCTCATCCAGGGTTAGAGGCCGCCAGCTGCAAGCAGCCCACGTCAGGATGAGCTTCGCCATCTCTCGATTTCGTGGCTGCTGTGCATCGATAGTCTCGACCATTCTTTTGTACATGGCCACCATGCCGCGTGGGACGCTCGTCAAAGCAGCCTCGATTGCTTCTCTTGTGTGCCAGTTGTTCTCCAACGTCTCCAGAGCAAGCCGCACCCACAAGAAGGATCCCATGGCATTTCTTAGTATCTTCTCGCTGACGTCTTTTTGTAAGGCCGGATCATCGGGTATCTCGTTCCGCACCGCGCCGTGCGTGTAGGCCCGAACATCGTGAGCAGTATCTGAGTCTTGCAGGAAGTATGATGTTAATCGGGCCTTATCCAGTAAAGAGACAAACTTCAGGGGCCTGCTGCTCAAGTATATCTTGATCGACGTGAACGATTGAACGGTCTTGAGAGACGTCACAAGGAGGGAAGGATTGTCCGACTCGTCGATGCCATCCAAGACCCACCACAACGGTCTGTTGAGCTGCAGCTTGAAGAGAATCCCCACGAATATCTTTTCCCACAGATACTGAAAAGTCTGCGCCTCTGACTTGAAGGATATACCTGTCTCTTCATGGAATTCGACCACGGCGTCCCGGAAAGCCGGCAGCTGCTCGGCCAGTTGCGCGGCAATTGAACGAAGACAGTACGCGATGCTCCTCCGGTTTTGGTGCCCTTGGCTAAATAGATGATACTGAACATGGTGATCCATCGACTGGAGATAGTTGATAACACTAGCAGAGAGGACGGTCTTGCCCTTGCCGGGTAAACCGATCATCCAAAAGGTTAAAGGTGCAGCGTCGTCTCGAGTCTGACGGTTGATCCAGGCCTGGAACTCCCTCTTATCCGTGAGCCACCTGCCGGAACCGTCAACAAGTAGCGACTTGATGAACTGAAGATTACTGTCTGTCTCTCCGGGATCGTGGATACCAAGAATGGACTGAGCCCGTTTCAGGATCTCGGCATAGCTACTCTCACGGGCGATGAGAGCGGGACGGTCAAGCTCCATTTGACGAAGAATCCAGGCTCTGAGTAATGATCGTAGCTTGATAAAGTTGGGATCCAACCGGTCTCTGAATTTGCAGATAGTGTGGTGGTCAGCGTCCATGGATGCGGATACCTCGTTCGGGTACCCGAGGACCGCCGAGTCCTTCTCAACGATGAGTACCTTTGACAGGTGCATGTTCGTCTTCAAAGTCTCATAGAATGAGACAAGGGAGAGCTCCTCGCATTGTTGTCTGAAGTTCTCGTTGATGTCTGAGATGGAAGTGGATTGCCTCTCGAGGTCGGCCACGTATGCTTTCGGAGGAGCGCCCAAGGGGGCGGCAGATAGGATGTTGTTGAGCACCTTGGCATGCTGAGCGCCTCGGTGCGGAGTCGCGAGGAAGATGATGCCGAAAACCTTGGATATGAGCTCTGAGAACTGTCGGTCATGCTTGCCGAGCATGTACGCCTTCTTCACCACCAGTCCGCCCATCGAGTGGGCGATGAAGATAATGGGACCATATGGAGTTCCGTTCCGGCAAAGCGTAGTGTAAAGCTGGAGGAGCAGATCTTTGGCAAAGTCGATGATGTCGAGATTCGTTGCTGCCCCTTTGAACCTTGCGTTGTACCCGAAGGTCGAGATCCGGTAGGCCGAGAAGGGATCATCTTCGATGAGCCACTGCGGCCAGAAGTTTTGTAGCTCTCGGTCCCAACACCAGGTCCGCCATGCCGAACCACCGAGTCCATGGACAAAGACGATATCGCCTCGGGGGCTCTGGGGCTCGTAAGCTATTTGCAGTCCAAGGGGATCAAGTCCGGTGTTCGGATCTGGCGTTGAAGTATGGTGACTACCAGTGGCTGTGCGGTTCGGCGACTTGTGGTAGAAGGTGGAGGACAGCGACTCAGTCCGAGACGGTCCCGCAATGGACCGGTCGCCACGGATCGCTATCGAGTTCAAGCTCGACCCATCCTCGGCTGCTGAGGTGTCGCCCGATGTGTCTGGAGGGTCGGCGGCAGGAGTAGATTTAAAGCGGTTCCGAAACATGCTGTCTACAGCGAAACTACTTCGCCGTGTATATGCTTATCCACATGCATGTTGATGAGGGGTAAGAAGTCTCTCGAGAGAACCGCCTCAATGACCATGGATCCGAACACATTCACAGATTTAGACTCTTGGAAACTGGTCGCGCGACATAGTCTTCACAACCGCACTAGGGTAGATGAAAAAGGTAAGCGGTGAGCAAGTCTAGCCCAGCAAAGAGACGAGAGAAAGCAGAAACAGACGCAGCCTTGCCTCCCAGAGTGGCGGCATGGCAGCTCTGCAGCTCCTCATCCTTCGACGTCAAGCCGTGGGTAGTCAGCAGTCATCACCACACGTAAATGGAAGACGAGGGTGGGCTTGTGCGCGGGAGGCGGGAAGGGTCGGTCAGTGAGGGGGGTTATCCGTAACGGAATGGTGACCGGGGGGTCTATCTCTCTCTCTGCAGGCGACGCTCGAAATGAGTGGTCGTCTCCTCGGGGCTCACTCCTAGGGTGACATGCTCATTGGTTGGTAGGTGCTGAGAGCCTGCAGCCTGGGCCGTCCCAGGGTCTTGGAGGCTTAGATTTATACAAGAAGAGAGCAGAGAGAAGTTCGAACTAGATAATGGTCCGGTCGGATGGAGCTGTCGTTTTTGAGTATTCTTCTGCCAGAGTTCGGCGCTCCTCGCCTGCTGACTAACTCTAGAGCACCTCTGTGAGGTAAGGTATGAAAGGTAACCTGTTGAGGAACAGCGATCCTTCTATCCTTCCTTTCAAATTTCCTTCTTGGCTTTGGGATGGCGAAGACCCCGAGAAGTGGGAATGTAGCCAAATGCATGATAGCCCAATGCACGCAGGGTGCGTACTGATTAATCGTCCCCCGGTTACCGCCGTGCCACGGTCATGCATCTGGCGATTGGCCATGGTAAGCCTGGAGCTGAAGCCTCCTTGATGCACGAATGCACGAATGCGCGAAGGAGCTTGCACTGAGGGGGGGAAGTTCAGACAGCGCGGTAACCACACCCTCCTCTCGGGTTGATCCTGCCCAAGGTACCTTGGTTAATTTGTAGTAGCAACGTATATAGAGCCTGACATGTACTTTACCAGCCCACCGGTTAGGATCTTTGCCCGGTTTATGCCTGGTTCTATCGCCAGGTGAGATTGCTCGATACCTGACACCGAATAACCACCTATATCATCATACCCGATTAGACGGTGCGCCTTGTTGAAAACATGGCTGCCACGGCCCTGCGACACGCGAGTGTGAGCTCGGCAACTTCAGAGATTACGTTGGTTGAGCCGTTTACACAGTTAAGCGTGGGCGATGTTCCGGTGGACGTCGCACAAGCCACGCCTCGTACGGACGACCTTCGCAATGAGCCCGATAAGGACGCTCTTATGGCTCTAGCCGAGCTAACGCCTCAGGTACTCGACGTTGGCTGGTTCGAGCTCGATGAGAATGTCATCAAAGGTAACGACGTAAGACAACCATACCGCTCAAATCAATTTTACTCACAGCTTGTTAGCACTACCTGTTCCTGGCAGTAAAGTGATCAGCTCTACGCAGTATGGCCAATCGTTTTGGGGGCCCACGGCCAAGATCGTGGTAGCTGTGCCTGGAGGTGAGCATGTCAGCTACTTCCTCAAGGTGAGCACAACATGTACTCGATCGCCAGAAGCTGTTCTTACCGACAGGAACTGTAGGTCTTCGTTCTGGAGGCCTTCGGCAACACCATGTCTACCGGAGAGTTCGAGAGCCTCCGTGTCATCTACGAGGCCACCCCCGGCTACTGTCCCAAACCATTCGCGCATGCCCGGTATGCTAAACAGGAACCGGAGACCTACTTCCTCCTGATGGAGTTCCGCGAGTTTGGCAAGGTCCCTGCCGAGCCTAAGGCGCTAGGCAAATCGCTCGCCGACCTGCACAAGGTATCTCAGTCTCCGACGGGGAAGTTCGGGTTCCACATCCCGACATGTTACTCAAGGGTTATCCAAGACGTCGATCACTGGGATGAGTCCTGGAGTGCCGTGTTCAAGCGACACTTGGCTCGCTTCGTCGAGCATGGCACCGAACTCCTGAAGTGGCCCGAGTGGGACGTCGTGGCCGCCTGTACCCTCGAGAAGGTCGTGCCGCGATTGCTCTTGCCGCTTCAGGAAGAGGGCCGGACCATCAAACCCTGTCTCTGCCACGGCGATTGCTGGGACGGTAACACGGCCATGGACATGCGAACCGGCAAGGCCATGATCTTCGACGTCTGCACTTTCTACACTCACAACGAGTACGACATCGGTAACTGGAGAGCACCACGGCACAGACTGAGTAACAAGGCTTACGTAAAGGCCTACAAGCAGAGTTACAGAATGTCGGAGCCAGGTAGGGCAACCGGAGTGATGATGTCTTTGAATCCGGTACTAAGATGAGCTACAGTGAATGACTGGGACGACCGCAATCGGCTGTACTCCCTACCATACAACATCGCTAGCGCTTGCTACGTGCCAGGATCGGACCAGCGGCCAGTGTACGTAAAGTTAAACCTTGCACTTTGCCGCCATGACTGACGGAATCTTCAATAGTATCTACCAGGACATGGAGTTCCTCTGCAAGAAGTTCTGCCCAGAGTATCTGGAAGAGAAGATGCAGGAACTCAGAGAGCGGCAAATGGCTGCGGGGATCGCTCCCTCGGAACCGGTGGAGGCACCTCACACGAATGGCGGATCCGACGATGAAGATGAGGAGGAGGAGGAGGAAGAGGAAGAAGAGCAAGAGCTTGATTGAGATTTGGTGCATTTCATTTTCTGCTATGACAGGTATGCATTAGAAGCCATGAGCCCGCCTAGACCTCCATATGTTCACGAATAACATGAGAAATGTCCCATGCTGGGTGCTATCTTATACTCTCGGTCTTGAGGTGAATCGACATCGATCTTTACAAGCTAAGAGGACGTAGTTAGGACGAAAGAACAAGGGCCTGATTACAGTCCAAAATAAGACAACACGACTGATTGAACGATCAACGATAGGCTTTGACTAATACATCTGCACAGTATGTTGCACTCCAGCTGAGGCTGTAGATTTCAGGCACAGGTAGGCCCCCTGACACACAATGCTGCGCTGGTAGATGTTAAACCGACTTGCAACAACTCATTTGAGTCTACAGACAAAGTACGAGTGGCCAAGAGGGCCTAACCATATGTATATTCCCGCCCTGTAAATGCATTTTGGTGCTTGTCACATCTTCTCTCGGTGGCTTCTTGTGTCCAATGCTTTCCCAACGCCAGCTCTGACAATATAAACACGGGGTACTCGTCATGACTCGTATCATTAACCATGCAAGAGAACAAGCAAAACACAATCATATGACACCGCTTTCACTCCTCCCACCCTCTCCTCCGAGCAAACCACCTAACAAAATACACCAGCCCAAGCAAGACCGGCACCTCGATCAGCGGTCCCACAGTAGCAGCCAGCGCCTGGTCCGAGTTCGCCCCAAACGCAGCGACTGCGACGGCAATCGCCAGCTCAAAGTTATTGCTCGCGGCCGTGAAGCTCTGCGTCAGCGCCAGGCCAAACCTGAACCCGCACCTCAGAGACACCGCGAGGGTGACGAAGAACACCAGCCCGAAGTACACCACCAGCGGGGCCGCCACGCGCACCACGCTGACGATCTGGTCGACCACCCTGGCCCCCTGGCTGGCGAAGAGGACGAGGATGGTGAACAGCAAGCCGATCAGGCTCCACGGCGCGACGAACCGGATGAAGACGCCGTGGTAGAATTTCGGTCCGGCCAAGCGCAGGAGCGCGAAGCGGGTCAGGACCGCTGCCGCGAGCGGGATGCCGAGGAAGACGGCCACGGAGGTGGCGACGGTGGAGTAGGAGATGTGCACGGCCATGGCGTCCTTGGGGCCGATGACCTGGGTGAGCAGGAGGGCGACGGGGGCAAAGAGGACGATCTGCAGCAGGGAGTTGAAGGCTACCAGGATGGCACAGTAGTTGTTGTCGCCGTTGGCCAGGTTGGTCCAGATGAGCACCATGGCGATACACCGCGCCACGCCGACGAGGATGAGTCCCTGTCGTAGGTCGGGTTTGTCTGGGAGGAAGGCCCAGGACAGTGCCAGCTATACGATAACTTATCGGTTAAACTTCTGCGGGCAAATCTGGGGCAAGGAGAGGGGGCTAACGAACCATAATGAACGGCGCAATGATCCAGTTCACGACCAAGCTGAAACCAAGCTGTATCCAGATTTGGCGAGAGCTAAAGACCTCGTGCAGCTTTTCGTACTGCACCTTGCAGAGGATGGGGTACATCATGACCAGCAGGCCGACTGCGATGGGCACGGAGACGGAGACGAAGGTGCCGCGCTGCAAGGCGGGACCGACGGAGGGGACGAAGTTGCCGAGGAGGATGCCGACGAGCATGGCGAGGAAGATCCATAGCGCTAGGAAGCGGTCGAGGATGGAGAGGGATTTGAAGGTTGAGAGGCCGGCGTTGGAGGCTTTGGGGACTCCTTGTTGAGGCGAGGTCGGCTGTTTCTCTATGTCGTTGGAGGCGGAAGTTGCTTGGAGGTTGGGGGAATTGGCGGCGGAGGTGTCTGGTGTCTTGCCCAAGGGGCCGTCTTCTTGGCTTGGGGCGGCCATGATAGTTCACCTAGGGAGTTATTCTATGTTACTGTTGGGAGAGACACGAAACATGCAGACGCTACATATTGGCGATATGTAGTCGCTCGGGGGGGCAAACAGTACCCAGCCCTATGGGCATACACAGTAAGGGAACCAAGGGCTCTGGCGAATCAGATCAAAACGATGACATGGAATCTCCAGAGATCTTTGCCAAAGCCGCTGATATTTTTCAACCAATCAAAACTCCCCGGCATGTCATACCTGCTCCTAGCGGCTTTTAAGCGGTCGCCGCTAGGATCTCGCCTCTAGTGTGTCACGAGGAACCAGGTAAGGTAACCTAAGGTGTAGTATTTGTATGACGGTCCATCCCGTTCATCTGGAATCGTGCCATTTAGCGTTCCGCTCATCTATTTATTTACTCAACTCGCTCAGTGGTCTGGGACATATGTTTGCTGGTTCTATAGACCCGTCTGCTGAGCAGATGGTAGATGAGATCGAAAAGTTGGCTACTTCAGTTGGCTGCTGATGGTTCATGGTTCGCTGGCTTGCGAGATAAAAACGAATACATTTTTTTGACAGGGTCATCGGCCAGATCAGTCTTGTTTCTGCTCCTTTCTTGCCTCTTTTCCCTCTTGCCTGCGATCAATTCTCCTCTGTGCGCCATCTATGCTTCGATGGCTATGCAAGTTCGCCTTGAACCTTCGAGATATGCTCGTCGCCTCTCTGTGGCTTGCTTTCTCGATGTCACGGACGACTTTCCTTTCGTGCCTTCCTAAACTCTCAGTACTTTCGATGCTCTCAACGCAATGCGGCTATGTGCGTTTGAATCTATGAGGCCCTAGGATGCTTGGCGTTTTATACAGCATGCAAAAGTTTGATCCTGTAAGTGGGCTTTTCCACTCCGAAGGATTAGGGCACGGATATGAACACCTGTCGATGTTGTCTTCCAGTAGTCTTGTCAGTATACACGTGTAGGGATGGAACACCACAGCCGCAATACATCCAACTATGGTCTCGGCGGAAGGCTCGAGCCATTGCCTCCAGCAAGCAAAGCGTGTTTCATTGCCGCTCAGCAGTTTGCTCGCCTTCTTCGAGCCCGTCAGCATTCGCGTCGAGCTAGCTGGTCCCACATCGCGGCCACTAGCATCACGTACGACGACCAGAGAACAACTCCAGGCATGTGAAAGCATTTCCAATCTCGACCCGCTGCGGAGGGCTTTTCTCTGGTTTGATGAGCTGATTATGTGTCGCCTATTGTAGACTATCTGGTTCGACCTTCCGAACTGGTCCAGGGTGCATTTATCTGGTCACCGCCATATAGCGCCCGAGACTGGCCTCACCCGGGAGCCTTCGTATCGTCTTGGGATGAGCTGTCTCACCTTTCGAACTGCCAAGGGTATAGATGTTTGACTGGTTATGTGCGAATACCTAGTGTCTACTATACGCGCAATACATTTTGTCATGTCGCTGATCCATATGGCTGAATAGCTGAGGTCGAAGATGCTGTAAACGGCACGACGACTGTGCCATGGTAATGTAAGGTAAGGTATGACGACTGTGCCATGGTAATGTAAGGTAAGGTATAAGGTACCTCTATGCAGTTTGCCGTGCGAGATGTTCTGCACGTGTGGACGGAGGGACGCGTGTGCTACGACGCTAGAGCAGGTTGAGCTTAGTCATTTTGCGGGTGATGGTGGTACACGTACTGTCAAAATCAGGGGTCCAAAATCTTAATTGAAAGACGCAGCGCCATAATTGGTGGCAAGATGCTGTTCCTGCAATGGGTGTGCGGACGGCTTGGTACCTGGAGAAAACTGTCACGACACAGGAACCACAGAGAGCGTAATGGAAACGATATCGTGAAACATTGGTGACGCCGTTGCCTCGGTGCGGCTTTGCCGGGTGAGAATCAGGAGATCAGCTCATGATAAGACCACCAGTCTCCAACTGTTTGTTCCACAGCGGCCGTTCTTCTAGACTCTTTATAGCTTTCCGGAAACAGCAGATGCTTATATCCACATTTGCGACCCAGAGAAGGGGTCTTGAGCCTCCAATGTCATTCCGACGGGCCGAACACGACTGCTGAATGCGCACGGCATCCTGACATGTGTCACGGTATTCGGGGGTGTGGAATGCCGCCGGATGACGGTATTGTCGTAAGCGTTGGCTTATAAAGGTAGCCATGATGAGCTCACAGCACGCAGGAGATGCCAGTATCATCTTCAGGAATGAGTTGCATCAAGGATTAAAGCCAGAATTCCTATATTCACATAACTGTAAACCCTACATACATCGTTTGACGAGCACTATAGTATCACGTCATGTACTACAGCCACGGTAACTACGAGGCGTTCGCGCGCCCCGTCAAGCCTGAAGGCGCCGACAACAAGAAGGCATACATAATCGGCTCCGGTCTCGCCGGCCTGTCGACAGCCGCCTTCCTGGTACGGGATGCCCAGGTACCCGGGAAGAACATCACTATCGTCGAGGAGCTCCGCATCCCGGGAGGAGCCCTCGATGGCATGGACGAGCCTGAGAAAGGTTTCGTTATTCGCGGCGGCCGAGAGATGGAAGAGCACTTTGAATGCCTCTGGGACCTGTTTCGGTCTGTCCCGTCCATCGAGGTCCCCGATGCCAGTGTCTTAGACGAGTTCTACTGGCTCAACAAGCGGGATCCAAATCGCTCCCTTCAGCGGGCTACTATCAAGCAAGGTCAAGATGCCGAGACGAAGAATCTGTTCACTCTCAGCGAAAAGGCGCAGAGGGAGCTCATGAAGCTTTTCTTAACGTCGCGCAAGGAGGTCGAGAATAAGCGCATCAACGAGGTTTTCACCCAGGACTTCTTTGACAGCAACTTCTGGCTGTACTGGCAGACCATGTTTGCCTTCCAGAAGTGGCACTCGGCCCTCGAGATGAAGCTGTACCTGCACCGCTTTGTCAGCCACATTGGCGGCATGCCCGACTTCTCCACTCTCAAGTTCACCAAGTACAACCAGTACGAGTCGCTCGTGCTGCCTCTGGAGAAGTACTTGCGCGACCATGGAGTCAACTTTCAGTACAAGACCGAAGTCACGGATATCGACTTCGAGATCACCGAGAAGACCAAGCGGGCCACGCGCATCCACTGGGTCCAAGACGGAACGGAGGGCGGCGTCGACCTGGGGCCGGACGATCTCGTTTTCACCATCATCGGCTCGCTAACTGAGAATTCGGACCTGGGAGACCAACACACCCCAGCCAAGATCAAGGAGGGCCCGGCCCCTGCGTGGGAGCTCTGGCGCCGCATCGCAGCCAAGGACCCGTCCTTCGGCCGCCCAGACGTCTTCAGCGCCCACATACCCGAGACCAAGTGGCAGTCCGCCACCGTCACCACGCTCGACAAGCGCATCCCCGAGTACATCCAGCGGATCTGCAAGCGCGACCCCTTCAGCGGCGGTGTGGTGACGGGCGGCATCGTGACGGCGCGCGACTCGAGCTGGCTCATGAGCTGGACCGTCAACCGCCAGCCGCACTTCAAGAAGCAGAAGCCCGACCAGATCGTGGTGTGGGTCTACGGCCTGCTCGTCGACCAGCCCGGCGACTACGTCAAGAAGCCGATGCAGGACTGCACGGGCGAGGAGATCACGCAGGAGTGGCTGTACCACTTGGGCGTGCCGGCGGAGCAGATCCCGGAGCTGGCCAGGAGCGCGGCGCGGTGCGTGCCCGTCATGATGCCGTACGTGACGGCCTTCTTCATGCCGCGGCAGGCCGGGGACCGTCCCGACATCGTGCCCGAGGGGGCGGAGAACTTTGCGTTCCTGGGCCAGTTCGCGGAGACGGCGACGCGGGACACCATCTTCACGACGGAGTACTCGGTGCGCACGGGCATGGAGGCGGTGTACCGGCTGCTCAAGGTGGACCGGGCGGTGCCGGAGGTGTTTGGGTCGACGTGGGATGTGCGCACGCTGCTCGAGGCGATGAACCAGCTGCGGGACCACAAGGAGCTGGGAGCGTGGCTGCCGGAGCGGTTGAGGCAGTTCTTGATCCATCGTCTGGACGGCACAGAGGCGGGCGAGATTCTTCACGACCATAACCTGATTTAGTCTTTTGGTTCTTACCTTATGTAGTTAAATACCATAGCTTTCGAATTGGTCTGAGAGTACGAAGTGCTATATTGAGCGAGCGTCACTTTTCTTCTTCTTCTCCATCTTCTTCTCCATTTTCCGGTAATAAGAGAATTGTTGAATATATTCAGACCAAGACTGGCCTGGAGATGGGCCTGAAACCATGTCCAGCTGACTTGAGTCTCTTGCGTCTTTTACCTGCATCTTGGCAGTGCGCTGCATTTGATTGCAGGTGCGAGAGATCAGGTCTCTGCGTTCGCTTTCCAAAACCGACCCATTTATTATTGATCGCGGCTCAAACTGGGGCCTGAAGTTCGGGTTTCCCGCCCAGCTGTACAGGTACCTTACAGATGCTCCGGTCGTACAGACGTCATAGTTGCGCTCCGACGACAAGTTGATATTGGCAATATAGTACCGGGAAAAGCGATATCTTATGGATTATAGGGGCTCGTCACAGGTTGAGCCGGTGGCTTCGTACGACTCGAGATCGATCGACAGACAAGAAACTGCATCCGCGTCTCTACACTACACTACACTACACTACACAGTACGTGTATTAGCACCAGGTTGCTCAGACCCTGAACGCCACATGCAGGCCGTCTCACCGGCTCCAGTTGTCTGTCGTGTTTTTAGCGAGA
This sequence comes from Coniochaeta sp. PMI_546, assembly GCA_021432605.1. Lineage (NCBI taxonomy): Eukaryota > Fungi > Ascomycota > Sordariomycetes > Coniochaetales > Coniochaetaceae > Coniochaeta > Coniochaeta sp. PMI_546. The sequence goes on along the minus strand of MU271144.1, from coordinate 508,660 downwards.
AAGGTGCTGTCGCTTCTTCACTTGAAGAGCCCTTGGAGCCAATCGCTCCGCCTTGTCAGACACTTTCCCTTGCGGCGGCACGACTACCACTAAACTAGTCCCTAGGACTAATGCTAGCGTGTGTGTATGTGTGTGTGTGTGTGTGAAAATAGAATATCGTCCCACTGGTTTTGACACGCCGTACGTGTACAAACGATGAATCCCAGACATACCACGAGGCCTTCCCGCAAACTTTATCCGATGCGTGTGTCACTCGAACCTTAGAGTTATCCAGTCTACACGTGTACAGCAGGTCGAAGCTCAGTCAGTTACACGTATAACGTATACTCAAAGTTTTGACTCGTGTGATCAGGGGGGGGCCATCGGACGTTGGATCTTACCGGCAGTCCGTGGCACTTGTGCCAGGTTCTGCGTGCTTATACCCGGGCTCCTTTGATTATTATTCGCAGCTCAGGACTGGTTCTCTACGTCAGTCCGGCACATCTTGTCCATGTGCTCCATATTAACGATCTTACCGTCGCACGACGAGTCCACACGAGCTGCAACAGAACCGCTTTGCCCCGATTTACGTCTAGGAGAACACGAGCTAGAAGATTTTGTGCGGGCCCCCAAGGCGGAGCATGTACGTGTAGCAGATCAATCGTGCAAGTCTGCAAGGCGAGTTGGTCAATCGTTATCAAAGCCAGTCTTCTGCCCTGGTTGATCTCGGCGGCGCGTCGCCCTAAGCCTCCTTCAGGTTCAGGAGACTTCAGCTCTGGAGAACGGACCTCACGAGCCCATTAGTCTACAGTAGTCCGACCCGCCAAGTTCCATCCCTTTCCACCTTGGCATCCTGTCTGTCATTGCATAGTTATCTGTGGCTTGAGAGCTCGCGTCTCTCTTTTTTAAAACTCTCACGTCTCTCTCTTGGTCTTTCTTTGGTAGTATCTTGGCTCTCTTTTGAAACACGAGGGACGAACACGGTGCCTGTCAGCAACACGCGGCTGGCATTCCTGGTTTGTTTGAGAGTAGAGATCGCCTTCCCCTCCTCCCTCGTGCTTTAATTCCAGATACCCATCCCACTGCCGGTTCCTCCGCCGCGAATCCGGCTCCCTTGACTGTGAGCCTTGACTCTAGTGTTGTTCTGCCGGAACAGAACTGAAAAGAGACTCCGACCGAGAAGAGTGCCGAGCCCTGAAGATATCTTATTATTGGAGTGCCCAACCCCAGGGGGGAAGAATGACGTTCTGAGTTGTGACCGAAGTGCACCCTGCCACACGCGGAGCTTCGACCACCCCGGCTCCTTGTCTACACACCACTGCTGCCCCTCTGATTCGAGACAGCCCGCAGCCCCCTCGAGTCCTACGACGGGCCAGCAATCCCACGCCAAGGACGACCAACGTGAGCTGACGAGGAGACTTCAATTGCGCCATGAGATGAATGGTCCGGTCCTTTCGATGGCTCCGGCTGTCCAGGCAGATGTGCCATTTCACCGTTCGCACTCAACCCCGGATTTGTTGTCCGGCCTGCCGAACCATCCCTCCACCGTCAGCATAAGCTCGCCCTTGTCTCCCAGCCAGCTGAAACATAGGACTCTCAGCCTGAAGAGCCTCCCGAGCCTCCCGGCCTTCGACGTACCCTCGCTTGACTTCGACTTCGAGTTCGACGACGACGACTTCAAGACGTCGCTGCATCTCGACACCAACCCTGTGACCGACAATCTGAGGCCGGCAGCAGCAAATGATAAAGACGTCGCGTCTGCCAGGACTGCACCAACAACGCTGACGCAGGGCGCCATCCCTGCCAAGCCCGGGAAGACCAGAGGGAAGAAATCCATGATTGACCGACGTCGCTGGCTGCCGAGTTCCAAGTCGAGTCCTGATGTGCGGATATTCGACGACGAGGTCCCAGCGACGCCCAAGATACCCAATGCGGCCCCTATAAGGGAGAAGGAGGCCGCGCCGGAACCGAAAGCGCTGGAGAGATCCAGGACTATGGAATCTCTGGCCGGCCTGGCAAGAAGATCGTGGATTTCCAGCGGCTCGAGGTCCCCATGGCCTTCTCCAAAGAAAGGCAGCAAAGACGCGAGCCGACAAAGGACGTCCGGCAATGGAAAGAAAGCCCGGTCTGAGACCGGTGCGGCCGCGGTGTCTTCCGGAAGCCCGATAGACTCGCGCCCCCCCGGGCTCGTCGACGATCCAACCCAACCTGCCGAGTCGCCGAGCAGCAAAGGCCGCGCACTCAACAGAGCTAGTGTTTATTTCACGAAATTCAGCAAGCGCCCTCAGAGCTTTGTGAAAAGCGCTTCATCACTCTCTCTGTCAGCCTCATCCTCCAGCACCAGCAAGATAGGTGGTGCGGATAACAACGACACAGCCCCGTCAGCTCCGACAGCAGCCACCGCAACCCCATCATCCTTGAGCACCGACACGCTCACCATCAGTAATAATAATATTTGTTCTCTTAATCACCGAAACTCCTCTCAGACCACATCCTCCTCGACCACCGACACCACAGGCTGCGTCTCGGAGAACGCCTCGTCGCAGGCAACGGCCGATACGGGGCTGACGATGCCACACCCGACCTCCCGCGACCCCTTGTGGGCGACCTTCCGCAAGCTCGACTCCGACTACGCCGCGTTCGCTGCCAAGAACTCGACGGCGGCGAAGATGGCCGCGGTGAGAACCACGCTCCTTCCGTTCCTGGGCAACACGGCCGGCCACCCTTCGAACTGCAACCGGGCAGTTCTCACTCCAGAAGACGTCGACCGCCGCGCGACCATACTAAATAAGTGGTGGAACGGCCTGCTAGAAATGCTCGACAGCGGCAGCCAGTCGGTCATGGCCGGCATGCGCGTCCACAGCAACCTTGCATTCAGTACCACCAACCACATGAACAACCTCCAGCCCGTGGCGGGCGTCGATCGTCCGACATTGCTCGAGGCGACGACCATGATCATGATGCGGCCCGAGTGGAGACTAAGCACGACCTACTTCCAGCCCCTAGCGGAACGGTCGCCGGCGGAGATAGTGCGGCAGCGATCCGGCACGCAGTCGACCAGGGACACGGACGACCAGAGCGCCTGGGCCCTGTCGGGAGGCGGGGCGGAGATGATGGTCGAGTCGGCCGAGCACAACATCCGCACCATGTTCACCACCAACCTGACGACGCAGATGGCCCTGGTGGTAGATAAGATGTCCATGCGCCACGCGCCCACCAGCCTGGTGAACTGGAGCGGCAAGGCGTGCGCCTACGCCTTCTTCTTCACGCCGGGCATCGCCGATATCCTCGTCCGGCTGTGGGGTCTGAGGGCCGACCTGGTGCGCCGGGTGGCCGACGAGTTCTGCCTGCCGCGGCGGAGCAGGGGCGAGAGCGAGGACATCGTCGCCCTGTTCCCGCCAAACCTGGGCGGCCTGGGCTGGACGAGCGTCAAGACCATCACCGACAGGCTGCGGCTGGCGGCCAAGCTGCCCTTGCTCGCCTCCAAGATCCAGTGGCACGGCCCGTGGGTGTCGAGGTGGAGGGGCGGGGACACGGATCTGCTCTTCATCTTCTGCAAGTACTACTACATCCTGGCCGAGGAGTTCATGCCCGGCGACCTGCCGCTTGTCGAGAAGGCGCGCGGTCCCGCGTTTGTGCTGCTGCACGCGCAGTTGCTCGCGAACCTGGACAGCTCCATCCAGCGACAGGGCCCTCTCGACGCGCTGTCTGGTCCGCCCCTGACGGACGGGATATACGGCGCTGACGCGTCCATGTCCGCCCTCTCGTTGCCGCCTTACAACCTCATGAAGGGGATGGCGGAGAATCGGCTGGTCATACTGCTCAAGGACATGCTGGCTGACAATACGGTTGGGGTACTCCCGAGCGTCAAGCTGACATTTGCGGAGGCCTTCATGGCGGTTACCAGGAGCGCGACCAAGCGCACGTCGCGCTACGAGCACACATCTATCTTCATGCTCTGCGATTACCTAGAGGAGGTCTTGACGACGTACAACTACTACCAGAACACCCTCAACAGCAGCTACGCCACATCCCCACGGGAAGAGGCCTTCCCTCTATTCGACCCGTCCGTCTCCCCCGGTCCGGCAAAGCAGATCGACTTCATCGACTGGCCCTTCTGGTTCGACGTGTGCAGGATGATGCTGGACTCCAACAACACCATGGCCGAGATCCGCGTGCTCTCCTTCGTCTACATGCTCTGGGACGCCATCGTCGCGGACCCGTCGCGCAAGAAGGCGCTCGTCATCGACTGGCTGCTCTCGGACGTGACGTTTGACAAGTTCTTCAACAACTGGTGCCCGATGGTCAGGGCGTACTACATGCGCCTGCTCTGCTGGCGCATCTGCAGGGATTCCGGGAGCGCGAACGAGGTGGACGAGCAGATATTCCTGCTTGCTGCGCAGCGCCTGAAGACCGTCTGGGCGCATTACCTGTGGATGAAGCAGAATGCCGACGAGGGGAAGAGCCTGCCGACCTCCACGGCGCCGTGTTACCCGACACCGGGGAAGAGGTTTATGATTATCCGTACCGAGGTGCAGACGCCGCAGCCGGGGCTGTTTGTGGGCTTCGACCAGTTCCCGACGAGTCTCTCGGGCGGTGGCACCGAGGGCGTACCGTACACGGGACCGGCCGCTGTGGCAGCCGATGCCAGCAGCAGGCCCGCCGACACGGCTTCGAAGAAGAAGTGGTCGCTGATCGGCAAGGTCCTCTCCATGACGGCCGGGGCGGCTGCGGGAGTCAACATGGCGGGCGGGAACTTGAAGCGAACCTGGGACAACGACGAGCTGGAACAAGTCCGCAAAGAGACAGCCGCGTCCAGGACCCGAGGTCCTCCGCCCCCGCCGAAGCAGAGCTCGACCGGCGTCACGTCGTCCTCCGAGTCCACCTCCTCGACCGGCTCCGCGCCCATCTTCGACGAGATACAATACCAGTTCCGCTTCACGCTCACCTGGCAGAACCACGCGACCACAGCAGCCGGACCGCCGCGCGACCGCGTCCTCACCCGTCCGCGTCTCCCGGCCCTCGCACAAGCCAGAGTCAGCGCCCGACTAGCTACTCTACAGGCCAACAACCCCGGATCCGGCGAGACAGCGATGGGCAGAAGCGACACCCCACCACCTCCCGCACCGGGCCTACCACCCGCAACCCGGCGGATAAGCGGCGTCATGCAGCCCAGCGGCCTAGTGACCGAAGCCCGCAACGCGAGACCCCTCGAGACCGACTCCCCACTCACACCTACCCGCCCAGGCCGTCCGTCACTCAGCCCGCACTCCCGCACCGCCTCGACCGGCAGCAGCACCAGCACCAGCAGTAGCACAAGCAGCACAAGCAGCAGCGTCGAATACTCCTCCCCAGAACAGTCCATCTCCTTCTCCGAGACACCCAACCTGGACCTGACCGCCCTCCCCATCCGACCAAGCCGGACCTCCACCTCCACCTCCCACCCCTCCTCCCCGCGCGCGTCAGAGGACCTCCAGACCCCGCGCACGGGGACCCCGGACCCCTCGCCGTCGACCCAGCCCCTCCGCCCGGCGGGGATGTACATCTCGAACGCCACGTATGCGGGGCGGGCGCTGGCGGAGTGGGCCATGGTGGTGGCCGAGTGCAACAACTTTGTCGAGCGGAGGAGGGACGAGGGCGTGCTGGGGCTCGGGGAGGTGGAGGTGCCGAGTCTCGGGGTGGATGGGTTGGGGATGAGGGCTTTTGGTGGGCGGGCCTAGGGGGCTCTTCTTCCTCCTGTCGTCGGGCCGGTGGATGAGGTTGATGATGTGGTGCCTGGTGGTGAGGGGGTGAGGCCTGAACAGGCGTTGGTCGTGGAGGGGAAGAAGCAGGAGCTGGAAGGGTCGAAGGAAACCGCCAAGGAGAAATGGTTGGCGATGGTGGAGAGACACGAGAAGAGGAAGGAGGCGAAGAGGGAGAGGGAGAGGCAGGAGCAGAAAGAGAAAGAGATACAGCTGGATGCCTGGATCGAGAAGGAGCGACACCGACAGAGCATGAAGGTGCGAATCGACAGGAAGATGAGGAAGGGAAAAGGCCTGGACATGGCCGAGGTGAAGGGACTGCTCGACAGCATGCCGGTGGGCTTCTACATTGCGCCTCCGCGACCTGTGGCGGTGAGGGATCCGGCGTGGTGACGCTTTTTTTTTTGACTCTCACGCGCACTTGGCCGATAAGAAGGTGGCGAGAGAGGGATAAGAAGGTTCGGATGACTGTTTACCATCTCGGGCACAGCGGGCTTCTGCCTTCATTCGAGCATTTGCGGTCCGCATATATGCAAGCGACACACATTGTTTCCATTCTCATGTTCGAGTATAACGGCCCGGCGAGGCCAAGGAAGGCGCGATCAGCTTCTTTTCGTCACTTCACCTATTTTTTTTTATTCGCATTTTCGACCGCTTCGGTCGTGCCTGCAGGCGTTTTCGATTTCGGGATAGGGACATTAAGGATGGTCGAGGGTTTACTGGATGTTGAAGGGCAGGTAAACCTGGAACAAGGAATCCGCGAGTTGACGATTTGAAAGGGACGGTATACCCGGGTTGAATACCTAAGTAAGGCAGTGTATTCTGACGAGATGTAATCCATCCAGACTTCTGACGTCTCTTATACCTCTGTGTCTATGATATACATACCTAGTAAGGTACAGGTAGGATAAGGTATGCACTGTTTGTGCGTTGATGCTGTGAATGTTGAACGTGGCTTGCTGTGCCCCAGTCGCCCAATCAGGCAAGTGGGTCTGTCATTCAACACTTTCTCTGTCCAACGGTTCATCGCGTCTTTGACAGCCATCAATCGCGTGACGTGACAGCTGGAGCTCTCCCGTCGTGTTTCCCGTCGTGACTCCCGCCCTCACACGACTTACCTTAACCTTAAAAAAAGAAGAAGATTTGGTGGCTGCAGTACCGCATGTGCCACAATTCATATCCCCTCCTGCGCTCAGGAAACCCTCGTGCACCCTCTCAGGTCCGTTAAGCTTATCTGACAGCCGGCGTAGCTTTCCTCCGCCAAACGTCGCGCCCAATCCCCGTTCATTCCCCCCCCAGAGTCTTGGCTCTCGTATTCCGGGGTGACGAACCAGGTGATAGTGAGCAGCCACTTTTTTATGCCAGTCGGAAAGCCAAAGGGATGGGGGAAGGTAGAAAAAAGGGAAGCAGACCACACCATCCATCTCACACACCCCTAAATTAGATGATTTGGGGACCCCAAGTCGCCAGGGCCCAAAACTATATGTTGCTTTGCGGCGTCGAGACGGGCTGGAATGCACACCACGACACTAGGCCGTCCTGTTGGGAATGTGGTCGGTAGTGTATCAGCTGAGTACATAAACGATCGGGTAGCCTCGAATCACCTCCATTTCGATGTTTAACTCGCCTTTTCGCGTCTTGTGTCTGTCGTTATCGTCACTTTTTCGCATAAATCCAGCTGCCCTTGTTGTGGTAGCACACAAGTAGTATCACTACCTACCTTAATCCCAACACAAACCAAACATCCTGTACCACAAGCTCCAGTACTTCCACCCCTGGTAACCTGACCTTGGGTAATACATGAAAACAATGGGCTCCAAAAGCAGATCATACCATCCCCCCGCGCCCCTCATCCTCCTCTGCTTCCTCGCCGTGTCCTCGACCGCGATCTCATATCCGGTCCATCACCGCGACGTGCACCGCCGGGATGTAGACACTGTCGAGGCACCATCAATACTCAACACAAACTCGGAGCAACAACTCGTTGCGGTTGACCCAGACACACCCCCGAGGAGATATGTGCGGTTAGACGATGTCACCGAGTCCTTGAGCGAAACGGAAGATATCGTGATACCCGCCTACCGGCAGGATAGTACCACGACGTCTGCGGACGAGGAACGGGTGACACCAACTTCGGGGACGCAGAGAGTTGGCGGTCTGGCGGACGCGGTCAGGGCTGCTGTCGAGGAGATTAGCGGGTGGAGGGAGAGGATAGGCAGGAAGATATGGGGTCTTGGCGAGGGAGAAGGGAACGTCATCGGGGGAAGACAGGGAGACTTATAGCGGGCAGGGCTGCTACCGAGGATGGGAGGAGGAGATTTGAGGTTTGATTGCGATTTTGGTCAAGGCTGGTTCTGGGTATAATACTCATCTGTTACCTGGTGGATATCACAGGTGGAGGGCTAGCGAGCTGCTGGTTATAATGCGTATGAATGATGAAGCTCTATAAGAGACGAAGGATAGAGGCCAGTCGTGCTGGAGTGATGAGTGCGCAGAGACTGTGCTTGTACGTCGAGATACCCTATAGGCGTCGATTGTCGAGAGGTCAGACCAGGCACTAGTATACTCTGGAGCTGTGTAATGGATCGAGAAGAGCTGCACAGCATCAACAGGTCATCACTTGAATACTGCCCCTGGAAAATCAGTCCTCGGCTCACGCCAAGTCATCAATTGGTCTCAACATCTATAAGGAAGTCTATCGTCGTATAGACCTCTCTCATAACAGGCTATATAAAGCAAATAACCACTCCTCGCTTTTGATGCTTTTTTTATGATAAAAGTATCAAAATACCGTCCAACCCATACCTATCCCATCGCCCCCCAAGTTCGCGCAAGCATCAAAAGAAAAAATCATTGCCCATTAACACCATTACCGTTGAACCCGTTCGCACTCTTAGTAGCCTCCGCAACCGCCCGATCCAAAGCCTGGAGCGCATCGGCCGTCAGATCCTCGGCCTCCTCCACGCCGCAGCTCACACGCACGAGGTCGTCAAACACGCCCACCGCCTCCCGCTGGTCCCGCGGGATGCCCGCATGGGTCATGCTGCTGGGCACCTCGACCAGGCTCTCGACTCCGCCGAGCGACTCGGCCAGGGTGAATATCTTGACGAACTGGCAGAAGCGCTCGGCGGCGGCGTGCCCGCCGCGGATGCGGAAGGAGAGCATGCCGCCGCCCATGCCGTCGCGGTGCTGGCGCTTGGCGATGGCGCGGTGGGGGTGGCTGTCGACGCCCGGGTAGTTGACGGCGATGACGTTCGGGGAGGCCTCGAGGGCGTGGGCCAGGTGGGTGGCGTTGACGGTGGCCTGCCTGGCGCGGAGGTGGAGGGTCTTGAGGCCGCGGTGGGCGAGCCAGCAGTCGAAGGCGGACGGGACGGCGCCGATGGCGTTCTGGAGGAAGGTGAGGCGGGCCTTGATCTCGTCGCTGTTGAAGGCGGCGACGCCCATGACGACGTCGGAGTGGCCGTTGATGTACTTTGTGACCGAGTGCACGACGATGTCGGCGCCGTGGTCCAGGGGGTTCTGCACGTAGGGGGAGAGGAAGGTGTTGTCGACCACGACGAGGATGCCGTGCTCGTGCGCCTGGGTGGCCACGGCGCGGATGTCGACGAGTCGCAGGGTGGGGTTGGAGGGGGTCTCGATCCAGACGAGCTTGGTGGCGGGCGTGATGTGATCGCGGATGTCAACCTCGATCTCGGGCGTGAAGGTTACCTTGACGCCGTGGGCCTTGGCGACCTGGGTGAAGTAGCGGTGGGTGCCGCCGTACACGTCGGAGACGGAGATGACGTGCGAGCCGGCCGCTAGACTCTGGAGGATGTTGGCGGTGGTCGCGCTGCCGGAGGAGAAGGCGAGGGCATATTTGGCGTGCTCGAGAGCCGCGACGGCGGTCTCAAAGTTGTTCCGGTTGGGGTTGCTGCTGCGGCTGTACTCGAATTGGCCGATTGGCACGCCGACGGCGGTCTGCTGGAAGGTGGTCGATAGAGAGATGGCCTCGATGACGGCACCGGTGACGGGGTCGTGGGGTGCGCCGGCATGCACGGCGAGGGTACCGAAGCCGTGGACTGGGGAGGGCGCCCTTGGAGGGGTCGTGATGGGGTGGTCCGAGGCCGTCATTGTGTGAGGATTACGGCGGCTCTCAATTGACTTGAATGCACTTCAATTGGGCGAGACTGAGAGAGGACGAGTAGGTATTCTTCACCCAGATGACCAGATGTTCCCTTGAGGATGTTCAACAAGTATTGAATATGGTATCTGCAGGCCGACTCGTCGAGGTTTAGTGCCAGGTACCAAGAAAAAAGTTATGGCGTATCGCAGATAAGAGTCATGCGATAGTGCGATAAAGGTCACCGATGGTGCAATATTGCGCTGACGGTGAAATACGTCAAGTGACTTTTTAGCCTTTGTTCATGGACTCAACTCTTCGACGTACGATTGAATCATGAAAGACGGGGAATCGGAGAGGTCTGATGCTCTGGGATTATATATACGAATACTTGATAGCTAATAGGGTTTAATGCGTGCTCCTTCAAGCACGACTCATTCGAGATAGTTCGGTAAATTTGAAATCTGCGGCTGAGAAATCAATCGTGCCAAAAATGTTTTTTTTTGCTCTCTCCCTCTGTTGTTTCTGGTAGGTAAGATACTCAAGGGTACCTTCCAGTAGCTTTGCCTGCCATGCCAGCGAATGTGTTACGTTTGTCGCCAACCTTGACTTGACCCAGGCTGTACTTGAACCGACGCAGACCGCTCGGCCTAAGTTGAGGTACACTTAAATCACCTTATCTATTACTTCACGAGTGCGTAATAACAAGACGCCCTATTGTAGACATCTCAACTTCTCAATGGCTGACTTCCTCTCGTTGATTCTCCCTGATCTTCGTTGCAGCGTTTAGCAAAGAGTACTGCTGTGTAACATGTGTAACAGTTCGAACATGAGCAATTCGGTGCTTTCATGAGAGACACCTTGTTATCTCCGAGCCACGCTCAACCCGCCATGTCGTCCCCGGATCGATGACGTGCCAAGTTTGACCTTGACGAGTGCCAGCGAATCGTCTTGTCCGACACTGAAAGGCTGTCAAATCTGTCAGGAAAATCGCATAACCGTGAATCCTTCGGCTCCGGACTCGCCCGCCTCGATGCTGACATTATCACTGGACCTGGGAAGTGCTTCCATAGTACACTAAGTTCCATTGTTCAGATGATGTCTCGATATACACACCGCCGCCACAGCGACTTTCATATTCCCGGAAGCTTGTTCACCGGGAATGCATAATTTCACAACTTTCGCCAGGATTTATGTCTCAGCCCAGCGAATGGAAACAAGCGTTTCTGTCACGTACCCCACTGCACAGCCCGCTTCCCGCACAGTGCTACGGCCCTGTGTCCCTCACACGGTACTGCCATGGCGCTTGGATTGCACATGAAGACCGAGACGTGCAGTTGCCAGACGACTCTCGCCGCCCTTCTTCCTCCGTGACGACACCTTAGTTCCCATTACCGGCCCGTCAAATCTCGAATTGGAACCGACCGGAAGACTGATATCATCTCCGGGGGCGAGACAATCGCTGTCGCCAGCAGTCCCATATGGAACTGTCGACGCACAGCATCAGCAGCACAAGCAGCAACCGGCACGCAAGGCGCCCTCCCTTTTCCTGACGACCATCAGATCGAAACATGCCCCCGCGGCGGTCTCACAAAAAGTCGAGAGCTGGTTGTCGGCGCTGCAAGACTCGCAAGATCAAGTGCGATGAGGTCCATCCGAGATGTGGAAACTGCTCCAAGCATGGCGTGCCCTGCGACTTTGAGAATCCGGATGTCGTCCACGAACTGCAACAAACGTCCGGAGCTGCCGCAGCCGACAGCCCGGCCACTACGGCAGCAACGCCCTTCACGCCTGGGCCAGGCTACGACTTCGCGTCGCCGACCGTCAGCCATGCGTCGCCGAACGTGGCCTCGGCTGCTGCCACGCCATTATACAGACAGCCGCCTACAGCCGCAATCACACCCACACCGCCTGTCTCCAGGATGATGGAGCTGAGGCTGATGCACCACTACACGGCCTACACGTGCAAGACGTTCACCCTCACGGCCCCCCAGACGGACGACATATGGAGGGTCACAGTCCCCAAACTTGCCTTTGGAGGAGCCCAGCATCTAGCCGATGCGGTCCTCGCCGTGGCAGCGCTCCACCTGCGGAGCAAATCGCCAAGCGACAAGGAACTGATACGCGCCTCGCACGCGTACATGGCCGCCTCAATCGCCGAGTACAGCGCGGCCCTGACCAAGGGCATAGACGAGACCAACGCAGAAGCCCTCTTCCTGACCTCGGCACTGATCGCGTTCCAATCCACGGCGACGCGGACATTTATGAAAGACGAAATAACCTTCAACGGCATGTCCAACAGGACCGAAGAAGGCACCGAGCGCGCCTCCCAATTGGGGGTGTACGCCGTGCCCTTCTCCTACTTCCACTCCTTCCAGGGCGTCAAGGCCATAACGGCCGCGTCGTGGCAGTACATCCGCCACAGCCCGGTGGTGACGCAGATCATCAACTCGCAGGTCGCGCTGCAGTTGGACTTCAGCACCAGCAGCAGGGGTTTCTTCGGTCATCTCCTCGACGGCCTGGAGGAAGAGCTGTCCACAATGGAAGCCCGCGTCAAACCCTGCCCTGCCGGCAGTGACGCCGAGGCGTTCCTGGCCGTACCCAACGGCCATACACCACAATACCCACCGCAACAGCAGGGACATACCCCCCAACCATCCGTCTCAGACGACCCTGCGGCAGCAGCAGCAGCAGCAGCAGCACAGACCCTCCCCCAAGACACAGTCCACACCACGCGGCAAGCATACCAGCACGCCGTGGCGGTGCTGAACTGGGCGCACAAGATACCGCACAAGGGCGCCGCCCTGGCCTTCCCGGCCACCGTGTCCCGCCGCTTCGTCGAGCTGCTCGAGGAGCGCCGGCCGCGGGCCCTGGCCATCCTGGCGTGCTACTTCGCCCTGCTCCGCAGCCTGGACGGGGTGTGGTGGCTGCACGGCATGGCGCGCCGCGAGGTCCTGGGCGTCGTGTCGCTCTTCAACTCGGACTACTTCGGGGCCGAGGCGTACAGGCGGTGGTGGCCTCACCTCGAGTGGGCCATGAGGATCGCCCTGTGGGAAGACCGGGAGGCCGGACCTGGGGGGAGGGTGGGTGGAGACGGGGTGGAGGGCGAGATGAGCACGGCCACCAGCTCGATCCCGCCGGAGGTCTGGGGCGCGGACTGGGCGACGGAAGAGCAGATACTGGCTCTGAAGACGGAGGGGGTGGATTATGTCAGCCAGATCGAGATGCTCAGCCAGATGGTCAGTCCGGTGCAGAGTCTGCCGGCCGTGCCTGATGGTGTGGGCATGGGGGTTGAGGTGCCTGGGCTGAGGGGATGATGAGCTGTGGAGGGCTGGGATAGAATGAGGTATATACTAGCTGCATTGAGGGTTACGATATGAGGCGTGCTTGTACTTACTGGGATGGAAGTTCTTCGGAACACGGCGCTGGAACTAATGACTGATATGTACCTTTTTTTTTTTGGCAGAGCGATTGGCATGAAATAAGAATTTCTGAGAAATTTGACTCTAATTTTTTAAACGCCTGAGACGCCTTACTCCTATCCCTGATATAAGCAATACCCCGACTGATAACCAGCCGGCCCAGAGACAACGCGGAAGGAAGCGAGGCAGTACCTCAATCCTTCTTCTTCCTCTTCGGCCTCTCATCCTCCGACACAACCTCGTCCTCGATCCCGTTGAACTCGTCGTCATCATCCTCGTCCGCCCGACCCCTCTTGAGCCCCTTCATCTTCCTGGTCTGCAGCTCCTTGAGGTCCTGCTTGCCCAGGTGGATCCTGCCGAGCTTGTCGCCCATGGCGCTGACCTCGATGTTCTTCTTGGTCTTCTCCACCCCGACCTTGCTCTTCCTCATGGCCTCCTTCAGCATGGCCTCGTCGGGGTGCCTGACCCGCCCGATCCGGAAGTCCATCCGGGGGCCCATCTCCTCGACCTCCACGCGGGGGAGGCGCTGGCCCGACCGCTTGGTGCGGATGAGGTAGACCCTCAGCCTCAGGACCGGGGCGGTGGCGGGGTCAGAGGCAGAAGAGGAGGAGGAGGGGGCCCCGTGGCCCAGGCCGGCGGAGGAGGGCTCGTCGGCCGAGACGACGACGACGTACTGCAGTCCCTCGACGTCGATCTTGTCCGCGCCGGCGCCGGCGCTGTCGCCGCGGAAGAAGTCGAGCAGCATGCTCTTGGCCAGGGTCCACTCGTTGGTCACGGGGGACTCGAAGGCGGTGCCGGCGAAGACGAGCATGGGCCGCAGACCGACGGCGAACTTCTTGGTCTTGAACTGGGATATCCGCCGGAAGCTCTCGGCGTCGAGGTTCAGCTCCAGCATGTCCAGGACCTTGTGGCCGAAGGTGCGGGTGAGGGTAACGGCGTGGGGCCGCTTCTTGCTGCTCGAGCCGAAGACTAGGATGGAGGCGTCGTTCTTCTCGGAGAAGAACTCGAGGGAGGAGGCGTCTTCGAAGGGGTGGATGGGGTTCTTCTTGGTGAATTTCTTGGCTAGGGGCTGGCGCAGCGAGTGCAGATCGGCGAGCGCATCTTGGACCACTTGCGAGCAGGTGGTGCCGCGGAGGAAGAGAGCGGTCTTGGGGTTCTCGATCTCCTTGGGGGCCTTCTTCTCGAGGGCGCGCTTGGAGCGGGCGTTGCGGGGTTTGCTGTGATTGTTAGTATCTTCGGGCAGTTCGTGAGAGATTGTGTATTACAACTGGCTTACATTTGACGCAGCATTTTGACGGTGTGTGTGGTGGTGCTGCTGATCAGTAGTGAGGTCAGTCTGCAATCCGAAGTTCTCGCCGTCGAAGATGATTGATTCTTGGAAAAAAACCGGCAGGGGACCGATTTGGGCTTATCGATAAGCTACGCTTCCAAAAGTCGAGGTGGGGGAATTGGATTGGTGTACAGTGCGGGGCAGTCGTGTAAGACAAGATGGATCCACCTTCAACGACGGTCCTCACATTGTCTTATTAACATGTCACAGCGTCACTTCTTGAATTGCTTCACGGACAAGCTCAGAGATTTTGGCATTAGCTCCTCTTGATACCTGTTCCCTGTCTTGACTAAGTATAGATTTGATGCCGTTCGACAATATCCCGTTGAGGGCATAGCAAATCTCTTGTAGCCATGACCTTTTAACGCAGTTTATATCGATGCGCGGTTAACATGTTACTGGTGCACGGTACTGCTACTGCTGTCACTGTATTCCTCCCAAAACACCTGGAACCCATTCCGCGAGGGCGTTGTGCCAGTGTCCATGCAACGGTCCAGATAGGCACTGAGAGCAAGGATGTAGTGCTCGTTCAGCGCACGGCGCCCTTTGACGTGCAAGAGCACAGCGCAGCCGGCGTACTCCGTGAAATTTGTGTCGACGATGCAACTGGTCCTGGAAGATTGTGGCTTGGGAGATATGGCACATGTGCCGCGCATGTGGAACATTCCACACCCGGTTCGTCGTGGTAGGGAGCGAGTTGCCGTCGCGAATGTACCAGCTCAGGCCGATGATCACGGCGAGTGTAATCGCTGATGTTTCTTTCTCGATGTGGTGTGGCGGTGTACGCGTTTGAGTGAAGTCATCCTTGACGTTCATGGCCCGAATGAAACCGTCTTCGAGGTTGTCAAGTAGGAGCGCAGGAACAGTCGTGAAGGCACGGCTTTGAGGGTAGGGAATGCCCGCGTTTGAGGGCTGCGCGTGGATGTGGTCTATCACCGGGCGAACCTCGCGGCATTCAAAATCCACGAAATGCATGGGACGGTCTCCAGTCTTGGCTGCTTCATCGTTATCGTTCTCTGTGAAGGTGTCCTTCTTTTCCGCCGCTGTGATGGCGCCGACCTGTTCCCTGTCAGCCTCATAGGAAGGTGCCTCCGTCGGGGCAAGGGCCACTACGATGACCAGTCCGAACCAAGGTCGTACGTAACCCGGTACGATCATGGCCTGACAGGGGTTAACATAGGCTGGCTTTGCGATCCTGTCTTCGGCGACAAACAGAAGACCAATTTTGTGGTTCAACTCCCTCATGGCGATGTTGAGACTTTCGAGAATGATGTAACACTTGTTGGAGCCGGTGGACAGCGACTTATCTCCAGTCGAGCTGAGGAACGTCTCGAAGTAGTGATTTGCAGAACCGAGCGCCTGGCCGGGTTCATACTCTATCCAAATTAGCTGAGGCTCTACGGACTCCATTGGGAAGAGGACAGCACGGAAGTGCTTCCTTGTTGGATGCTGATCGGCAGCGAAGTGACAGAGCTGTCGGCACAGAAGCTTGTGTATGCGCTAGTCGGATAGGTGGCAAGCTGAAGAGCAATATTGCGCAGCATTGCAGTACGAGGACATTACGACCGCTGCCAAGTCGCATTTGACGCATAGAGCTTGAGTTGGAGACTGGCCGGCGATGATAGGCTTCACTTTTGCGGACAATGGTCTTAGACGGCCGAACTTCTTGGGCGCCATAATGTGCTCCGGATTGGTCCGCCGAAGGTCATACAGTTAAGCGGAAGACACGAGCTCTATGCTGTGATATGACAATGGAAACCGTGATGGCGATTAGGCAACGCGGTGGTCAGCTGAAATGGGGATGTGATGACAATGACGAGATGGTAAGCTGAAGAGCTGGTGTGGTCATGGCTGTTGAGAGCAACGGTTGGACCGCAGCCACCGTGGTATTTGCTCGTAGCAAGCGGCGGATAACGCGTCCACATCACTCTGTCCAGTGAACAACAGGTCTAGGAAGCTCATCTGTCATTAGAATCATACCTGGTAAATAAGTACCAGCGGATTTGCAGGTCCTCAGTCGACACGCCTACAATTTCTCGTCTATAGCTTCACGTCAAACATTGACACAGGACACGTATTGCTTTTCTACATATCAGATGGATCCGCCTCTAGGCCTGAACAGCACGTCACCGGGCTTGTGCAAGAACATCACCGCTAGAGTATCCGGGCCGGCTCGCCTTCCATCTGGTCTCATGACGCCGCTGCTAAAGCTACGCTTCTTTTAAGTATCAAGACGAGAAGAAGGGTAGGTCTCGGCGTGCTCGACGTCTTGGCTCGGCAGTAACACACCACAACAACATCCGGTAAATAATGCGAGCCTTTCCTCATTAGAGGCAGCTATATCTAGGCTTGGTCTGAGATAGTTGTTGAATGACATACAGACTCCCATCCAATCATAGAAGCATCAGACGGGCCTGCGGGATGCATACAGAGAGAGAGGCCCAGCTCTTTACGGAAGACGGAAGACCATGATGCAATATGTGTGCTATGCAGGCCCTAGACGTTGTAGTTGCCGACAACACACCAAAAACTGTTAAGTCTTGATAATCAAAACAGCCCTTCTGCCTTTCTGTGATATGTCCACCATTGGCTGCTGCCCCTGATTACTAAGATTTCGGACCCCTTGCAGCTCACTTGCTGTGTTACGTGTAAATGCACAGCACAGCACAGGAACAGGGGTTCAGGGGACGAGCGGTGAGGAGTCGAGGACGAGACGGTGCGGGGCAAAGCATCGCGCTAGGGAGGGCCAAGGTACTGGAGACTTCACCAACGCATAGATAGCGCCTGAAATGTGCGCCTATCATAGGTAGAGGGACAAGTCTTCAAGGGTTGCGGTTCTCCCCGCTGTCCACTCACAAGTGCCCCTCCTTTCAGCAACGAGCTTCACCCACACTTCAACTCCACCCACAAACCTCCAATCCCAAGCCGAGCTTCACCAGAAGATCAAACTCCCTTGGACGTTGAATTTCCCACATCATCTCGATCTTTCCTTTCTGTTTTGCCTGCTCTCTACTGCGCTGTGCGCGTACCATACTGCTTCACGCCCTAGAACTGTCTCATCTCACACACCGACTCCGTCACCATGAGAGGCGAGGTAAGCTTCCATTTCATATTGGCTGTTTGATTCTTTTATGAGGTGCCTCACCGATACCCCTTTTCCCGTGGTGTGGTACAAAGTACCGCTAGGAGCCATCTGCTGTTTGACAAGCAGCTGCAATCATGAATCTCGTGGAGGACAATACATCTACGCCTCATCCAATGCAGGACATCTACCTGAGTTTGGTACTTGAAAAGCCACTTGGGAACATGGCCGTATACGGCGGAGCAAGCCATCACCGCCAGACGTGTTGCCGCCCAAACTTCAAGCTCGCCACGCCGAGCACCGAATCTATCGAGAGACTCTATAAGCTACTGATAGTGCAGCATGACTGACTTGAATATCGTCGTCTTAGATTCTCCACCTCCACCTGGGCCAGGCTGGTACCCAGCTCGGTAACAGCGCCTGGGAACTGTATGACTCTCACACGCCTCACCGCCCTCGACCTTGCTAACGAGCATCTTCCTCCAGCTATCTCCTCGAGCACGGTCTGGGACCTGACGGACGGCCCGACCCCAACGCCAAGGACATTGGCGATGCTGGCTCCTTCGAGACCTTCTTCACAGAGACGGGTAACGGCAAATATGTGCCCCGGTCCATCTTCGTCGACCTGGACCCTTCGCCGATCGACGAGATCCGGACTGGTGCTTACCGCCAGCTGTTCCACCCCGAGCTCCTGATCAGCGGCAAGGAGGATGCTGCCAACAACTACGCTCGTGGCCACTACACCATCGGCAAGGAGATGGTCGACAATGTCATCGACCGCGTGCGCCGCGTCGCCGGTATGTGGTACACTTATGACTGCATCTTTCGAAAAACACACCTTGCTGACACAGAGCTACAGACAACTGCCAGTCCCTCCAGGGATTCCTAATCTTCCACTCTTTCGGCGGCGGCACGGGCTCCGGCTTCGGCGCCCTCCTCCTCGAGCGCCTGGCCGCCGACTACGGCAAGAAGTGCAAGCTCGAGTTCGCCGTGTACCCGGCGCCCCGCGTCTCGACGGCCGTGGTCGAGCCGTACAACGCGGTCCTCTCGACGCACAGCACCATCGAGAACTCGGACTGCACGTTCCTGGTCGACAACGAGGCCGTCTACGACATCTGCCGGCGCAACCTCGACATCCCCCGTCCGAGCTACGAGCATCTCAACCGTCTGATTGCGCAGGTCGTGTCGTCGATCACGTCGTCGCTGCGGTTCGACGGTGCGCTGAATGTCGACCTGAACGAGTTCCAGACGAACCTGGTGCCGTACCCGCGCATCCACTACCCGCTTATCAGCTATGCGCCTGTCATTTCGGCCGCCAAGAGTTCGCATGAGAGCTTCAAGGTTTCGGACCTGACCTTCCAGTGTAAGTCAAACTTTCTCTTTGTCTGTCTGCTCTGCAGAAGTACTGACAAGCGCGATAGGCTTCGAGCCCAACAACCAGATGGTCGTCTGCGACCCCCGCAAGGGCAAGTACATGGCCGTCGCCCTGCTCTACCGCGGCGACGTCGTGCCGCGCGACTGCAGCGCGGCCGTGGCACAGCTCAAGGCCAAGGCCTCCTTCAACCTGGTCGAGTGGTGCCCGACGGGCTTCAAGATCGGCATCAACTACCAGAAGCCCGTCGCGGTCCCCACGGCCTCCCCCGCGGACGGCGGCCTGGCCTCGGTCGACCGCTCCGTGTCGATGCTGAGCAACACGACGGCCATTGCCGAGGCCTGGAGCCGGCTCGACTACAAGTTCGACCTCATGTACAGCAAGCGCGCCTTCGTGCACTGGTACGTGGGCGAGGGCATGGAGGAGGGCGAGTTCAGCGAGGCGCGCGAGGATCTGGCGGCGCTCGAGAAGGATTACGAGGAGGTCGCTGCCGATTCCACCGAGTACGAGGAGGGAGAGGCCGAGTACTGAGTGCGTTTCAGTTTGGTGCGACGGCCCCCTTTTTCCATGTTCCTGGTGTGACGTGTCTCTGAGGGAGCTTACGGTCGTAATTTTGATGATGACGGATTATGAATGATAACTCTCCTACGGGGGATGCTTTGTGCGCGTTTTCCGAGTTCTGAGAGTTTTTGTGCGTTCGGTTCAGGAGATACCAGACCTGGTGCTTGTTCGAGACCTTTGCGTAGTACATTCAGCAAATATATTGCCTCTCCACATGAATTCGGTCTTTTTGTCAATGGTAAATGGCCAATGCTTGCCAGCGCAACCTTGTTTTCTATCGCTAGCAAAACCCCAAGATATCTTCGAAGCGTGACTTTGCTTGTGCATTCTGATTTAAGTCCGTTCGTGCCAGTCTCCAGTGCACACATCGACTCTCCATTTCCACACCACTTTCCCCGTCCTGCTCAACTTCACCTACAATCATTCTCGCAATGTCTAGCATTGATTGCCCTCTGTTTTCCTACCTGAAATCTTCCCACATTCGCCATTGCAGCTCATGCAAAAATGCCGAGCTCCCCTTCGCCCGGCCTCATACGTCCTCCGCACACCACAACTAAACAACACCACAACAAACCGCCCCAAAAAAAGACCTTCTCTTCAACCCTCCTCGTCGCATGTGAGCAAAAGAAACATCTCCCCCTTACAGGTTCGAACTGTAGACCTCCTGATATATCAACTCGTCCCCGGAAGAGGACGTGTAACAGTCAGACGCTCTAGCCAACTGAGCTAAGGAGGAAACGAAATGTGTGGGCTGCCCCTTTCGATGGGGACAGCGGAGCGGTAAACGGGGTTAGGATTCTTCTGCTGTGAACACGCGTGGAGACGTCGAGGGCACAGGACTGGGGGGGTTCCTGACTCGCGGACCGGCAGTCGAGGTCACCATGAAATGGAGACTTTTGGAGGGTTGCGAATGGTATATTGCACCCAGTGCAAAAAAGATATTCACCGCTCATCAGCAGAGACAGCCTGGACTGAGTACGAACATGTGGTAGGCCGGTGGCATGTATCTCCCGCGAAATATGCAAAAGTGTAGTGGCCCCCACCCCTGCCGCCGGTGGTCGATGGAGCAAAAGGAATGGTTCTGCCGTGAAGACGACAGCATCAGGAATTGAGCCCGATGCGGGGGTCGAACCCGCAACCTTGAGATTAAGAGTCTCACGCTCTACCGATTGAGCTAACCGGGCCGAGTCTGTTTCGTTGTGGGATTTTTGATTGTCGAGCGGAGGCGGTATCATGACTCATGGCGACAGGAGTTGCGGTACGGAAGGAGATTTTGGGAGTCCCTGGACGGGTAAATGGGTGACGATGAGTTGGGTTGGGGACGAGTTTGGTGAGATATATATGTTGGACTGATGTTGTCAGACTGGAGAGTGTCGTCATGGTGTGTAGGTTGTAAGTTCTGGATCTGGTGATGGTCCCTCCAGTATTGATATGTCAACCGCATGGACATACCCTGGGTGTCATCAGCTTGCGGCAGTGGACTGTCCAGCCAGTACGAATGTATCCCAGAATCGACGACCGATCCCATATGCCGTGTAAGTACCGAAGGTTGTGATCGATCAGTTTGACAACCGAGTCGCCAAAGTTATACCTCTCCATTCCGAGGAGGCGTGGATGGTGTATGGGGGTATCGTTGTTAAATATGCTTCAAGCTCAGTAACCTCTGCTCAACCTCCGCCATCCTCATTCCCCTCTACCACCCCTTCTCCCCGTCCCTCGAGTCTCTTGCCCTCCTCCGCAATCTTCATCAGTTCCCCAACCCCCACAACCTTATACCCCCTCCGCCTCAACTCGGGCAGAACCCGCCTCAGCATACCGACCGTCCAGCTCCGCCGATCATGGCAGATGATTATCCCCCCCGGCCTGACCATGCTGAGAATATGCCTCGCATTCAGCCACTCGTACCCTATCTGGGCGTCGTGGGGGTATATACCCCCAAGCACGATCTGGTACCTCATCTCCCTTGCCAGGACCCTCATCTTCGACGAGAAGAACCCTGATCCGGGGCGGAAGTACCGCCTGTCCCGCCCCGTCTGTTTCCTATCCTCCATACCAACCCCCGCCGTCGAATAAGCAGCCTCGATAACCCCCTCCACCGCGTTGATCTGGTTCTGCAGCTCCAAGAGCCCCAACGACCGAGCCGGCTCGTCCCGACCGCCGTGGTTGCCCAGCCCGTGGCCCCCCCGGACGATCTCCCGCAGCACGTCCTCGCGGCCCGAGACCTGGTTGCCGACCACGAAGAAGGTGGCCCGGGCGTCGTTCTCGGCCAGCGCCCGCAGGATGTCGCGGGTGTGGGACGAGGGGGCGTCGTCGATCGTCAGCGCCACCAGCTTGCCGGCCGAGGCGGGGAGGGCGAAGGCCTCGAAGACCACGTCCGGCCAGCGGTGGGCGAGGTAGCGGATTAGGAGCCTCGGGGGCTTGTAGATTATGTAGGCTGGGAGGACGAGGGTGAGGAAGAGGAGGAGGAGGAGCAGGTGGAGGGCCATTCTTCGGCGGCGGGCGCGACGGCGGGCGTAGGGGATGCGGGGGAGGAATCGGGGCATTGAAGTGGGAGAGGGGCGTGGTTTATCGTAGTAACATTGTTGTGTGGTATCGCGTGTTCGAAGGTTGTGAGCTTGTGGTGTTGAGGATTGAGATTGAGGGTGAGTCTTGATGAAGTTGAAGCTGACGAGTCTTGGGAAGTTGGACAGGAGGTTCAGGATGGAAGCTTGTACCACTATGAGACCCCAGAAATCTGGGGTCGCTTATTTAGCGGCTTGGCGTGGGGGCGTCCCGTGTGCGATACAGAGGAACATATGAAGACATCTCGACACCCGACTACGATGCTGGACAGAACGGATTCATGATATTGGAACAGAGTCAAGTCAATGAAAAACACTGTCATTGGACCCCAGAAGACGATAATCAAAATCGAGGCAGTTATATACCTGTTACCCGTAGAAAAGCAGAATCCAGTAAATGATGCACCATCCCTTCCCCCCCTTTTCCAACGCCGGCAACTAGTCCACGCCCATGACATAGACGTCAGCCCATACTCCAAACGCCTCGTAACCGTGCAACATGCTATGCATCCCATGGTAACCAAGTGTATAACCCCATGATCAGACACTTCTATACTCGTACAATCACGCCATCTTCTTCAGCTCCTCCTTGTCGACCGTCTTGACAAACGCATGCGATAAGAAATGCAACCACACCTTGTTCGCCTTCTTCTTCTTGTTCTTGCCGCCATGCTTCTTCTTCTTCTTCTTGCTCTTGTCTTTATCCTTCTTATCCTTCTTCTTCGCTGCCTCAACTTCATCTTCACCTTCGTCAACCGACTCCTCATCACTGTCATCTCCGCTGTCGTCGTGGTCCTCATGCCCATCCTCCTCATCTTCGAACGGCCGCTCGTCTTCCACCAGCGTATCATTCACACCACCCACCACACTCAGCCCCTCTTCATAGCCCTTCCCCTTGACCGGCTGCGCCATCCGACTCGCCAACTTGACGAAACTCCCGACCGTCAAGTCACTCAACTTGTACAGCTTGTCGTCCTTGGTAGTGTACTCGACCTCGAACACAAACTTCCGCGGCCTCGGCTTCGACTTCTTGGGCTCCTTGTCTCCGTGCTTGCCCTTCCGCCATCTCAGCAGCCAGTCCGACCAACTGAAACTGCCCTCTGCTCCGGTCTTCTCGTCGTCGTCGTCGCCGTCGTCGGGGGTGAGGTCGTTGTTGATGTGCGTCAGGTTGGCGAAGTACTGCGTGTAGCCGGTCAGGGTCAGGGGTTGTGGCGAGTAGGCTGGTCCTGGAGGGGAGGACTTGGCCGGTGGCTGGGGGATGATGAGGTTTGGGTCTTTGGGTTTCTTGTCCTTGGGCTTCTTGTGATGTTTCTTCTTGCGGTTCTGCTTTTTGTCGCCTTTCTTCGAGGTTTCGACATCGGAGACGTCGCGTAGCTCGAGATCCATCCAGTCGTCTTCCTCGACTGTTGACAGACTCGAAGTACTTTGCATGGCCGAAGACCAGACGGCCGTGTTCTCGAGACCGGATATATTGTACTCTACTATCCGCAGCGTCGGGAAGTAGTTCGGGACGATGCTCGGACCGACCAGGGAGAGTTGATACCGCTCCGCCCAAGGATCCTTCGGCTTCTTCGATTTCTTTCCCTTCTTGTGACCCTCGTTCTCCGCACCGCCCGATGCCGGCTTGACGAGGTTCGACCATGCGATCCGCAGCTCCTGGAGGTAATCGGCCGTCGACACGGCCGACAGCTCGTCGTCCATCGCCTCCCTGGCGCCGAAGTCGGTAGACGACCCCGTGACGACCCCGATGTCGACATCCTTCGTGTCCTGCAGCAGGAAGTGGTCGATGTTCATGTGCCCGTAGATGCCCCCGGTCACCACGTCCCGGTACTGCTGCAGCCACAGGGTGTACTTCTGCCAGCAGGTCTCGTCCCACAGCTTCTTGCTCTCGGTCCGCGCGGGTGGGACGTGGCCCATCAGGAGGGCCTTCATGCCGCGGGAGCGCAGGAACTGCAGCTGGATCCGCAGCCACTCCATCTGCTTGTAGCCCGGCTCCGAGGGCGTGGCGCAGTCGTCGACGCCGGCGTTGCGGTCGAAGAAGTAGAGCGTGTTGAGGCTGAACACGGCCAGCTTGTTGGGTATGACTTCGACGTAGAACCAGCCGCCGAACTCGAAGCTGTGGCGCTGCTCCTCGGGTATGAACCGCCGCCAGATGTCGGTGTAGTACTTGAGCCACTTGTTCGGCCCGGGCAGCAGGATGTTGTGCGGGAGGATGTCGTTGTTGCCCAGCGTAGGGACGACGGGGATGGTCAGGCCGACGCCTGACGGGTCGGAGAAGGTCTCGGCGAACTTTTCGGCCACCATGCGGTTGGTACCCAGCACCTGGGCCGGGCTGCGCGGTATCTCCTCGTCGCTGTCATGGCGGGCGCTGTCGCCGGTCCAGATGACGAAGTCGACCTCGTCTTTCAGGTTGGCGCCGATCCAGCCGAAGGTCGCGTTGATGAGCGATAGGGGCGAGTCGCAGTCGGATGTCTCGGCGCCGTAGGTGCCTGCTGGGCCTTTGCCGCGGTGGCAGGCGTCTTCCTCCGAGGTTGAGGAGTGGACTTTGTAGAACTCGTCGGGGTGGAGGTCTGGCAGGGCGCGATTGTCAGTAATCTATTCCGGAACTACCTGAGGGGAAATTATACGGAGGGTTGCAGCGGACGCACCTGTGATATGCAGGAATCTGCCTTTAAGCTTCCGCGGGGCAGCTGCATGCGATTGGAGAGGATGCTGTTCCGGTCGCTGCAAGGGGCTGGCGACGATGCCGTGGCACAGCAGGAGGGCGATGCACAGTCCGCGCTGGAGGGCCATCATGCTGAAAAGACGGCAGCGGGAGGCGAATGTGTTGAAGAACGTTATGAGCGTCTTAGGTGTTTACATAGTCGTGTTGAGCGTGTCGTTTTCAGATGCTGAGACTCTCGATGTTGGAGGATTTGGATGGGAATTTTAGGTGTGTGTCGGTCGGGATTGCACCATAGACAGACGTAGACTGTCAGCCAACTATGACGAAATTGTGCATGGGCGTTGCAGCGGGTGACCTTGTGCAGAGTCTGTCTCGAATACTCTCGTCCAGATGGAAGAAAACCACAGACAATTGACAACGAAGGCTACGGCAAATAAGTGCAATATGAAAATGTGTATTAACCATGGGAATCACTGCTCTTATTATGTGCTTGGCATCTTTGAATTGCTACAACTAGCCACCCCCTCCCCCATCCTATGGCCTTCAGCTGGTGACCTGATCCTTTGATCTCACGCTTGCGAGGCTGAAGGTTTGAGGCGTAGTGGCCAATCTGAGTCGAGGACGGCTCCCACGTGTGGACGCTGTGGACGCTGTGGTTTGATACACCGCTGCAGTCTCACTCCAAAGGGGACAGCATGTGGTCGTCGACAGTGATTCCGTTTTGGACAGGCGAGCACATGAGCAAGGCATCTTCACACCCTCTTGGCACTTGATGTGGTCTGCATATTCATTCTTGCACATCCATCAGCTGTGACTCGTGAGATGTCGCTGCCTGTCATCGTGACTTCGTGTGATCGGTGTCGAGTCGTACAGGAAAATAAATTACGAGTCATCCTCCTCGTCGTTGTCTGTAAGCTGACGTAGACTTACTCGACGGAATACTTGACGACTGCTATTTATTGAATGCATTTTGTCTCGCAAAGAGAAGATAGGTCACATCAGGCATTCATAATCCAGTCATCGCCATGCAGGCACTCCCGTCGATACAAACTCAAAGACTCGACGGGAGGGGTCCCGCTTGCACTGTGCCTATCGACCCTGACTACGTGTATGTCAATTTGCGCACTGTGCTTCGATACCTTCATCTGGAAATGTCGGTGTCGCATGTCGGGGCTTCCGGTTTCTGAGTGGTCGGATGGGGCCCGTGCGTTGTCAGGCCTTGGCCAATCGGAGCCCTGCTCATGGTGCCAACATTGTAGAGGTTCCTCGGCCTAAGAATCCGGGTACCTGCTACGCAAACCACTGCGACGGCGAGTAACGTCCGTTGGTAGTTGCCTCGAATTAGCTCTATCTGTGTCGTGTACGTCAGGGCGGATCCGGGAGAGTATCGGTATGGTAGACGACCTGCTAGGGTCTACTCCCCGTAGGTGCTTCTGCCTCTCTTCTCGATATCGGAACATGCTAACTCTGCTAAAAACCATAGGCCAGAGCTCTGCGGGTCTGACTCCTGACCGGTCTTGGTAGGTGATTAGGGCTCGTGGAGAGTTGCTGATGGGACTTCTTAAAGGATATGTAGGTGCCATGCGATTTACCGCCGTGCTTTGCTCCGGATCCGCTCGATGTGGACGCTTTACCGGTCACCCTTGGTGAGATGGATCATGTACGACGCAATCTAGTTACGAGCTGCCACCTCTGCGGCAGCCCTCCCACTTCGCCCTCACCTCTCCAGGCAAAGGACCAAGTGCCTCCCGCCCGGGCTCGGAATCGGTCAACACTTGGTGTCGAAACGCCTCCCATTTTGGATCGGACGGCGATCGGCAGCTTCCCAATTCATGGTATGTCTTGATAGTGAGAACCCATCGCTCTTGCTTGAGCCCCCGCCGTTTTCTGATAATTGTTTTCTCCAGCGTCGTCGTATAGTCGGTGGCACAGAAGATGCATGACCCGAGGACTTCCCGACATTCCCTCAACGACTGATCTCCATGCAAGCCACTTGCGTCGTCCTCACCCCTGAAGAAGTCGATGGAGCGGCTGCAGCCCCACGGGGGGTTGAAATAGACGTATTGAGGAACCGGGACCCCTCCTGCAATCTGCAGCCGTTGGTTTCGTAGATCGCGAAGACGTTGACGATATGTGTGGAGCTTGTCGTCATGTTCTCGCTGGCCTTTGTCCGGATACCTCCTCACGCCGACGTGGGCGCATATGTCGTGCTCTCTGTCGTCGATGATGCTTCGAAAGTCGTCCGCCGTCCCCTCGAATTGAAGACTGTGTCGAGCTGACAGAAATAGCTCATTATGGATCACCCTCGCCAGCCACTTCTGCTCCCAGAGGGGCTCGTAGTATCCCGTTCGATATGTGACATCCAACGTGCTCAGCGGTAGGCCGTGTCGTGCGCCATATAGATGCTCATTCATGATAAGGCGAGCGTGGGGGTAACTGATGGTAAGGGATCCTTTGTCGAGACACAGATTGTTGCTCCGACAGTTCGTTTCGAGAGCTCTGCGATAGCCCGAGGCGTTGGGGCTTTCGGAGGCTGGGTCGAAAGCATGCAGCCGTATACAGGTATGACAATAGTAGGTCGGTCGGTGATGGCTCATGTCTTTTTCGAGGAGTAGGAGAAAGTCCTGCAGGTGGGAGGGTCTCAGTCTTGCTAGCGACCTACCGAAGGTGGCCTCGGTCATGCCTTTGCATGTCAGAGAGAGCGCAAGTGCCGACACAGGGTCCAGAAAAGAGCCAGAGACATGGAGGACCAATTCCAGAGGAAGGTTCATGAAACTGGACTTGTCGCCTTCATGCTCCGTTGAAGGATGCGGAGATGAATGGCGCGCCGCTCGTCGGCCGATTGCTTGTCCCATGGCGCCCAGACAGCAAAACGGTGTCGGCACGGCGTTGGTAATATCAACCTCTACCTAGACAATTTGTGGCTGCCTACCTCTAGGTAATGGCCTTTGCAGGTACCCAGGGAGGTAGGTAGGTAAGGCCGGCACCGCGCGGGAGAGATCCTGAATCCACAACGGATCTGAAGCCGTGCTGACGTACACTAATGAAGTATGTTCTACCGCCCAGGATTATCGTATTTGGCGATCTGGATAGTGATGTCCTGCCAACCGGGGGGACGACACCCGGAAGCGTGTGGGGAACCACCTCATCGTCGACAACCGCGGGCTGGAATTGAGAACCATGCCTCTGTAGCGGTCTCCTGTCATTGTAACTGTTATCTAGCAGCGTTGATGATCATTGTTATTCTACGTGCCAGGCGAGAATTCTGCGCTGACATACGTAGATCCCATGCATAGGCAAGATCAAGCTCAATCTAGTCGGCCGCTAAGGTACCTTATTCAACAACTTGTGGGGTCTGGGCCACCAAAAACGGCAGTGAAATTTTCAATTTTGATTCACTCTTCTCTTCTCTCCTCTCTTCATACATCATAAACCTGCAACTCGTGCCGAATCAGTGATTACGACCTCTTCGATGTCCATTGATTGCTAAACTTGTTGCTAGAGTACTTATAAGACCGTTCGTTTGAGGGAGTTCAGAGCATCCGCACTGATGGGTTCCCATGAAGTATCGGCCACATCTCGACGACAATATCCTGCATTTTGTAGATGGATGTGTCTGTGTCTGTGTCTGTGTTTGTGTCGGTGGTAAGAGGCTTAGCCCGGATTTTTCCAGGAGACTTGTGCACTCAGACTGCGTAAGGATGTGCTCATGGGGTGCCGTGTCTCTGGATAACCTCACTTTCTCCTTGGGCGATTAATTACCTGGGGAATGGATGGTTCCTCTTTGTAGCGTGGCCTCGTCGCTGTCCCGCTGTCAGTCGTGATCCATACCGGGATATCCTTCTAGTCCTATGTACTCGCCAGACTGAGTACACGGAGGAGGAGAGACGAGCTGACTCCAGGGTACAGAACCGGTACAGACAGACATATACATGTCTTCGTACTGCTCACTCAGAACAGCTTACTAAGTTGTTGACGAGTGTGACCATTTGGCGCGGAATTGATTCCTCGCCTGAATAATACACAGTTACTAAGGGTATGTATACATATACCACGCCTTCAGCAGTCTTCACTCTAGTCTACGTAGTATAGCGCAACCGTACTGCTTTCTACCGTGGTATCTGAGTCGAAAGCAGAGAATTACCAATGAGGACGGAAAGCGTCCGTCTTCGCTTTCCAATCCGCCAGTTCATCTCAAGCGAGAAGAGAGCATCATGTAAAAGGATATAAGAAGGCAAGATGCCTCTGCCTCCCTGGAGTAGTTCTCGCCGTGAACAAGCATCCTTGAGCAACTGTCTCTTATAGTATCACACAATAGCATTAGCATTAGCATCATCATCATCATCACCGAGCGACCTCACAATGTCCTACACAACCAAAACCCACACAACAACCTACCCTCCCCTCTCCACCTTCTCCTTGCCATCCACCACCACCGTCCTCATCACCGGCGCCGGCTCAGGCATAGGCCGCGCAACAGCCCTCTCCCACGCCCGCGCAGGCGCCAAGTCCCTCATCCTCCTCGGCCGTCGTCCCGAACCCCTCACCCAGACCGCTACCCTCGTCAAGTCATCCAACCCCTCCGTCTCCGTCACCACTCACGCAGTCGACATCCTCGACCCCGCCGCCTTGGCCACCATCTTCGCCTCGCACACCGTGGACGTCGTGGTCCACGCCGCAGGCGATCTCCTACCGCTGCAGCCCATCGCCGACCAGGAACCGGAGCAGCTCTGGCGCTCCTTCGAGATCAACGTCCGCGGCACCCTGAACGTCGCCCTCGCATTCGTCAGGTCCGTACCTGACGGCAAGGAGGGGACTTTTGTAGGGCTCAACTCGGCGGGTGTGTTCATGCCGGCCTTTGGCGGGGTCGGGGCCTACCTCTCGTCCAAGTTGGCCGCGGTCAGGCTCTTGGACAGTCTGGCGGCCGAGAATAAGGGGAGGCTGAGGGTGACGCATGTTCATCCTGGTGCTGTCAAGACGGACATGGCGACCTTGTTTGAGCAGGCCGGGATTGTGTTTCCTTACGATGATGTTTCTCTGCCGGCTGACTTTCTGGTCTGGGTGGGTAGTCAGGAGGCTGGTTTCCTTGCGGGACGGTATGTCTTTGCTAACTGGGATGTGGATGAGTTGAAGAGTCGCAAGGTGGAGATCCAAGGGGGCCAGGATTTGACCGTTGGGTTGACTGGGTTTCCACGTGTCTGAATGAGGGTGTCTTGTTGACATGGACCGTCTCGGTGGTACAGCTTGACTGGTGGACAGTGGTCTTCATTTCACGACTAGATCAAACTCACAACTGAACAGCCAAGTAGTTGAATAAACTTAGCTACTTTTATTCTTCAAGTTTTGCACTCTCAGTCCGATCAGACCTGAACAGAGGTAGTCTCGAGCTCACCAACTCAACCAGAAACAGCCCTGAAGACGTATCACAGTTCCAGATTAAAAAGACATTCTTTATGGGTATACAACCAACAACAACAAAACTGCTCACAGACCTACACACCCACCCCATTAACCCCCTGAGCCTCGATCCTGCCCACCAGCTTCTTGACCGCAGTCCACTCCTCCCCCTTCACACCCTCCTTCCCACCCAGATCGACCCCGACCTCAAACACCGTCAGAGCCCCATCGATCCCGCCCGTGGCCAGCCTCTTCCCCTCCCCAGCCTCCCACGCAACCTTATTCAAGCTCCTATTCATCCCCACCCGTCCATCCTTCCTCTGGCTCGGACTGATCCGCGCAACGGGCTCCTCCGTCTCGACCGTCAGATCCCAGACCTCCACCCACCCCGCCCCGTCCGCCAGCGCAAACACCCCTGGCCGAGTGGGCGACCACTTGGCGTCATACACCACATCCTCCCTGACAAACTCCATGAGCGGGCTGACGACATACCCATCGACCACATTCCCTCCCGCGCCCGACACAAGGCCGACGCTAGTCGCACCCCCACCCCCACCACCAACCCCCCCCGGCTGTCCCGCCCCCGCCACCCCCGCCGCCGCAATCCCGCTCGTGGCCGCGGGGGCCCGGACCTTCCACAGCTTGACGCTCCAGTCCAGGCTGGCACTGAGCACCAGGTCGCCCAGGTCGACCGGCCCGCGGGCCGGGTGGAAGTCCACGCTCACGACGGGCGCAGCGTGGCCCTTGTACGCCACCCTCGCGTCGACGCCGGCCTTGGCGCCGGCGCGATCGTACCGGTGGCAGGGAAATATCGTGCCCTCCTCGCTGCCGACGAGGAAGAAGGTCGGGTCGGCCTGGGGGAAAGCCATGCAGGTCGGGGAGAGGTCCTCGGTCTTTGCGGGGGGAGGGGCGAGGAGGGTGAGGCTCTCCTGCGGCTGGGAGAGCATGTCGACGCTCCAGCCGCAGACGGCGCCGTCGGTGGAGACGGAGATGATGTTGTTGGCGTTCTGGGTGCCGACCATGTCCACGCTGTAGACCGGGTGGGTGTGGCCCGACCCCGTGAGCGGGGTCCTTTGCACGGGCGCGGGGGAACGGGACCGGGTGTCCCAGAGCAGGACCTGGCCCGAGTAGGCGCCGCCGACGATCAGGTTTGGGTGGAAGGGGCTGAACCTGGCGACGAGGATGTCGCTCTGGGCGTGGAAGACCAGCTCGGGCCGGTCCGGCAGGTGCATGTTCCAGACCTGCACGATGCCGTCGGGCTCGTGCGGGGCGGACGGGTTCTTGGTGTAGGAGGCCAGGAGGAGCTCCTTGTACTTGGGCGACCAGTCGATGCTGCTGACCATGCGCTTCCTGCTCCAGCGCTCGTCGTAGAACTGCGCCACCTCGCGGACCCTGCGCCGCCCTTTGCCGCCCGTGTTGGCCCCGTGGGAGTCGTCGTCGTCGTCGGCGTCGTGGAGTTGCTGGGTGTAGTCGGTCAGGATGTCGTATTCGCCCAGGGCCTTCTCGATTACCTTAGTGGAGCGGTCGAGGAAGTCGAAGAAGTCGTCCGAGTGCGTGACCGCGTTCAGCTCTTCGGGGGTGAGGGTTCGTGCCGCGAAGTTGGAGGCTGTCGTTGGTTTGTGCGTGCCGTTGTCGAGCAGGTCCTTGGTCGCCCTGAGCTCCTCTTCTATCTCCTGCCGGAGCTTCTGGCGGATCTCTTCTTCTCTGTCACGTTCGCGGCGGCTCAGGCGCTTGCTCGGCGTGGATATGGGCTCGTCGTCGTCGGAGAGGTCGGGCAGGGCGCGTGGTTTGGTCGGGGTGGTCCATTCGTCTGTTGTCTGGACGCCTTTGCTGTAGGAGAAGACTTCCTTGACTGGTGATGGCGGTGTCTCGTAGATGGTAGTCAGGGGAGCTGTTGTCAGGACCTGTGTCTGACTGTTTGCGGGTGCCGGTGGCTCGGAGGTCTCGTTGCTCAGCTCACCGGCGCTGACTACACTGGTTGGCCTGCTGCCTTTGGGGCCCGGAGAAGCCGCGCCGCTCGTCGAGGCGGGTCTGCTGTCACCGACTAGGTGGTCGATCAGGGCGTCGATGTCGAGTCGCGTGCTTGCTCGACTGGGTTGCGGTGAGGCGAGCTACGAAGACGGGTTAGACGGAGGAGCCAGGAAAAATGAGAGGTGGTGGTCGTACATCGCTCGGCGCCCCGAGGCTCTGGCGAGGGCCCTGGAGCTGGCTTGCGCGAAGCTCTCGCTGCCGCTTAAGCTCTGCGAGCTTTGCCTTTTTGGCGAGGATCTCATCTCTTCGTTGCTGCATGTTGCGTGGCTCTGTTCATCCCCATCTCACTCTCCTCCACAGTCACTTGTTCGGTTTCGTTCTCGACAAGGACAATCCCTTCTGTTGCTGTCAACGCCGCGAGACTTTGCTGCTACGTAGATGCGTGATCTTACACAGATGGCCACGTTGATTTCTGTATTTCTCAGGTTTGTTTTCGTGGAATCGTCAAAAGTGTTTGACTGCTGAAGCTCTGAAGTCCCGGTCCTTCTTCAACTTTCATCTGTCAAAGTCGCGAGTCGCGCCTTCCCTGAGCAAGAAGCGGGACAGGAGTAAAGTTACCTCAGGTACTGTGTACTATGTACATAGTACATAGTAAGGCGTCTTATCTTATCGGGACCCAACCAGCCACACCGCAGAAACCAGGGTGTGCTGAGTACGTGTGGCGCAAGCTGTGGCTCCACCTTGGTCCCTTGGGGCGAGCTCGCCTGTTTTCCAGCCTTGCTGGTGCTGGGAAAAGCCGCGAAAAATCCCGACGACTCCAAATCTTCATTTGCACCTCGATTCCGTCACCGTCGCCTCTACACGCAACCACACTAATCTCGCTCGATCCGTGACAACAGGGACCAATTGAGCCCCCCCCAATTGCGATCCCGATCAGCCGCTCTCTCCGTCAATCGCTCATCCGCCCTATCTCCCCTTCCCGAATTCAATCACAATGTCGGCCACATCTGGAGTCAACGTACGTTAACCTCGGTGCAGACTCGATTTGCAATTCCATTGTCGCCGATGTCATGGGTGTTCACGACCCGGAGGATCTGGGAGTTTTGCGCGAGAATCTGGACTTGTTTAGACTGACAATTGGCCCCCCCCCGACAGGTCCTCCGGTACTCGGCGCTCGCCGTCGGTGTCTTTTACGGCTTCTACCACCAGCGGAAGATCACGCAGCACGTGCGAAGCGAGCAGGCGCAGAGGGAATACAAGCACAAGGAGCAGTTAATACAGCAGGCCAAGGCCGAGTTTGCCAAGTCGAAGCAGCCCGCGTCGGCCAAGGCGGAATCCAAGACCGGTGGACGTATGTTTCTCCAAGCAGATCACCTTTACTCTCCCCCTCAGGACTGGAAACGCAAGAGTCACAATCCGGAGCGCCGGCTAACTCACTGGACAGAAAAACTAGATCTGAACGACCCCAACTTCGACATCGAGGCCCTGATCTCTTCGCTCATGGAGGAGAAGGCATAAGGAGGCATTTCTTGAGGATGGCAGGGATGGAAGAGTAATCGAAGCTGGAGCTGAACCGTGGAGTAAGGGACGGGTGACAGAGACGCGATCAACAACTGGTCTCTGTCATAATGGAGAGAGAGATGTCATCAACCCTGTTGTGTGGATGGTGTGATGATCCGGTTGCCGGAAGCTGTATATCATTGCAGTGAGGGCGCTGCGGCATAGACGTTCCTACGGCCCGATTACGCTGTACATGTGTAACAATACAAGATAACTTTTAGACGGTTGGACATTGCTGACTTGGTGTTCTGTGATGTGCACCAAAGGGTCCTTACTGGGATTTGATGGTGTGAGGCCACAGTCGCGTGGAAGCTCCCAAGTTTTACTCTCATATATCGAAAAACTCTCGCATTATACGTACAACCTTGGAGATGCTCCTTACTATGTTACCTAACCGAGTGGTCGTTCGAGTAAGGTAGTCCCAACCTGGGAGTTCTCAGTTCGAGATATATACCTTCAAGTGCTTAGTAACAATTTAGTCACGCTCGGTCTGACACTCGTGTTGTGCACATATAAAAAAAACATGAATTTGTTCAGGGTCACCTTTAACTTCCCCCTTACCATCTCATGTCAGATTCTCCCATGTAGCTCTCTCAGGGGTCTGACCGAGACTAAATAGCCCTGACATGTTGTTCTGGTAAGTTCTTGAGCAATTATTTTCTTCTGTTACCACCAAACATTCTCCCATCTCCTGATGAACAACCCGTGAATTCTGCAATGCTCAAGATGCCTACCCGGCGTCACTGTGGAAAAAACACCTTTACATTACTTACTTTTTCTGATCTATTGCTCGGAGAGACAAGAACAAATATTGGCCTCATCACCTCAGTATCGAATGCAAGCTAACACTATAACCAGAAATCATGCTCCTCTCAAAACTCCCCTCCCCATTAACCCTCCTACATTTCACAGCTCAATAGGCGCCCCAGCAGGGTACCTCGAACCGCTAACCTGGAACTTGCCCAGGGTATCGTTGATCTCCTCCCACTCCTGGGCCGTGAGGTCGACCCGCCTCATGTTCTCGGCCACGCGCTCGGGCGAGGACCCGCCGGGGATGGGGATGACGACGGGCATGCCGGGCCGGTCGCCCACGGCGCGGACCCACGCGACGGCCAGCTGGGCCGGGGTGCAGCCTTTCTTCTCGGCCAGCTTCTTGACCTGCTCCACCAGCTGCAGGTTGACGTCGAAGTTCTCGGGCTGGAAGCGCGGGTGGTGCCGCCGGAAGTCGCCCTCGGGGATGTCGGAGGGGGACTTGAAGCGGCCTGCTAACATCTGTTTGACAACAAGGGTTAGTATTGATCTGTGATTGACACGCGTGAGGTAATATATATATATATTATTTTTATATATGTAAGGAGACACTTACACCTCGGCCGAGAGGGGAGTAGGCGACCAGCGGGATGTTGTACTGCGCGCAGGCGGCAGCGACCCCGTTGGTGAGCACGTCGGTGGACCACAGGCTGAGCTCGACCTCGACGGCCTCGATCTTTGCGACCTTGACGGCCTCGTGGATGGTGGCGGCCGAGACCTCGCTGAGGCTGATGCCGCCCACGAGGCCCTTGTCGACGTACTCCTGCATGGCGCCGAAGGTGACGGCTAGCGGCGTCTTCCTGTCGAGGCGGGCGGCCTCGAAGAGGTCGATCTTCTTCTTGCGGCCGCCCAGCTGGGCGAGGGTGGCGTCGATGGACCGCCTGACCTCCTCGGGCGAGCCGTCGAGGACGTGCGTGCCCTTGGCCGGGTCGCCGACGGCGCCCTTGATGGAGAGGACGACCTTGTCGGCGTCCTCGGGGTACTTTGCGAAGTAGCGCTCGAGCAGGGTCGCGCTGTTGTCGCCGGTCGGGGTGCGGTAGATCTCGCCGCCGTTCCAAAAGTTGGCGCCCGCGTCGAGGGCGGCTTTC
Organism: Coniochaeta sp. PMI_546; assembly: GCA_021432605.1. Classification (NCBI taxonomy): domain Eukaryota; kingdom Fungi; phylum Ascomycota; class Sordariomycetes; order Coniochaetales; family Coniochaetaceae; genus Coniochaeta; species Coniochaeta sp. PMI_546. Next base: position 473,022 of record MU271144.1, on the reverse strand, counting down.
ATGCAGGCGAAGGCGACCTCGTCCGAGGGCGGGTCGGGGCGCCACGAGAGACCTAGAGTCGTGTCGTTTAGTTAGGACACAAGAGGGTTGGTGGTGATGGTCGTGGTGGTCGGCTTACCCATGAGGCCGTAGCCGATGGGGCCGACTTGTTGACCGTTGATCTCAGGCATTGTGTTGTAGGTTGTAGAGGTAAGTTCTGGTAGTCGTCGAATGTCGATGTACCGAAGTCGAGCAAGAAGGGTTTCTCGAGAACTGTGCGAATGCGTAGATGTAGTGCGTAAGGTAAGGTAGCTTGTTGTCTGCTTTTGTTCACGCTTGCAACTTCACCTGGGAGCGACGTGGGCAGGCAGGAGTTTATATATGTTTTCTGGTCAAGAGGCAATGGCTTGCCATCGAATAGCTATCCAGTCCACAGGGAAAAAAGTCTACTACCTCATCATCGCTTCAACCCGGCCCCGGCGATTGTCCACTCTGAGACCTAGAAGCCCCGCAGCAGCGAAGCTTTGGTGGGGTAGTACAAGTATGTCGCATTGAAGAGGGACTGACAAAGAGCTCGCCTTACACTGTGATAGCACTAACTCCGGTGACGATGGCACGACAGCCGACGCTGGCCACCTAGGTACCTACCTGATTCTTCAACTATCGCAGACTTCCATGGCAGCATAAGGTACCTTAGCATACCTACCTCATGGCGTCAAGGCGTACCTTCCGTGAGTAAGGTAATCTACCTTACTGAGTAAAAGGTGAAAGCCTGAAATGTCCGCGGGGTTCTCTCGGACATAACAATACTTGTGGGCCCTCGAGATCATTGCCGGCAGGAGTGAAGCTTGAATTCGCGGGAAGGCGCGAAGAGTTGGAACTCAGCCCGGCTGTCCGCGGGGTCCGGCCGCTGGAGTTTCTGGACTTAAGACATCGCGAGGAAACACCACCTCCATATTGCACCGATACCGATCTCGATCAGACAAGATCCTCATTCATTGTCTGTCTGTAGTATGCGGGGTTGTGTCGATTGTTTCAGGCTTTCCTCGGCGTGGTCATTATGAGAGCTCCTGCAATTGACGGCTGGGTGCATGAACAAGGCACCGGACGTAGGTGATTATCGGGATGGAATAAAGACACCGGTTTTATTACTGAGATATCAATGCCAATACCCTCTAAGCACCTCAGCATTCTAGAAATACAGCTGTTAAAATATCATGTGTTTCTCAATCTCAATATCTCCAAGACGCCGAGCAAACTGCGAGATGGAAACATCACCCGGACTCAGAATCCTAGAACCTCATCCAACATATTCGCAGCAAGATATCTACCTTACCACAAGCCATGCCATCACCTCAAACATCAACCAGCTTGTGAGGCGGTAGTGCCACCTCTTGGACCTCCTGACGACTCTGCCGCTCGAGCTCGAGCTCGCGTGTCTTGCCTCCATTACTCACAATCACAGACCCCCGAGCAACCGGCGGTGCTTGAACAGCCACAACCCCTTGAACTCCAACACTCCCCAACTTCTCCGCCACATCCAGGTTCCTCATGCCCAGCATCATCCCTCCCCCATCAGCAGCCTCGACCTTGACCCTCCTGACCCTCTCGCCCTCACGCTCAAGAGGGTGGACCTCCCTCTCCTTCCTCCCATACCCCCCCAGGCCACCTCCAAATCGCGCAGGTCCGTATCCAGACACGAACCCACCAGGCAAGTAGCCATAGCCATACCCCATCCCATGCATCCTCACACCCATCCCCACGTCGCCGTAAGGCATGCTTCGCGGTCCGAGTGACCCCGGCGAAGCGAGCGCCAGACCCATGGCGGCCGTCCACCACGACGGGAACTCGCTGAGCCCCACCTCCGCCAGCCCGGAGGGCGTGGCCGGCATCGAGTGCGCGAAGCGGCAGTATGGTCCCCACTTGCAGGTGCCGTGGTGCACCCAGTGGCGGCAGTAGTTACGCTTTTTGGGACCTGGCTCGGAGGTGGTGGCTAAGGAGTGCTTGGGTTGGGGGATTGTCGTGCCGGGGGGAGATGGCAAGGAAGGATTATCAGCGGGCTTGGTGCCGGTAGCTGGAGTAGTGCTGGTGGGTTTGTTGTCATGAATGGCATGACCGGGAGCAGTTGAGATGTCTGTTGAGGGCGGAGACACGTGAGCCATCGTGCGGTCTGCTGGATGTATCTCAGCCTGAGATGCGGCCGAGGCAGGTGCCGTTACTGCCTTAGGCTTGCCCGGGAGGCCGTCGTCGGTCATGGCGTCCGCCCATCGCGAGTTCTTTAGTCCATAGTTGACAATGTCACCGCTAACAACGGCTGGAGGCTGTCCCCCTCCAACAATGAGGGCAGTGGTCGGCTCGAGACTATCGGCACCTGCATCAGAGTCGGGGTCGTCGATGACGATCTCAACTTGGTGGACGTCTTGTCTCTCGTAGCAGCCGAGGTTGGAGAGGCCGGTTGTCTGCTCCGGCGTGAGCTGGCGCGGGATGCCGACGATATCCAGCCACGCGGGCAGCTCGTCGAGAGGGATGAGAGGGACCAGGGGCTGCTCGACCGCGAGGCCTGTTGGAGTCCGGTTCACCACCTCGGGACGGACGATGAAGTGGTGGATGCGGGGAGGCATGGTGGGTGTCAGCTCAGGGGTACGGTGACTCGTAGAGGGCAATGCGCAAGCTGGATAGATCTGCAGAAATTATGTCTGAATCGAAGTCAGGATCAGGATCAAGATGATTTATATTCTCCATTGTGAAAGCGTCCTCCGCCTTCAGCCTAGGGGGCACATCCCAAACGCACCGCGCCTGTTTGCTACCTTCTAGAACCAGCACGCAATGCAATCCAGTAGCAAACACAAACACAACCGTCTACACACAACCAATTTATACACCTATGCTTCCACCTCCGTCTACCCAAACCACCCAGAGTCTACCCCACCACCTCAACCCGGATCCTAGCCTCCATCCCATCAACACAATACCCAAACTGCCGCGGCCCGTCTCGGAGCTCAACCTCGCGCCTCACCCACCTGCCCGCCCTGCCACCCGCCTCCGTCCCGACAAAATCACCACTACCACGACCCCCACCCTTATCCTCCCGCCTCTCCTCCTCCAGCTCCACCTCCTCGTCCTCGCTGCTGTCGGCCTCCTCGTCAAACCCGCCGACAGGGTCCCACTCGCCCGTCTCCCAAACCAGTCTCGTCCGCAGCGGCGACAGGCCAAACAGCCGCCCCGCTATGCCCTTGACGGCATAGAGATCAAACGATTTGGGTATCCTTACAGTCTTCTCCGTCGGTTTGTCCCCGTCCCCGTCCCCACCCGTAACATCAGCATCACCAGTATCAGCAGCAGCAGCACCAACAAACCGAAAACAAACTGCCACAACCCTCCCCTCCAAGAACCGGGCGTCGACTTCTCTCGTCCGCGACACGACCGGGGCGCCGTACAGGGCGCACAGGTCCCGGTACCGGGGGTGGCGGGCCAGGACCTCCGGCTCCTTGTCTTCCGGGACGGAGGCCAGCTGGCGGGCGATGCGGGAGAGGTAGAACATGTCGGCGTTTGTGCGGTCCTGCGGGGTGATGGGGGAGAAGTTGAGGACTTTGAGGGTGGGGAGGCGGGCGGCTAGGAGCATGTGGGATTCTTCTGTGGTGCCTCCCTTGGGGGTTGAGCCTGTGGTGGTGGGGGGCACGGGGGAGTCGAGGTCCGGGTTGTCGTAGATTGGGTTGTGGGATAGGCGGAGGGAGGTCAGGCCTGGGAAGCAGACGGGGAGGAGGTCCGGGAAGGACCAGGTTGAGATTTTGTTGGAGGAGAGGTCGAGGTAGTGAATTGTGGGGGGGAAGATGGGGAGGGGGGTGGTTGGGGGGAGAGAGGGGGAGAGGATGGTGGAGATGTGGTTGTTCTTTAGGTGGAGGTTGCGTAGGGAGGTGAGGGATGTTAGTGGGGAGAGGGACGAGAGGGAGGTTAGTTCGTTGAATTCCAGGTTGAGAGATGTTAGAGTCGATAAGAGGGGAGAGGAAGGAGGGATTGGAGAGAGATGGGCGATTTGGTTGGTGCTGGCGAGGAGTGTGGTCAGGTCGGGGAAGTGCGAGGCCAGGGTGACGATCTCGGACCAGGAGAGGAGGGTTTCCTCGAGGGCGAGTTCTCTGATGCCTTTGAAGGAGGCGGAGGCGTTGGAGAGGTCCTCCGAGGAGATGTCGGTGAAGCGGTTGCCGCTGCATGGCAGGTTAGCAATGAGGTCGTATGGCCTGAACAGAATTGGAACGTACTTGAGCCTCAAAGCCTTGACTTGGTCGAGCTCGCTGCATATCTCCACGACGGGGCTGAACTTGGTGAACAGGTTGCGACTCATGCCGAGCTCAGTGATACTCGGACAGACATCCCGGATGGACTTGTCTCTCTCTCTGGCAGGATCATAGGCACAGACCAGGCGCATCCCGTCGAGAATGACAATCTTCAGCTCGTGCAGCTGGGCCTGCTTGCGGCTGATCTTGTCGAAGCCGACCTCCTCGGCCACCTTGGTCGAGAAGACGATGGGCTTCTGCGGCTCAAGCTCTGCGGCGTACTTCTCGTGCAGAGCTGTGAGGAAGTCCGTCTTGCCGTCGTGCGGCCTCGTCGGTCGGATGAAGGATGCTGATGTTGGCGACTTGATCTTGCCTGATTGAAGAGTCAGTATCTGGAATATCTTTACATGGGACGAAGCTTACACTCGAAATACCGAACCCCTTTATGCTGGCCATCGTGTTTCCCCCGCGTTGGGTCGTCCCATTCGACGCCGAGCCAGGACCCAGATGTGCCTGCGACGGGGCCGATGTACCGCACGGTGCAGAGCGCTCCGTCATAAGATAGGCGCTCGCCTATTTCATGAGAGGAAGCCATGGCGCGAGAGTGTTATTGAACTTCACAATAAGATTGTTGCATGATGGGGGTCTGGATTCCTGGTGGAGCTTGAATCAGCGTTGCAGTGTTGAGTGCTGAAGAATTGTTTAGGCGTCAGACACTCTGCTGAAGAGAGCGACCCGCAGCGAAGTATTCGTCGAGGGTTCAGTCTCACCAAGACCATCGTCATCTCATCTACAGTAATAGAAAACAAATGGAGTAAAAAATGATGTCGGATTATGTAGATTGATTTACTTTGTATTGGATACTGATTTGTTAAAAAGTTGCAATGGATGGCAAAATATTCAGACATGGGATGTAAATGGCGATAGCTGGATTCGAACATTGTACCTCAAATGCACCAGATAATGTATAAGTATGTTTTATATCACCCTGACGAGTCCGCCAGAGCCCCTTCGCTTCGGGTGAGAGAGTAAAGGCTCATTCTTGATCATAAACCCAATGCTCCTCGGGCCGGACAGGGCTTTCCAGCTCCGAACTTGACCGATGTTCGGATGGAGGCTCCAATAAGCACTGAACAAGATCGGATGAACTCAGGTGACCCTTAGCACCAGGCTACAACCATGTCCAGCCACAGCTCACAGCATCTGCCATGAGATGCGAGTGATCCAACTTCAGACCGTCGACGGGCATGCTCAGAGCTTGCTCTTCGCCTCACCGACAACCTTGATCAGAGCACGGCCATTGCTCAGACACACCTTCTTGCCCTCGACCTTGGTCTCGAACCTAATCTCCTCCCATCCATCCTTGATGTCGCCCGTCCTCCATACCGAAGTCACCAGCTTATCACCGGGGATGACCGGGCTGGCAAACCGAGCCTGGTACTCCTTGATATTGCTCGGGTCACTCCCACCCAGGTTCTTTAGCAGGAGATGCGCAGTCGAGTTAAACGAGTACAAGCCGTGGATGATCTCTCCGCCAAACCCCATCTTCTTGCCCGGCTCGGGCGTGGCGTGGAGCGGGTTGTAGTCTCCGTTCAACCTGTACAGCAAGGCAGTCTCGCGGTTGGTCTGGTCCTCGAACACGGCATCGGGCTTCTTGCCCTTGGGCGGCGGGTAGTTGACGGTGGCGGGGCCCTTGGGGCCGCCCCAGTTGCCCTGGGCGACGAAGAAGGCGGAGCCGGTGGCGCGGGAGTAGACCTCGCCCGAGGAGGCGTCGACGAGGTCGGTCTGGGACTCGACGACGGAGCCCGGGCGGCCCTTGTCGTAGACGCCGAGGACCTTTGTGCGGATCTCGAACTTGCGGCCGGCGCTGGTCGGGGGCAGGGGCTTGAAGAACTGGATCCGGCGCTCGCCGTCGACGACGCGGGTGTAGTCGAAGTCCGGGACGCCGGGGATCTTGGCGGCCTTTTCGGCGGCGTAGAAGTCAATTACTTCTTGGGTTGTTTTCTTAAAGGCTGTGAATGACACACTTTGTGTTAGTTTGCGTGTGCGACAAGGTTAATTAAGGGGGAGATACTGAAGCAGGCAGGACGAGAGGCATTGATTGAAAGGCATTAAAAGGCTTACGAAGAATGACTGGGTAGGTTGGGAATACGGCAAAGTTGGGATGCAGCTCGTAGAGAAAGTGAAGCTCGTCTGCTGTACAGCCGATGGACCTGGCGAAGAGCAGAACATCGCGCTTCAGCCACGAGACCTCGGCAGGAGGGTACTCGAATCCGACACCTGGTCCTGGCTTAGACATGTTTTGTATTCTTCTCAATTGGTAAGGTATGCAGGGTGTGAAGTAGTAGAGATCAACTTGAAGAAGACAGTAGATCACGGTCTGAATGGAAAGCAGTCAACTCCGGTACCCAAGGAGAGAGAAAGGAGCTCCCCGTCATCTTAATAAGAGCTCCCTCGGACGCGATGCCCGGCACTTCAATGGGCTCGGCTCGTCGAAGACGTGGGGTAAGACAAAGTGGTAGCGCCGATGCCGAGGTCCAGATTGTGGGGAAGCCCCCCTACCATAGGTACGTACCTTCTACTGCTACCTCACCACATTGCGCTAATAAGCGCTACGGTAGCTGTGAACTAAGTAGAGTAGTGACGACCCCTGGGCTTGAGTACCTCAGTCCAAACGGCAGATGCAAAGATCGAGATGCATCCCGTTGTCGAGAAATCCAGGTTGCTTCATGGTAAAGTTCTCAAGGATGGTAGGCAGCTGCCATTAGCGAGACGCAGCGCATGCTCTTCAAACTCGAGATCGAGTTATCGACAAATCCACTGTAGCGTGGCGGCTCCTGCATTGCACGTCCTGTAACACGACGACAACCTGAAAAACAGACGATGTGACATGCGTTGAACAAATTCTAAACTTGTTGACTTCCAGGTTGTCCATATGTCCTCAGTTCTCCATCGGTATTTTTTCTCTTTGCATGTCTGCTATTCCTGCATCCTCATAGAAGTCTTAATCGGGTCTACATTCATGCATGGACATACACAGGAGCCACCGTCACGATGTTAGACTCGGATAAGCCAGAGGGGCGAGGCATCCCTCGCCATATGGCGAGTCTGCCGCACCATGACCTGCCAGCATATCCGCCACCAGATCCGACAGGCGGCGACGACGGCACTCTCGAGTCACCCTTGCATCCGGAAACCGAGCAAGTCTATACTCCATTGCCTGAGTTGCCTGAACACCTAATCCACGGCCCGGAGCATGTCCCACTGGCACTACGGCAGACGACCATCGCTGGTGCCAGCTCACAGCATGAACATGGTGCAACTCCAGAAATAAGCCCTGCCTTGCATCTACCCGAGTCGCAGGATGCTGTAGACCTTCCAACCAGCCCCGGCAACCTGACGTCCTCTCCGTATGTCGTGCATTCGCAGACAACTAACTCCACCGAGTCATGCTTCCTTAGCCTGGAAAACGACCGGCGTGCCGTGCAGCACGATCACACTCAATCTACAACTCCTCCCGCTCCCAAATATGAGAGACCGATGACCCAGGACACGCGAGAAAAGGTCAGGGTCGAATTCGAAGACTTGGAAATGGAACGTGACGCGTTAGATCTGTCTTTGCTCGACGAGTGCCAAAGACCAGCAGACATGAGCAGGTACACACGTCGTGAAGAGCTCCTCCAACGCGCCGCGGAGTTGGCGGAAAGGGAGAGGAGGTTTCTCTCCAAATGGACCTTGGATCTCGAGAAGCGCGAACGGCTGCTAAGATAGGATCATTCAGTTTGGAGAAGCGAAGATGTCGACGCCCTGCGGACATATCTGTGGCGGTACAGGCGACACCTAGGACTCTACCGGATCAAATCTCCCTGCAGCGTCGAGAGGTACGTCAATGGAGCAGCAAACTCCACCGGGCATATCGCCTCCGACGGACACAACGAGGTTGTCCGTGTGCCAACAGGAACTGCCAAGGTTCGGAATGGATCAGCAGGACCAGAAAGATCAGAGATCGATGGTAGACCCGATAGTTCATCTGATCCTGAGACAGACCTAGATGGCCAAGGCCGGTCAGGAGTACCAGGTTTTGACGATGAACCTGCCTTTGATCCAGCAAAGGACGATTCCATGTACACCCCTTCTAGCGGCGATGAAGAGCTTGGGTTTTACGAAAGTTCTGTGCAAACTCAGAAGAGAGTTATCACTGCCAATAACAATACATTCGTCGCAACCTTAGATCCAAATCCAACTTTGGATTCGGATCTCATGGACTCGGAGTACTTAATGTCTACCGCTATCACAGCCAGATTCCCACCACCTTGCGCTTCTGGACAACAGAAAATGTTCCATACCGACCAAGTGACCAACGGCAAGAGAAAAGAGAAAAGCGACGGGCAAGACGGGCCCTCGCCGAAAAAAGCTAAGCTATCTAAGACACTGCCAGTATTTATTGCGATGAATCAAGACACAAACGAGTACGCGAGAAACACAGGCCCTGAAGAAGTGAACGGAGGACATCCAAGTGATTCGGACACCAAGCTGGACGCCGACCCAGGCTCAGCGCAGCCGGACGAGGACACAGTAAGTTCGCGCGCCGCATCTTCTGACGCGTCTGTCATGCCGGACTTCCCACAGTGGTACCACGATGAGCGAGCCTCAGAGATGCTCCTTTACTCCCTCACCTACAACGACCTTGTTTCTGACGTACCCGAGAAGGAGAGGGCCAAGCCACAGCCTGCGTACATGAGCGGCGCTCTACCACATTCCGACAACACTCCGCTTGCTTTGAGAGACTTTTACGCTTATGACATTCATGCAGAGGTTGATGAACCAAGATATGTGGTGTCAGCCGGGCCGGAAAGTGTCTCTGACCAAGATGACAGTGATGAGGCCGAGGATGAGCTGTGTGCCGGGCATATCTCTGCAGACCTAGGAGGAGCGGCTACGGATACAGATACGGCGATGCACGATGGTACGCATGTCACTCCCTCTCCTGGCGATGACGATGATGGCCACCGAACGCCTCAGCCCGACTCGGGGCCTTCAGTCGAAAAGCAGCTTCACGAGACCACAGAAAAGGAGCGACAGGACGCTTTAAGCGAGAAGGCTGCGAAAGAGCTCCAGGCACAGTTTGACGCCGAGGATGCTCTGCGACTCCGAAACGAAACGGGGCACGGCACAATGCATGCCCGTCCACCCAACAAGTGGGTTCTTATGCATACGACTAAATTGGAGATCCAAGGTGCAGCCCGCAGCGGCTACCTTAACGAGGTTCTGAGCGCCGAGGAAGTGGATGAGCTACTGACCGCCTTCGAGCAAGCACTCAATCCTAGCCTCGCGCTGCTGCAGGACTTTGTGCCCTCTGAAAACGTTGTACAGAAGCTGATCTCGGAAGCGAGTGCTGGCCATCTCGCGTGGTTTTCAGACCGTACTCGTCTCTATGCGGGCCTGGCCTGTCTTGCCGACTTCCTATTCAACAATGTGCCATTAGCTAGGGAACGCACGGAAGTTGTCGATGGATCCAACGGCTCCAGACCTGGGTCAGGCGACCTTGATGCCTTACCGCAAACTCACAGCACGACGAATCATTCAGACCCCCAGCATGGCAGTTCTGCGGAAGATCCGGAGTTGGAGGAAGCACGCCTGGTCGTGGCCAGGACTAAGATTCGAGAGGCCATTGACACTGGCGCCCTGAACCACACAATCGATCCCCAGGTTCTCGAGGGGGCTCTGTTCTGTCTCGAGATTGCATGTCAACCCGAGATCCATCCAAGTCTTGCTAATCCTACTACTATGACGATTGCTCTCCGCTGTCTGTTGCATGGAGTCATCTCTAATCAATTCACAGAGGTATTGAATCCTGACTGTCTTGCGGCAGCTATCCGTGCCCTCGAGAGAGCGCTGAGACTCCGGTCGGTGGACGGTCAACAAGGTCTTGTCGTCTCCCAGAATCACGGAGAGACCGATGTCGGTATAGATGGAGGTCCTGGATCGGCGAACGAGGACCGTGCCAATGAAGTCGACAAACCACCATCCGTTCCTGATCAGACTCAACCATCTGAACACTGCACCCACCGGACGGCCGCCGGTGCACAGACCCCAGTGCTCGATCCTGACCTCGTGTCTGACGCTTTAGATGAATTCAAAAGGCATGACAAAGACAACACGCTGAACAACCTCTTGGATGGTGGCTCTATTGATACCGCTTTGGCAGCTCTCGAATTGGCTGCCGGGAAGGAGTCTCCTTACGTGTTCGATCAAGAGAGCTTGACGGAAGCTTCGGCCGATTTTCGAGCTAACCATGGCATTCTCGAGGAATTGTTTGGCCCTGTCAACCTGGCTATCGTGCTTGAGGTGCTCAACCGGGCGGAACCAACAGTTGACAATCTGTCGGAAGATCTCAACTATCAGTCGAAGAAGGAAGAGGAGGATACTTACTGTGACCTGGCCTTCAAGGCCTTGAAGTTTCTGGAGGGGGAGATGGACAGCCTGAGAGGATCTATATATCCTGAAGCCCTGTGTGCAGCGACTGTTGCCCTTGCGCACGTCTTTGTCCGGGCATCTTGTCCTGTGCCGATCGAGCTGGACCATCTGGCATTCGCCCTGAGGGTCTTTCGCCACCATCGCACCCAACTTGTTCTGGGTGGTAGTCACCTGGAAACCATCATCAAGGCCCTGCAGTGGTCGCTCAAATCCCGAGCGGAACTGGCGTCGCACAGGCTTGAGGCCGCAGCGGCCTCGGGGGTTCTTTGTGAATACATGTACTCTCATGTCCAAAGCGCAGCAATGCAAGCGCTGTATAATACTTTCAATCCAGCATTTACGATAACTGTCGGACGAAACGATCTGATCCAAGCCGTGGCCGCTTTCCAAGCTGCCACATGCCCTGGCGACCTCGACGCGGTCGTGGGACCTTGGGTCACAGACGTGACGTTGAGAGCTCTCAAGCGCCTGGTCAACCTCTCAGCGTGGGAGATAGTCCCTCCCAAAACCGCTTCGACGCGGAGGCTTTCCAAGGAACAATACAATGCTCTCGATTTCGATTCGGGCCGCTACATACCGCCCCCACCACTGCCATACAAGCACGCGGGCTCACGGGCACAGGCAAGCGAGCTCCAGCGAGGTATAGTTCTCAACCACGCCAGGAAATGGCTTATCGAAACAGGCCATGGGGAGCGTGCGGGATCGGCTTGGCGCTTGGACGCACACTGGCCGATACCCAGGGGACGATCTCAACGTCACCTTAGAAAGAGTACGTCGGCAGAGAGGAAGATGGAGGTCGCGAGACAAGCCGAGAAACGATGGCTGGCCTACAAGCAGAAGGAAGTCGAGGAGAGGCGCGTTGACCAAGAGGGGCAAGTTGCTATGAACGGGAGAGCAGCTGTAGGGCGGCTCGAACACACGCCCTGCCCTGGGGCTCTGAGCCATTGCCCCGTTGCACCGCTCGGTGGGATGGACTGCAGATTGTCTGATCCCTGCAGGGATGAGGCACTTGCACGTCAGGGCGATGGCGTGCATTCCCAGGCGGAACAAAGGTCTCTTGATGCCGTTGAAGGACCAGGGCAGCCAAAGGAGCTGTCGGTTGTGGACGGAGCTCAGCGAGCTCTGACGGCTTTGACGGTGGCTGAAGACGACGGACAGAGGGAGACTAAATGTCCTTCTGGAGTTTGGGATGAACAGCTGGTCCAGGGCCAAGAGAAGACTCTCGAGCCGATACTAATATACGGTCAGCCGGGGCCCATCGCTTATACCGTCGAGATACAGGAAGCTCGCGACGGAAAGCCAGTACCGCCACACGAACCGAGGGGTTGCACAGATGGGCCGTCGACAGCACCTACACCGGTATTCTCATCGTCACCATCAGCGGGATACTCACCGATATCCTCACCGACGTCCCCGCACGGACTCTTATCAGGTTCTGGACAGCAGTCGTCACAGCCACAACCAGTCAGCTATGAGCGGGCAGACACACCCGCACCGAGTGCCTCACCGGCACACCCACCGCAAAAGACAACCAAAGCCGCCAGAACCATCAGAGTCGGTTCCAAGATCTGGACACAACCGGGTCCCACTCCGCTGCGCACTGTCACCGATGCAGACGGCCGCACCCGCGTCTCGCAGCCGCCCACGAAGGCCAACGGGGGTCTGAAAGATAGGCGCAAGGACGGGAGCCTACGCCTAACGGCGGCGAACTTGAGGGCTTTTCAACGGGAAACTTCGGGCTTTCCTGACGGCCGGTATGGGGCAGCAGGCTGGATCGGAGAGTGGAGTTCACGAGTGAGCCGTACCGAAGATTACTCTTACGCGGACGGGGACGGGGACGGGGACGGTTTGATGGACAGGGGCGACGAGCCTTGCGAGCTGGGCTTGGACGATGCGGAAGCCGGAGACCACTGCTTCACGGCAGGTGGTGGCTTGGTGGACAGGGGCGACGAGCCTTGCGAGTTGGGCTTGGATGATGCGGAAGCCGATGACGAGGACATGTCGGACGCTTCCCGGGGTGGGCTGGATTCGTCCGGTACGGTAGAAGGGCGGCAGGAACGGCCATCTGACTAGGTCAGTCTCCCGCCGGTGCTGAGAGTTGTCAGATAGGTTCGAGGCACGAGGCTTCTGTACGAGTGTCCATGGGATAGGAGAGGTGGCTGTTTGCTGGAATCGGTAGCGAAACCAGGACGAGGACAGTGACTGGAACAGCGGGCTCGAGGACGTGATTCGGCACAGCGGGCGCGGGAGCAAGACTAGGTAGATTGTCGAGCTGGTGGGGAACGGGCGGTGGGAAACTCCGACCGGGACTGTTGGGTCGTCTTCTATATGTAGGCTCGTCTTGTGACGATCGGCTCGTTTTACGCAGAGAAAGCTCCGCTGCTAGAGGTTTGCAGGTGGTTTTTTGGGGAGAGGCTCTGTGTCTGGACCTTTTGCTTCGTCTGGTTGGTGAGCCGGACGAGGGCGAGGGCAAGGTTGTTGAGCATGAGAGACGTGGCTTGGATACGAGATGCAAGGGGGTTGCAGCTGATTTTGTCGGCTGCACTCGGAAATTGTAGGATGAAGGGTCGTGATAGTCAGGTAGGGGGTTCAATTGCATTTTGATATTACAAGGGTTGGCCATCATGAAGCCATACAAGCGGCAGGAAAAGGACGGCGGAGGTTCAGCAACGGACAAGTGGTGCTTGGGTGTTTCGAGGATCATTCGTACGAGGAATATTGCAATTTGTTTGATTCATAGCGTTAGCAATCATAAGACGCATGGGCATGATAGTATCGTCAGCGCTTTTTGCCTTCCCAGCCTAGTCTACCTTTATATCCAAAATAATACAACACCTTTCTTCTTTACTCTCAAGCGACATGCACAAACGCCCGCTTCCGCACCGTCTTGTTCTTCTCCTCCTCCTCGTCCCACTTCTCGTCGACGTAGTCCTTGACACTCTTCTCCTGAAGCTGCATCCCGACAATCTTGAGCGCGGCGATGTTATACCCCATCTCGTCCTTCTGCCGCCTCAGCGCCTGCCTCAGGTTCATCCTGATGCCGTCCAGCATGGCGCGCATGGTCTTGCTGGCCACGATCTGCCTGTGGTGCGTCTTGAGCATGAAGAAGAGGATGCGGCACGTCAGGGGGATGTTCATGCTCCGCATGGCAAAGATGTTGAGGAAGGTGAACAGCAGCGGCACCATGGCGAAGGGCAGGACCAGCAGGGCGTCGTGCAGGGCCGAGGCCTTGATCCTCTGCAGCGTGTTCAGGACGTGCTGCTCCGCCGAGATATTGCCCAGGGCCAGGAAGATGGGGTTGCGCTGCGGGGGGGCGGTGTTCGGGTTTATGGCGCGGGCTTCCTCGTACTCGCGCACCATGTTCAGGTCGGCCATGCTTAGCTCTAGGGCCTCGACGATGCGCTCGCCCGCCATGAGGGTCTCGACTGTCTGCTTTCCGGCGGCGCCGATCTCGCCTTCTGCGTCCTCAGCGTCCGGGTCCGTCTCGAGGCTGGTGGTGAGGGTCTTTTCGTAGAGCTCTTCGAGCTCCTTCTCGCGCTCCTCCTCGAGGAAGATCTGCTCGTCGGTCTCTTGCCAGACGCGGATGGACTTGTCGTGGGAGGCCGAGACGAAGAATGTGCCGGAGTGGGCGACGGCTAGGGCCCACACCTCGCCGTGGTGCCCGTCGATGCGCTGGATCTGCTCGAACTTGTCGGCATCCCAGTACTTGATGGCCTTGTCCTTGGAGGACGAGAAGAAATGGTGCCCGTTGCCGTCGCTGTTGTGCGGGACGAAGGCGACCTGCAGGATGGAGTCCTGGTGTCCGAAGAGGGCCTTGTGGCAGTCGCCGAAATCGAGGCCCCATATACGGATGTTCTTGTCGGCGCTGCTGGTGACGATGAGCTTGCTGTCGTAGGAGATGTCCATGCTGAGTACCGGCAGCTTATGCCCATACAGGTTGAGATAGAGCTTGAGCGAGTCAACGAAGAAGACTTTTACTGTGTTGTCTAGCAGGGCGACGGCCAGGAGCTTCGCGTCGGGGGAGAAGCGGAGGGAGAGGATGTCGTCTGCTACTTTGAGGATACGTGCTTGGACGAGCTTGAGTTTTGGGGTTGTGCGGGTTGTGCCGAGGACTTGCTCTTGGACAATCTTGAAGTCCCAGAACTTGGCCGTCTTGTCGGCGCTGCCCGAGACGACTGATCGGCCGTCTGGGTGGACTTGTAGTGACCAGATTGCTCCCTCGTGAGCTGTCACGCTTTCTAAGAGCGTGGCAGAGGCTACATCGAACAGCTCGAGCTCGCCGCTCTTGGTGCCTACCACGACGACCTTGTCACCGGGCAAAAAGGCACAGCACAGCGCGTAGCCGCACTCGAATGTCCGGATGCAGGCTTGTGTTTTTATGTTCCAGATCTTGAGGCTTCCGTTAGAGGCGGACGCCAGCATTTTGTCGTCCGAGCTGATGGAAATCGCGCGAATATCGGCGCGGTGCCCGGGCAGCTCAATCGCAACACCCCTTTGGTAGTCTGGTGCATCGTCCTTCTTCGTCTTCGCGCCCTTCTCTTTCGTCGTTATGCTGTATAGTTCGAGCAGGTTGTTGGTCGTCCCGACAAGTAATTGGAGCTCCTTGGACCCTGAACTGGTCGCCCAGTCCACCGACCGGACCTTTCCTGTCGTCCTGACGATGACGTGTTGCACAAACACGTCAGACACGTCTGCGGTAGAAACGTCTTCCTCAACGTCAGCAGCATCCTGCTCGGCTTCAGCCTTGCTGCCCTTTGCCTGGGCCAGCTTCTCGCGTCTCCTCCTTCGCTTTCGGGCTAGGCTTTTCTTCACTTCCGCCTCTGTCCGGATCCTCCATATCTCCACGGACTTCTCCACCCCGTGTACCGCGAAGTAATCCCGACGCGGGTGGAATATTACTTCCACAGCGCGGTCTTTGCTTTGTCGGTGTAGCGTTCCCCGATCGTGGAGGAAAGTTGTATTTGAGATGTCGACTTGGTGTGTTGAGGAGAAGAGTGACGCGGTGTCCAGCGCCCAAACTTTGAGTTCACCGTCGTTGCCTGCGGTGACGCATCCGCTGGAGTCAGGCGAGACGCCTAGTGCCCAGCACTCGCCGTTCGTCTGTGCTACATGCGTCTCGATGCAGTGCCTCGAGGACAGGTCCCAAAGCTTTATTAGCGAGTCCTTGCCGGTTGTGAGCAAGAACCCCTCCCCTGGCTCGTCCAGAGCCATCTCCTCGCCATCCTCCCCATCTTGGGACCGTGGCTCGGACTCAACGAAGCGCACTCCGGTGACCTGGTCCTTATGTCCTCGAAGCTTGTACTGGCCAACTTCCGCGACCAGATCCCAGATGACCACATCGGTGTCTTTCGAACCACTGGCGAGACGTGTGCCGGACTTGTCGAAGACGAGGACAGTGATCGCTGACTTGTGGCCATTAAAGTTTACGATAATGGTGGCAATCTTGCTGTCCCATAGCCGAATGCTTCCATCATCGTAGCCCACCGCGAAAACATCAGGGTCGGTTCTGCTCTGGGCAATGGCGGTTACCTGCGCTCGGCAATTCTCGTCTCTCCACCTACTGAGAAGCTCGCCTTTCTTGATATCCCAGCAGAGAACTTCTTCATTGGCAGCGACGACTGCTTGCCCGGCCCCTGTCCCCGAACCTCTTTTACCGGACCATACAATGTTGGACGAACTCGATGCGACGATGCCGAAGGATTGCGAATGCTCGTATTTCCTGATAACTTTGGGTTAGCTATGGCTTTACAGTCAGCGCGGGAATCCAGTGTCTTTACAAATAAGATTTGACCATCTTGGCGGCTTGACTTCGAGCACTTCTCAGGTCCGCGTCTCAGTGTGCCTATCAAGGAAATCTTCAGGGCACTCAATCGCGAACTGGAACTTTTTTCGAAGTCGATAAGAGATAAGGTAGGTACGTACCGATTGAAGGTCTTGCCAAGACCCGACGTCAAGCTCGAGCGGGGCAGTCATGTGACTGGTCTTGGCAGCCTGGTTTCAACGTCAGCCCCTTGAGGAGGCTCCGGCATCACCGTCACCGAGCTGCCCCACCACCAGGCAACACGATAGCTCCAGAGCCATCAACACACCAACACCGCAACACACGACAGGAGTCGGGCATCGCAGCAAGATCACAACCATCGCCATGCTGCTCCTCGACTATCAGAATGTACTGATCCAATCGGTGTTGACCGAGCGCTTCTCTGGGTATGTCAGAGCTCCAAACCCAACCAATGCCGCATTGCTTCCCGGGGACTTCAGCCCAAGCTGACCTCCGCCCCTAGAGCTGCACCAGTATCTATTGACCAGACCGTGTCCGATTTCGACGGCGTCATCTTCCACATCTCGACCCCCGAAACCAAGACCAAGATTCTCGTGTCTATCCAAATACGATGCTTCGGCGATCTGGTTAAATACGGAGCCGAGGACGTCCTCAGGCGCGAGTACGGCCAATATGTCACTTCGCCCGAGCCCGGCTACGACTTTTCGGTGCTGGTAGACCTCGAGAGCCTACCAGCTGACAAAGGTGCGGGCGTAAGAGTACTGAACGTTGCATGTTGACGTTGCTGACATGCTGCAGAGGGGCGGGACGAGCTGATCAACAAGATCGCGTTGCTTAAGCGCAATGCCATGGCTGCGCCGTTCGAGCAGGCATACGAAGAATACTACCAATTGAGAGAAGCTGCGTCGAAGTTCACATCCGAAGAGGCACCGCAGGGCGTCCGTGAGGGAGGGGATGTCAAGGTGATTCAGTACCGCGAGGAGGAGGCCATCTACATCAAGGCGAGCCACGACCGAGTCACCGTCATATTCAGCACTGTCTTCAGGGAAGAGACGGACAGGGTGTTCGGAAAGGTCTTCATCCAGGAATTCGTCGATGCGCGCAGACGTGCGATACAAAATGCCCCCCAAGTCCTCTTCCGGAACGATCCGCCGCTGGAGTTGCAGGGTGTCCCTGGTGTCAAGAACACTGGCACGGGCGAGATTGGTTACGTCACGTTCGGTATGTTTTGTTAAACTCTTGGCGGCCGTGTTTTCTGTGCTGGGCAAGTCTGACATATACAGTGTTGTTCCCTCGCCACCTGACACCACAGCGGATGCCGGACGTTATCTCTCACATCCAGACATTCCGGGACTACTTCCACTATCACATCAAAGCCTCCAAGGCATACATCCACTCCAGAATGCGCCGGAGGACTGCGGATTTCTTGCAAGGTAAGGTGAATTTGACTGCAATGGCGAACGAAGAGACTAACACTCTGCAGTTTTGCGACGGGCTAGACCGGACAGCGAGGAGCACAAGGAGCGCAAGACGGCGAGTGGGCGGACTTTCAGGGCTCAAGCGAGCTAATCGGACTTTGATGAATGGTGTCCTGCTTGTACAGGGGCCTGCTCGAAGCCATCGAAGATGCTGTAATGCCAGGACTATCTTAATCCTGCTGCTACTAGACAGCAATGAATCGATTAGCATTGTTCAATCATTTTGGTGGCCCGCTTGCCCTTTAATTCAGCAAGCATACTTTCAATCCGATTCATATCCGTACAACCTCTTGGATCGGCATAGATCGTACCTCCCAGCTGCTCAACAACACTGCATCGCTTGTTCATAGTGGTCACATTTTGATTCATATCCGCCTCGAGTTGGCCTGCCTGCTCTAACGTCATCCCCGAAGCCCACACGGTCATCCAACGCGAAGAACCAGATTTGAGGTAGTGGGGGATTTGGTGGAGGCGATGTCGTACTCCCGCGTATACCTCGTCAAGTCGCAGATGCAGCCCTCTCCCCACGTTCAAAGCGCTAAGCCATGTGATAGTTAAGGCCGATACTATTGCCAATGCTGCCGTGACTTCATTCCTGTTAGCTCGATATACTACCGTGGTGTTCACATATGCCGGATCATTTTTGCAGTTGTAACTTTCCTTTGTCGCAGAACAGGTCCAAGACCGAATTGAATCTCGGTGCTCAGGCGGTTTCGGATACATGCCTTCTTAATTGACTCAGGCCACTGTCAGGTTATCAGTTCTCCCCTACACAGTATATTTGTGCCTTTTCCCGACACTGACTGTCTGTGACCCATTGATAAACACGATGTCGTGGCGGGTTATTGACATCAATATTCTTGGCTACATTGTCGATTGTGTCGATATTCGTCATGGCGGTTGATCTGACGAGTTCCACATCGGTCTGCAAAAGATGGATGAATCACGCTTCAGGCCAGCGTCGATGCTCACCAGCCAAAACCGCTAGATCAGCTTGTCAGTGGCGGAAGAGAAGGAAACTCATAACACGGTAGGCATGTCAATATACGACTGTCCTCAGATGAAATTTCCAAGGTTTCTTGTTCTCAGTCTTTCACAATCTGGAGATATACCCGCTGCGTATCCAAGCCATATTAGTCCTCAGATAATACAAACCTGCCTCCGTCTCTGCCGACGAAGCCAATTTGTACCCGTCTCTAAGCTTTCCGTTGCCACGACATTCTGTGTATTGTGTTTAGCATTGAAATAACCCAGTCTCTTGCATGTGTTGTTGCCGATATCGCTGAGGATGATCCCACGAGACTCAGACTCAGCAAGGCTGTCGACCGAAAGTATTTCCAAGCATTTTACTGTTTGCGGTGTTGGTGGTGACGGAGTATCCCATACCACTTGTATCGGCAGCACAAGTAGCTCGGGCTCACAGTGCTGGCGATAATGGGCCTGCCGACCGGGAGTGATCTGAGGTGTATGTTGATGACGAAGGTTGTATGTTCTGTGAGGTCGCAAGGGCGAACGAGTTCTGTTTCGAGCACAGTACCTTCGAATCGCCCCACCGTATGACCTACCGTCGACGAATTTCCGTCCATTCCAGAACACCTCGGGCAAATATCCCTTGACGACCAGCTTTCCTCCTTTGACATTATGGAAGGGATGTGAAGCAGACATGAGCTCAACGTTACAGTCGATTATCTCTAGAGCATAGTCTTTCCGGTTGAGGTCATTCTGATCTGACCAGGTGACTGCGAAGGGTATTGAAGCCCACGACCATGACGGCGTCAGTGTTGTGCTTGCTGAAAGACTAACCCCGGAGTTATAACCGGAGTGGGTATCTCGACACCAGAGGAGTTGTCTTGGCATATCGCCCAACCAGAGACCGGCTTTATACTGCGAAGGATCCCAACCCATCGCTGCCGCCATGTGCGTAGCTGCGCTTCCAAGGGCAAAAAGCTTATCATCTGGATTTCCGGTACGGCGTGGGGAGTATTCAGTGACCACTTGCAGCCATTCAATCAGGTGCAGCTCGGGGTGATCACCTGGGCTTGGTGGAAGCATGCTTGTGTACATCGAGGCATCGAATGAGCTTGTGGTAATGGTGGAAGGCAACGGCGATAGCACATCACTGTCTGCAAGTTTTGTTTCTCGGCATCTCCACACAACCCGCTCGGACTCGAAGCGGAGCAGACAAAGAGCATTTTTGTCCTCTTGATGTGTCCAACCTCTCATGTCGATCGGCTCTCGCTCCTTTTCGAACAACCGTTCAAGCAATATTATCCTGCCCTCCTCCGTCTTCTCTCCATCTGCCAAAACAATAGGAACTTCGTATCGACCATACGGCAGATTCCGGGCTTCTAAAAAGCCAGCATCGATATGCTCTGCACTAGCGGCCGCTATGACAACATCTGCCTTTGCATAGAAGTCATTAATGTCCTCCAGCTCCCTCTTGACCTCTTCGACCTTGTCTTGCTGCATGCAGAACATATCTACCCAGAAATAACGTATACCGAGTTCTTGAGCGACCTTCAGGGCATCTCGAACTGTCCTAGGAAGTTCAGATAATGAGAATTCGGCGAGACGTTGTTGGATGTTTTTCGATGTTGTTTTGGAATTCAGATCATTGCCCCAGCTATAAGTCAGGATCGCGTACGGAATATTTTCCCGTTGAGTGGTTTTGGTTTCTATTATGCGAAGTCGCTCATCACGGATTAACTCTAGATCAAGCATGTACCTCGGTAGCCTTCGAGAGTCCATGTCTTGTCTGAGTTTGTTGCACGTGGCGTGCTTCTTGCGACAGCGTCGGCGACAACTCCTAATCCACTGTATATTTTCCTTGGACAGCGGGTCCTGGTTTGGCGGTCGAGTTTTTATATAGCGAGCGACTGAGCCATCTGGTTGGAACTGTTAGCACTAAGTATACCAGGAGGCACATCAATGGACCTCCTAACTTATATCATAACCCAGCAGACTCTTTTCAACACAATCAACCAAGGGCTGATCATAGATTTGCCACTCGCAGTCAACGACACAAATGCCTCCAGACAAAGACGTCGAGATTTGCAACGATCCATCGCCTAGAATTGCTAACGATAGATCAAAACGCGAGTTCGCGACATCCCAAACTACGGCGGAGAAAGGCCGTCTGAGTTGTTTGAGCCGCTCAACGAAAAACTCGCAACCATCCCTGGCAAGAATCAACACCTGCCAGGATGGTAAGGTGCGCGTGGAGACTATGCCGGAGTCGTCGTCCCCAACTTGTACATCGAGCAGAGGGCAATGGCGACAGGAATGGATCGGGTTTGTGGTGCTTGCCGCCAATAAATCCGAGTGATCCATCGTGCCGTTCCTTGAAATGTCGATCTTGAACAGGTCGTGGCCTTGTCAGCTTGAACGCTCAAGGAGATTTTAACTCTCTACCGGTTGGCAAGGTGTGTTGCCTAAAGACGAATTGAAGGTCGGAAGCCCGTCGACGCGACGCGCTGTTCACTGACTCAGCAATCCTCTGTGGCTTAGGAAAAGCTCTGGGTTGGGCCCCTTCGCGGCCTGGTAACCTTACATGCAGCTCAATGCAGAGCGTGGCGGGAAAGACTCTCAGGCAGCCTTGCATATGACACCCAGATTCTCAGGCACTTGGATTTTGAAGTCGTTGTATGGGAGTACCGGAGTAGACTTTGCAGAGCCCTCGCACACTGTTTTCCTTGTCCCGAGACCGACCGTCGAATCTCTGTTGGTCACTCGGATCGCTGGCTTTCAGTGAGCTCGACCACGAAGGGAGAGATAAGACCACCTACTCAGAGGATCAAAGACGAGAATACAGTATGTTGGCAATATTCCCTAATATTTGGAGGAAATCCTGGCAATGCCTACAACTATATATTTGCCGCGATTGTAGTAATTATATGTCTAGTTTTTCGACTAAGTCGACAAGGATGAACTCTTGGTTAGAAATTAGAGCTAATGAATGGACTAAGACTGTCGAGCACGTCGCATTGGTGAGATGATCCCAATCTCTTCTGGATTTCCGTATCTGGTACCCCTGTGTGCCCTAGATATAATTCTACGGAATGGGCATTTTACAGGTCAGGATTCTTCCTGGTTGCGCAGGTTAGCTCTGAGTACAATAGTCAGTGGTAAAATCGGCCTCTTCAGCCTCTACAAGAGAAGATCGCTCTTTCACTAAAGGATGGTCTGGAGGAGCTACCTTGCTCATCATCGCAACCGAGAATATACAATCCTTTATGTTAGACGTACCTAAAACATCATAGACTCAATGTTCTTCTTGACTGAACTCATATTTAACACTCCAACCAGTTCACACACCAACACATGCTCCGCTTCATGCTCTAACCAGTCCGAATTGATGTCGAAACCCCCTCACTGTCTTACTATTTTACGCCTGGACTGAAGGCAGAAGCAATGTTGATCTTACACCTCTTCCTTACCGTGCCATCGTATATCGCAATGCCTACGAAAATCATCAGCTTTTCATTCTGACTGTCGGCAAATATCTGTGCTCGACCGTACGGGAGACACTCACATTGTAAGTCGCGATCTACGACGTTGATCTCCATGTTAAATGTGACAAGATAGTGGCGCTTTGTGAACACCTCCTCTTCCTCATCCCAGCCTCCTCCAAGAGGCTGTATCAAACCCTGGTCTCGAAGAAAGGTGAAATCGACGATTACCTCTCCAATTCTTTCGGCGCCTATTATAGCCGTGATCAGCAAGCTGACGATGATACCATGAATTCCGACGGAGAGGGTTGGATACCTTGATTTTTGGGATGCGTGGGCATATAATGTGACTCGGTAGACCTGTCCGATACATAAAGTATCTCCCTGCATATCAATGGGCGAACCGGCAAGTAGTCGAACGTGTGGCGGCACTCAATCGGCTCGCATCTCCAGACGGGTGCGATTTCTTGGCCCTTGAAGTCGTTTTGTTAAGACTTGTCTCCGTCTCCACATATATGCAACTCGAGGAAGCCAGAAATTCATCCTTACCAGCTTGAGCACCCATTCCACAGTGTTGACATAGTATACCCCGTCATGAGGGTCATAATTCTTGCGAGCGCCCTTATGTTCCGGAAAATCCATGTAAGGTTCTCTCCGGAGAATCCCATAGCTCGACCGTGCATATCTTGTAGGGCCTCGTTCCTTGTTGACTGCCCGTAGGACAGCACCACAAGCTACTGCGGTAGCACTAGAAGCGGTTAACACACCTCAAGCTTGGTGAACATGGCTGGTCGACGAACTTATTGTCCCGTTTGAGGAGTGAGATGTGGCACTCGTTTCTCTCGCAAAAACTTCCAAGCCGGATTCTCAGATACTTCTCGAGCGAAATAGATGCGGCGAAACCGCCGATCAAAACAACTTTCTGATATGCCGCATTAGGGCAGCTCTTAGGCGCGGCGGGCTGATGATAACTGACCTCGACTCTGGCACCCTTCGCAATGGCAGCGTTGATCTGGTCTTCCATGATAGATCCAATGCCCTCCATGTGCGTTAGGAAGATAATCTTGATTTTGTCCCTGGTGTGGCATCAGTAACAGAAGCAGGTAAGGCGAAAGAGACTGGCCTCAACAGGCCACATACACATGAATACAAACGCGATCCTTTTTGAATTTCTTCTCGATATTTTCGCGCAGTCCGGGCACATCGAACTCTTTGTAGCCCTTTGCGGTGTAGCAGTCAAAGTTTCGCTTCATTCGGTATTCGAATTGGTTGATCATGACTCTCTCCACACAGCTGGCGATGGTGTTTTCCCCATCTTCCAGATAGATCTCATCCTTGAGAGTATCCATCAGCAGCTTTCGGAAACCTTCATTCAAGTAGCTGGATCCGTGGAGGCCACCTGTCATGATTCAGTGTGTAATCCAAGCTATCATTATCTCAAAAAACCTACCACCGGGTGGAACCACTTCGCGCGTAAGTCGTAATGGCGTTGTCATGCTCACCGTATAGGTATTTGCGTCAACGGTGCCGCCCCCTGCACAATCATAAGCACGGATGGTTGCACACCAGGGGCCGAGAAATGTTTGTTACCTGCGTCAAGCAAAACGAACGTATCTCCTGGCTGATATCACCAGTCGTCAGTCATGTCCAAAAGGTGTGCAAATCAGCTGTAAGGGTGGCATTACCAATACATAACGCTCCTTTGCAAGCACGTATGCAGCAGCAGCTTCAGGCTCAGACACGATGAAGAGGTTCTCGATACTGTCATTTTCCGCATCAACTCCTTCGAATTCTGCCTGTCGCATCGCTAGCGCCAGCGCAGTCTGCATGTCTCGGCAGGCTTTTTGGCTCCAGATTGCCGGAACACAGAGAACCATTTCCTTGCTATAACTATTGTCGAAACCAGCCATTTCGAGCTCTGACTTGGTGTGCCGGAGCAGGCAGGCCAGGAAGTCCACGATGACATGGTGAGGCCCGTTGATAATCTTCAAGCGCTTGAGTCTGTCGAGCGTCGGCCTTAAATCGCTGCGGACTGCTTCAGTCATTGGGCTGTTATCGAGAAGCAGCTTGAACCGTGAGAGAGCCATGTTATTAGGACTGGAGTGAGTGGCAGGGAGCCCCCAGGCTTCGTGGGCACCGTATCCCCAACGGAATGAAGTAGACTCGTCGAGTGACATTTCGTCCGCATCGAAGCATCCGATTTGGCCAAAGATAGCTAAACGTTCAAAGTCATCGACTTGTGAACCGCCAACAGGGCCCCCATTGTTGTCAGGCGAGGATTCGTCCTGTTCTGCCTTCTGATTTGTAGCATTCAACTTTTCCTTCTCACGAAAATCGCGGTCGAGCGGATATATGACTTCTGTGGGAACCTCACACTTCAGGGCATTTGCTCCCCAGTTGTAGTCGTCCGGGAAGTTCTGTATTGATCGAATGCGGTCAATATTTAGATAGTGGACTGGATCTGGTCCTTCCACGACCGTGTACGAAACCGCTGAGTAGGTAGTCCCGAAGTCGACGGCGATGATGAGGCGTTTCGCAGGGGAAGAGATCCTAGGGTCGTTTGGCAACTGATCTGGGACCCTCTCAGGGCCTGGGACGGTGAGTTCACGGATGAAAGGGTTGTCCTCATGGCGCAAAGTAGCTGTAGATGCTCTTGAGACACTCATGATTGTAGATTACTGCCAGGCTGAGTGTGAACGGGGGAAAAGAATTTTCTTCAGGTAGTTCATATGGCCCAAACCTCTGGTCGGCCTGGGAGACGGCGACCTTTATCTTCGACAGGGCCTTGCGCATTCTCTGCACACCTCATATCATCGACCTGCGTGTGAGATAGAGCTGAACTATCCCTGTGCATCCTACGCGCTAGCAAGGGGGTTGTTGGCACACCAGCTTCGCACCATAACAAAACGAACCAATCGCGGGCCGTCCCAAGTGGCTGTTGGTTCTTGACGAAACTCTCTAAGATAGCCCGCCACTTATAAGCCCCTCATTGCAACCCTCATTGTCGTTGCCGTGCTCCCCGTGGTCATCGTGTTAACTCCACAGCAAGGCGCTCATCGAGAGTCCTTGCTATTTTCACCTTCAGCAAGTCTGTTTCTTTGCTGATATCCATCGGGCGTACTTCATGCAGGAGTCCAAGCTCTAGACTAGAGGGACAAATGACAGTCACTCGTCACTCATCCTTTGGTCTAGTCTATCATGCCCAAGAAGAAGCGCGCCCCTCGCCCACGGGTTTGGGGGCACCAGGACAAGATTGAGCTTCTAGCTTACCTGGATTTTACCTTGGAACACAAGCTGGACTTCAGGAGCACGGTTATCAGCCATCTAGCCTCAGTGACTGGCAAACAGTTCAATGACAGGCAGGTATTCGACAAGCTGCATAGAGAATGGAATTACTGCGGGCGGCACGGAGGCAAGTTCGGCTCAGACCAGGACCTGCTCTCCGAGGGTTCATCATTCCTGGTAGAGTGGACCGACACCGACCACGAGGAAGTCACGGAGGCGTTGCGGCGCTTACAGCCTCCTGCAAGCCGGTACCGTTTTCGAAGCACTCCCTTGGCGACAACCGCAACCTCGCGGACGCTCTCTCGGTCTGTCACAAGACAGACCTCTGACACGTCTTCTCTATCTGAGCTCGCCACGCCGGAGTTTGAGGATCTGGAATACGCGCAAGATGACGAGGAAAAAAGAACAGAAGTCGCATATAAGGTCTGTGTGTTTTTATGACTTCCAGATACGGTCAAGTACGGTCGGGGGCATGTAAAGGAGCTGATACCACACTGTGCAGGTGGACCTTCCATCATCTCCCACCAGCTCTGCCCTATCCGAAAGCGTAACAACAGAAGACAAGGACGAAAATCTTACACTGTCGGTAGGGGTCAAGACAGAAGCTGGTCCGCCGTCGCAGGTCTTGTCAGTGGGATCTGGCCGATACGTCGATGCCGCATCACAAGCCACTCCTCCGCCCGATACTCGCACGAAAATTGCGGAACGAGAGCTCGTAGACAAGCACGTTGAGCTCGACACGGCCAGGGGCAAGATCCTGGAACAGCAAAACTATATTTTCACCTTGGAGAACCGGCTTTCTGTGTCGGAGAAAGAACGCGAAGAGATCCGACACAGCGCTCGCGCGGCAGCTCATCCCGGAAACGACCTGGTCATGCAGCGTACTATCCGATTTGAAAACCTCACCTTGAGGAATGAGATTGAGACGGTGCGTCTCCAACGACTGTCTGTGGAACTAGTAGAGACAAACTCATTGGGTCCGTCGGACAAGTTTATTGAGGACAAGTTTGAGCAGATCATGGCTGATGTTAGAAACGCGTGTTCCTCTGTCGATGCCGGTATTCCAAACCCGTCTGCTATCGCGCCTAAGTGGGAGGAAGGCGGTGGCGGCCTAGCATCTTGGGCTCGGCGCCTAACACGTTGTAGTGTTAGTCAGTTCGTCAGTTCGACCTTGGACAACGGCACTCGAGACGATGATATAGTCAGATCTCTCGGCGCAGTCGGACTTTGTACTCTTGTCTTCGAGTCCCGCTTTCCGGCTTTTACAGCCAGGGAGTCCCCGCTCCTAGACCAATATAGGAAACATATCCTGACTAAAGGTGCCAAAGAGACATCCCAAAAATACTACTGATAGGGCCGAGCTAACACGACATTTAGTTGGGCCCAAACTGCTGTTGCAACTCGACTTGCTTGCGTGTGAGTCACTCATGTCAGAGGAGTACTTCCTCGGCCAAGTTGTCATGGAACAGGCCAAGAGTTTGGCAGGCGAGCTAGCAAATGCACTGGCTTGCTTTATCCCGCCGACAGATGAAACGCATCTGAATGTCGAACACGATGCTCGCGGCCAGGATGCGACCAACAGTACGGCGGCCGAGTACTTTATCGCAGGGCTTGTGTGCGCCCTACAACTCAAAGCAAGGCTTGTTCTATCACGGAAGAAATACAAGTTGGTGTTCTTTGTCTCTGGCGCCCGATTCGATCCAGAAGCCATGGTACGAAACACCGACATGCCCAGCGATCGTTTACCCAGGCGCAAGAGGAATAGGAAGGGATTGCCTAAGCCACAGGAAGCGGATGACCGAGCACCCATCCGGCTTTGTTTATTTCCAGCTCTATACGCAAAGGAGGAAAAGGAACGTGACAAAGAAGAAGGTATCGGTGTTGGCATCACAGATTGCCTCGTCGACTATGCCAATATTGTCATCGGAGACGTAGATGAGCTTGATGGGTCATATAAGACAGTGGTAAAGGCTGTGGTATCAGTTTGATCTGAGGAGCTATAGAGAACTATGGTCAAGGTCGACATGCAAATAGCATAGATTACAATCAGACTACGTCTAACCGGATTTCGGGCAAGCTTGCGTGAGCAGGAGAGAGAAAAGGTAATCATCTTCTCATCTCATCGCAGAGCCACAATAGAAGAAGACTCTGTATCGGTGATGAGTAGTTATGGCAGATCTTTTCTGATTATGTGCTTGCGTGACCTGATTTCAGAGGCTCGTCAAAGTAAGAGCTAAATATAAGATAGGATGGAGAGCACAGGGGCCTTTATTAGGCCACGATGTCATCCAAGCTGTAGAAACACTCGCCGATGATAAAATTATACCCAAATCTACTTCCAGTAGGGACGTAGATCTGGTCCCATTCAACCGCAATTATATGACTAGCAGACTAGAGATACAAATGTCACAGAAGTACCAAGGCTTTCCTTCATAGAACACAGACAGACAACATAGAAGGCTACAGAAGCGGGGCGAATACCAAGGCGCCCCCGTCCGTCAAGATGACGGCAATGCCGAAGGCACAGCCGATGGCAACCCCAGCCCAGAAGCCCTTGGACGGCCCACGGTTCTCGGTCTCCTCCGTATCTCTCGACCTGGCCGCCTGCGGCAGGTCCACCTTGGGCCCGTCTGGCACCTTGACCTCATCCTCCTTCTCCTCCGCGTTGTCGTTGGCTGGCTTCCCATCCGGAACCACCCCCGGCGGCAGCTTCTTGATCTCCTCCTGCGGCGGGGCCCTCTGCTTCTCCTCGCCGCCCTGATTCTTGACCTTGTCGACCTTGTCGCCGGCCTTGTCCAGCTCCTCGGCCACCCGCCTCTGCATGTCGACCATCTTGGGCGTCGGCCCGTTCTTCTTCATCTGCCAGTCGATCTCGTACGTCAGCAGGCCCGGAATGGGCACCCCATTGCGGTCCTTGGGGATCGAAAGGTGGATCGAGATCTTGAGCTCGGGCGTGTCCAGGAGCCCGATGTCGCGCAGCAGGCTGGGCAGGCCCAGGGCCGCCAGCTTCTTCTCCTTGTTGATGAAGAAGGTGCCCAGCTGCTTCTGCGACACCTTGCGCCCGTCGATCCGGTTCGGGAACCGCCGCACGTACCGCTTCACCTGCCCCTGCGCCCGGTTGTAGTCCGAGTCGTACGTCTTCTTGGGTTTCAGCTCCGTCACGTCCGCGATGAAGCCCCCGGCCTTGTCGGGCAGTAGCAGGGCAAAGTCGATCTCGCCGGGGCGGTTGCTGCCGGGTGTTGTGGACCCTCGCGCCAGGGTTGGATGCTCCGTGAAGACCTGGATCCTCGGATCGAGCATCTTGACCCGCGCGGCTAGCGTTAGGAGCACGAGGAAGTGGATACCGGTACCTATCGGCCCCGTTGGCGTGACTCGCGTGCTGCTCCCGCCGCCGCCAGAATTCTTTGGCTTCTTGGGAGCCCGCCCGTCTGGGTCCGTCAGGACGACAGGGTTATTGGAGGCATAAGGATAGAGATTGGGCGCCTCATCTAGGTCCGGATCTGCTGACGTCCACCGACCCAGCCACGAGGCGTAGTACCTAGCTCCGTGGTAGTATAGGCCAGTCTCCTCGTCCCGCTCCTTGCCGGAGAACTGGTACGTCTTGGGCGCGGCGTTTCGAAAGTCGCTCGTGACTCCGTGGTACGAGGTGCTTCCAAAGGGGTAGTACTCCTGGTACGATATGATGCGTGCCTCATCGTCGACCTCCACGCACATGCTGCCCAACAGGTTGGTCATCTGGAAGCGCACTAGACGTTGCGGAGAGCCGTCATCGCCGATGGTGCGGCTCTCGATGCGAGCGACGACGGTGTGTTCCGATGAGGCGCTTAGACTTGTTCGCTCCAATGTTACCGCCTCCGCGCTTCCGTTATACTTCCTGAATACTTCGTAATCTTTCATGTAGATGGTCTCCTTTAGACGGGTCGCTGGCCCCGAAGCGTCGCCGCTGATTTCTCGCTCGGTAACCTTCCTGACACGCATGCCATTGGAGTCGTAGACGTAGTAAGTAGTTTCGGGGGTGCCGTTGTTAACCACCTGCGCAGACGTTGCTTGGAGCTGATCCCTGTAGTTCCAACGCATCGACGACAGGTGAGACATGCTCGTCATATTGCCGCTTTTACCTGCACTGCCCTCATATTTGTACGTCTCCGTGACGGATCCAATGGTGGTCGAGCTCAGCCTATTGCCACGTTTTCCTGGCTCGATACTGCTGGGCTCGTTGTACACATAGGACCGTGTCCACCCTCTGATATTGGAACTACTACTCTCATGGACTAAGGACAAGAGATTGCCCACACCATCGTACGCGTACGATTCCAAGTACTGCCCCATTGCTCTTGCGTCTGTCGGGCTGTCCAGCCCCATCCTCTCGGCGTCCGATGAACCGTACGGCCGAAGGTTGTTGACGCCAGCGCCAACTTGGCCGACATGCTCACGACCATTGGCCTTCACAAGCCGATACGTGTGATCATATGTATATTCGGTCAGCGGCTCCACTCGACTGTTCCGGAAAAACACAGTCTTCTGAGCATCGTCTCTGAGACTTGTCACGTTGCCGTGAGGGTCGTATGTGTAGTTGAGGTCCTGCAACTTAACGCCTGATGGATCTAATGTCAAGACTCGTCTTAGACGCTTGACGTAGGTATCAAAATCCCGTGTCGTCACCAGCCCGTTTCCGTGTACGACGCGCGTCGTGTGATACATCGCATCGTAGTCCACGCCCAAGATGATTGGAGTCCAGGTAGTGGGATTAGTCTCGGCATCGTGCTCCCCTTTGACATTGACGAACATCTTATCGAGGTGCTGACTCTCGTTATAAACCCGGTAAGTCATGCTGTTGTCGGGACTGGTCGTGCGCACCGGGCGGCTCATGGCATCGTAGGTGACCTCCGTCGTGAATGTCTCTGGCTCCACGACCGGAACTGCCGAGATGTCGACGGTGTTTTTGTATTCTGTCCAGAGCCTCCGCGACGATCTTGTCAGATTCTTTTTAAAGTCAAAAGTTTCATTCACAAAGACGCCGGCCTGGTCTTCGACCTTCCAGATTTCTTCCAGAAGGTTGTGAGCAATCGCGTCCGCTGCTGCTTCGCCGTAGGTTATTCGTTCGACCAAGATCTCCTGCGCCCCTTCTTCGGCCACCCATGATTCGATGCGGCGCCGCAGTTGATCGTGTACATTGCGCTGCTGGAAACCCCTGCTGTTCCATGACATGACCAGGTCATCATTGATGTCGTGCAGGCTCCATTTCTCCCCGGCATCCATGCTGGCCTCGTGGATTAGTCCTTCGTCCATGGAGTAGTCCCGCTGCAACACGATCCGTCCAAGCGTATCAATGACAGACAAGGCTTTCCCCTGGATGTCGTATGCGACATGTGTGCTAAAACTCTCGCTCCCATTGTCTTCGACGTCGAGGATGATCCGGCCTAGTGGATCCAGGTGCACCCATGATGGGGTATTTGCGTGTTCTGCTGCCTTTATAGCTGCACTCCTCTCTTCCGTCCCCATTTGACCCGACACTCGCGCATCATGCCATGATGGCATATATTCGTGCGCTGGAAGGAGCTTGAAATACTGTCCCACATTCGGGTCATCCTTGGGGTCCGAAAGTAAAGTGTTGTCATTGACATCAAACGACACCCGCGACCACGCGTTGGGGACTGCTAGAGACTCGATGGTGTGGTCCGGTCTCAAAACCGCCACCTTCCGGCCCATCGGATCGTACATGATGATCGGGGACACGCCTTGCTTCATGTTGAATTTGAAGTCGTGCGTATCGTCGAAGAAGTTCTCGTACTGCCTCACAGGCTGCCCCTTGTTGTTGTATATCGTCCATCCGCTGCCTACCCATCTGTTGGCTGTCACCGGGAGGTTCTCGGCAAGCGGCCCCGGTTTCGTATAGTCTTTCACCTGTATCGCCCTTCCAAAACCATCGGAGTAGGTAAACTTGACCTGAACCTTGAGGCCGTCGCTCGGTGTTGGTTCGCTGCTGTGTGTTTCCCGAGTGAGGGCGGCGCTAAATACAGGCGTTGATTTCTGTGGATCGTCAAAATATCGCTGATAATCATACACAACCCGGCTGGTCGCGTTTCCCAGCAGTGCCGCCGCCGCTTGCTGGCTAGGTTTGGCAAAGAACGTACGGATCTCGTCTTGTGACAGGTCGCTGATGAAGCCGTCGAGATCATCACCGACTCTCTCGCCATCTTTGCCCATCCAGGCGAGCCCGGCAGGTAACCCGAGCGCATCGCTGCTCGAGTGAGTGCGGTTACCGTTTGGCGAAGTGAGCCAGGACGGCTCCAGCGTCCGGTAGTCCATGACTGTCGTCGTCGCAATCCCCAGCGCGTTCTGTACGCGAACGGGAAAGAGGTTATAGGTATCGTATTCTACCAGGGTCGAATTGCCGAAGTGGTCGGTGAAGCACCTTGGCGTGAAGAAGTTGGCTTTAGCTGACCGGAGATCGTCGGCGGGGGACGCGAGCGGGTTTGGTGAGTATCGTACGGTGTCGCTCTGCTTCCACCAGGATCCATCTCCCAGCAGATCGACGTATCCAGCTTGCGAGTCATCTGTGCCGCCGACAATGACTTGTACATTGGGGATGAGCGGCGCCCCGGACTGCTGGAATATCTTGCTCAGGAGCCCTGGTGTGAAAACCTGTTCGTAAGCGTTATGCATGATGGCCAGATGTCCAATCTTGCGGTATTCTAGGGCAGCGCTCAAATCATCTTTCTTGTACAGCAGCCGCATTCTCTTGAAGATCCGTCGCTGTGAGATCCCCGAGGAGGGCGTTTTGGTCTCGAATGAAGCCTCTGGAAGTTGAAGAATTGCGGCAAAGTCGTCCTTGATCAAGTCCGCTAGCTGAAACCAATTGCCAGGCCGAGGTTTGATGCCAGACAGCTCGTATTCTCGAACCTCTGCCGGGTGAGGCAGAAGATAGGTAGTACCGTCGTCGATGGGATCCGTGTAATCGGCCTCGGTGTACACCACCAAATGCGATTCCTGTCGCATCTTGTCCAGCAGAGGCAAAGTCGACTTGCCTGC
This sequence comes from Coniochaeta sp. PMI_546, assembly GCA_021432605.1. Lineage (NCBI taxonomy): Eukaryota > Fungi > Ascomycota > Sordariomycetes > Coniochaetales > Coniochaetaceae > Coniochaeta > Coniochaeta sp. PMI_546. The sequence goes on along the minus strand of MU271144.1, from coordinate 440,270 downwards.
CCGCCTACCGTACGCCACCCTCACCTGCTTGGCTACATTTCCGAAGGGGTCGACCTGCAGCACGAGGTCGTGCTCGACACGCGGATCATCAATCATTCTCTCAAAATGAAATAGTATCGATTCCTGCGCATAGACAAAGTACACGCCGTGCCCATGGGGGTCCTGTTCCGGTTGTAACGCTCTCAACGAATAGCGAGTCTGCTGGATGGAATATGGTAGGTGAGACGCGTCGCTATCGTCCTCGGCATATACCTCCTTTCGCAGGACGAGGCCCTTGAGCGCACGACAGGCCTCTCGTTGCTCTTCTGCAATTAGCCCGGCAGGCATCAATGTGCCGTCGAGGACCGTACTGATATTGGGTGCTGAGAAATACTCCAGTGACAGTTTCTCGCCAATTCCCTGGTTGTTGATGTAGGCACCGGTGTTGAACCACGACTTGGTGAGGACGGGAGGACAACTCCACGTAGTGTCGATATCTGACGAGTTCTTGTTGCTCATGGCGGCGAAATGATCAGTGTCCCACTGGTCTACCCTGGCAAACCCACGAAACTCGCGCTCAGCAGTGTCGTAATATCCATGGTGGTATCGAAATCTGGTCGTCAATTTATTGCCACTGATCCTGTCGATCGTTTCCTTGCGCTCAACCACGTGGATGGGGAACGGCGGGTGTGTGACCCAAGGCGTTCCGGCGTCCATGTCTTCGAGGTAAAAGCGTGTAGATGGGGCATAGTGGATCTCTGTTTCCGCACCCAAGTTGTTGATAACCTTCTTGAGGAGATAGGGCTTGATTCCCTGAGCAAAATCGACATATCTGACGAACGACGGGTACGCATCAGGTAACGGTGAAGTCCAGACGAGACAACTAGTCCCATTACCCAGGATATCGAGGGCGGACACGCTTGCCATCGAATTCGCCGGAGGGAGTGAATGGAGTCGCTTAGCTTTCGAGAAGCTGTTTCCGGACTGGTTCAGGTAGATGTCAATACCCTCTGCACCCATGTATATAATGTCGGTAGTACCGGAGCCGTCAATGTCAGCCAAGCGGAGTGCTCCGTGATTGAACAGGTCCTCGCTGGCAAAACATGGGGCATTATCCATCTGGATGACTGGGCCAAACTCCCCATACCCGTGGTTCGGCCAATAGCATATATCGTGGTTTCGGATGCGAACCAGGTCGACGAGTCCGTCTCCAGACATATCAGCGAGGTAGATGCAGCCTTCTACGTCCCCATATATGGGGATTGGCCCGGCGTCCTCGGAGTTGGGTTGAGTAGCAACTTTCCCGTCTCCGTAGCCCAGCGGTCCGAGCGAAGGATACCAGATATAGACCTGGTCGGCACACACGAGGATGTCAGCCAGACCGTCACCCGTGAGATCAATGAACTTGACTCCTTTATCTGAGGTGTTGATATTTGGAAAAGCGCGAAACAGCTGATGATTGGTCCAAGTGTTCTCGGACCTTTCATAGTAACCCCATGATCTGGAATCCATGGTGATCACATCGGTTTGGCCAGTCCCGGAGACGTCTCCGAAATGTGCTGAACCGGTATTGATGGAGACAGACGGCCGGCTGCGAATCAGACGAAGGTCCCCAAACCTTGCTATTGGGTTGTTGTCCTTGCTGTCCTTGGTGTTTGAAGCACTTGTGTTTCTAGCGTAGAACCATCCGCCAGACTGCTCTGTCAGGATGCCTGGCGATCCCTCGCTGTCCAGATCGACCCACTGATAGTCCTTTCCGTTGATTCCTGCGGGGACATTGGGCAGATCACGCAAATTAATATCCTTGGCGGTGATTCTCGATAGTTCCTCATCCGTTGGGAACATGGCGTACTCAAACTGGACGGGTGGCAGAGACTTCTTCACGTAGCCTCTTCCGTCAGAAGTTCTCGAGTACCCGGACTGCGACGCCGACATCAGGCAAGCGCCGGTCTTGTGTTCAGCGAAAATAAAATCGAACGACTTGACCAAGGTTTCCTCAGCGCCTAGCTCGGGAAAGTGGTGAAACAGGAGAATCCTCTGACACAGTCTGTAGGTTCTCACTTCGAAGCCAGCCCGGACATCAGAGAACGGATCAACGCGACAGTTCCACTTCCCTGAGTCGCCAGGCTTTGGGTTCCCCTTGTCATGCTCACCATAGTCGAAGACGACGGAGAACTTCCATGTAGTCGCTGGGAGGCTAGATGCCGGTATCGCAAGCCACGTATCCGGATCGCGATTTGGACTGACATTACCGTACTGCACTGCCTTCAAGTAGCGATTTGCGGAGCGAGACTTGTCGTCGCGGCCTGCCTCGCTTGCAATTGACGGTACGTTGTCCGAGTTCTCACCACGGTAGCGAAACACGACTACATTCCCGGTCGAGTCAAATATTTCTGACAACAGCCATGTGAATGTCCGTGGACTTCTGCCAGGTTCTGATTTGGGGTCAGATATGCGAGACTCGCTAGAAGTGCCAAACAAGGTAGTCTGGTTGTCGCCACTCACTCGCCTCCAGTGAATGTCGTCCCTGTCTGACAAATTAGTCCACCTCTCGAGGCAGTCAAACGCGGTCTGAACTCGAGGCGCGTATCTGCGAATCGAGTAACCGTCCTGAACCCGCTCCTCGAACATGGGCGACCCGTTTGGATTATACATTCCGGCGCCGGAGACATCACGTCTGATAATCGGCACCAGATCCTCGGCATTTGATAACAAGTAGACGTCGCTGCCGCTGTCAGCGAAGGAGTCTTCGTAGCGAGGTAGTCCCTTGTCGGTCTTGCGCGATATCTGTGGTAGGGAAAGCTTCCACCCCAAGCCAAATGGGCCATTTCCAGAATGCGAGTTGTACTGTAGGGACAGGTCCGGCACGATTTTACCTCTTCCCTTGCTAAGGGTGATGGGTATAGAAGCAGACCCGCTGCCGTCGGTCAAGTTGACGTCCACTTTCTCCCCAAGCCCATGAATGGACCCATCGCCTTTCGGTAGTGATAGAGACGGCGGATGAGGTAGAGCAGAGTCGAACGGTTGGCTTGCCATAGAATGCGGATCGAGAGAGGGCAATCCTGGATCCGTCTGGCTGGCGAGCCCATGCCGGCCCCAGTGGCCTCGAGCGCCCTTTGAGTTATGGTGTCCGTCCATGAAATTTGTTAGCGAAGAAGATGGCGAATCTTGTTCAGTCTAATTCAATGCCAGCTGGAATAGCAGGACCACATCACTCTTCTGTGCCGGCCGTAAGTCTAGTCAACCAGTTCTGGGTTCATATCGAAGACAGAGAACGAACCAGGATCAATGTTGGCGATGGCCTTGAATGCCACACACTGCTCGTTGAAGTGTCTCAAGATCGGCATTTTGGGGGAGAAGGACTTACTTACCGCACCACGATGCAATCTGTCTTGCTTGTGCATGATGCCAAGGTGATCAGGTGTGAAATGTGCCTGCGTAGCCATGTTGCCTTGGGCGACTCAGGACGAGCGCGCCACAAACGCACCTCGCTCATGCAAATGATCGGGTCTGACCGCTTCCCAACTCATGACTGAAATTGCACTCACAGACTTTGGAGAAAATAGGCACCCTCCTGAAACCTTCACTTTCCAAGGGACGGCTGAGACAGTAGCGATGTCTTATTGGGCCTTTGAAGTGCGGGGTTACCCTGTCTTGTTCAGCCTTCGGGCTTGGCTATGTAGCTCAATTTGCTGAACGGTTTGGCGCTGCAGATGAATCCCATGATGGCTTGTATGGTGGTCTCGTTGGCGACTGGGCAACGCGCTTTGCTTCGCTCGTCTACGAATCAAATGGATGGACTGCACCAGAGGTGATGGCTAAGAGTGACACGAGCGGCGGATGCCTTAGGAGACGTGACGCGTCTCTCGCATTGATGACTTGTAGAGGAGGCTGCTGGACCGGGCAAAATCCACATAGGTTCGGTCTTGTCTCCCAGCCATAGATGCATTATGACCTCGAGAGTGACATAAGCGTTCACACACCTTCTGTTCGGCTCTTGCATCTGCTCCGAGACTTTCAACAAGCTGTCCTCTGGCCGAACTGCCTTGTAAGATATTCTCTCATCCCCTACACCTGGCACTTCCTTCTATCATTTTGTCTCTCTGGACATGAGCACTTGCCGTCAGTAGTTCAATATTCTTCTCACGATCTCTCACTCTAGCACCTCAAGCAGGTATAATTCGTGAGAATCGTCCTCAACATGACCCCCAAAGACCTGGGTATTCGCTTGGCTATCTTTCGGGACATTCTGAGCAATGAGGCCCCTGCCCTGGTCAATTCCTTCACTCTGTCCTTACAATCTGCCAACGGCGACATTGATGCGGCACTGACTGAATGGAATGAGTCGGTCGTGGCAAGTGACCCAGCGTCTGTTAGCACAACGTTGCTCACGACGGACAAGCTCCGTCTCATCAATCGTCTAGCCGACATATTTGAGGACGACGCTAGCGTTCTCAAGGAAGTCCACAGCACTTGCCCAGAAGCCGTCAGCACCCGTGATGTTGCATTGAGCTTGGGGAAGAACGACTTGAAGCGTCTTATCAGAGCTTCTGCACGTGGTCCGGCCTCACCGCTCGCCGTCCGTAGTGATGATGCTTCTTTGGAGCCTGCTTTGGCAGCGCAGGTAGCGCGGTTGCGCCAGAGAATCTTTGAAGCAGAGCCCACAGCGACTATGCAAAAGATGATAGTAGACGACGAAATAACTCTTAGCCACGAGTCCCATCTTGCGGCGCCGAGGATATTTGACGACAAACCCGAATTCAACATCCGAACTACCCCCATATCGAGCCTGCTGAGCAGCTCAGAGGCCTTCCAAAATCTCAGCATTGATGCGAGGCCAACTGTGGAAGCGGACCTCAAGACCCTGCAACGGATACAGGCGCTGGTACCTGCTCCGGATGCACTGCCAGTCTTGGTTAAGCGAGGCGTGACGTCCGCGCACCAGATCTCCAACATGCCGGAGGAGCACTTCGTGTCTAGTTTCGAGAAAGAATTTGGGAGTGAGAAGCAAGCCTTGATCATCCATCGGCACGCAGTAGCGTCGAGAGCCAGGAATGAGCACTTTCTCGTGTCCGCTCTGCAAACAGTTCGGGGCTCTGGCTTTCGAGTCATCGACGGAGGGGCGAGCAAGCTCGGAGTCGAGAGGCGGGTCCAGGCTTTCGATGCCGCGGCCAGCAATGCGAAAACGCAAGTGAACCTCGAAAAGCTCTTTGGTTCTCTGGACTACTGCGACTGTTCGGATTGCACCTCGGTCTACAGCCCGGCGTCGTACTATGTCGAGCTTCTCGAGTTCTTGCGCCATAATAACCTGCGACCTGATAATCACAATCTATCAAATCCATCCAATGTGCAAGGAACACAGCTAGAGCAGCTTCTTCGACGGCGCCCCGACCTCGCGTGTCTTCAACTCACGTGCGAGAACACAAACACGTTGATTCCGTACATCGACTTGGCCCTGGAGGTCATGGAGTCGTACGTCGTCCACGCAACCATAAAGGCATACAACGTAGACGGCGAGACGAGCGGGGAACTCCTCTGCCAGCCGCAGCACACGGATCTGGCCACCTATGAGATTCTAAGAGACTGGGTCTATCCTTTCAACCTCCCGTATAACTTTGCCCTTGACGTCATGAGGGTGTTCTTCACATTTCTGAAAACCTCCCGAGCTGAGATGCTCGAAGTATTTTCTCAAGTGGAGGCGAATTCAGACCTGACCACATCTGAGAGCCAGACGGCTGAAACCGACACGGCGGCCATAAGAGCCTACAGCGCCGAGTTCAATCTTATTTCACAGGAAGAGTACATCATTCTTACCAGGCAGGGCTTTTTCAAACCCAAGTGTTCGGGTCACGCGCACTCATGCGCGTGCCATGACTGTGGTTCGAGGTCCGCATCTCGATACGCTGCAAAAATCAAGCTCAGACAACCCTGGGAGTATTACGGGTACAAGACCGAGGCCGCAATGCAAGACCTAGATGAGACCAACAAGACGGGTCTCACCTGGGTCAAAGCCCAGTTTCTCAAGCGGACCGGCATTCAATACACGGACCTAGTCTCCCTTCTTAAGACCAAATACATCAATCCGAACCTACCCACGGGCAAGGCCCTCGTGACCATGGAGAAGATCCGCTTCAGTTATCGGTTCCTGTCGCTGCTCGTCCACCCCAGCCACACGAGCAAGCAGCGCAAGTACAGCCGACTCGTGTGGTTCTTGTGTCTAGCTCAGCCGCTGATCCCCCTGATCGAGTGGGCAAAGGCACAGACAGATCCATGCGCGGGCATCACAGGAAATTGTGGAGGGAGCAAAGGACAGAGTGGTTGCGGCTGCGGCAAGACGAAGAATCCCTGCGATTGCCACTGTCAGAGTGAGTCTGAATGGAGGTGTTGGGTGTGGTGCTGGTTTGAGAAGGTCGGGAAGCTCATCGTCCTGGAATCGGGCGAGGGCCCGCGTCTTCCAGTTCGCGGCCGGCTCTGGGCAGAGCGCATGTCAGCAGTCGCACGTAGCTCCGAATCACTCTCATTGGCAGCCACGGATGTCACCGAACCCTCGGTGAACGAGTCCTCACAGCTCATTGGGACACTGGACCATGATGGAAGTATTGTGGGCGACGACGGCGAAGCCGTAGGCATAGTCGGCGTCGACAGCATTATCGTGGATATCAACACAGGCAAACCTCTCTACAAACAGTGGCAGGATAAGTCCTTTGAGATAACACTGTACATGGCCGATGAAGATGTGGGAGTCTGGAACAAGAGGATCGGCTTTGTTTCGGCTGGCGAGAGGAGCCAAGGGCGCCTCTACTACTACAACTATTCGCACGGGGAGAGGTCGCCCAAAAGAGCCTCGTATACTCCGCCACAGGATACGTGTAACATTGAAAAAGTTCGACTCATCCACTTGGACGGATCACCGGTCACCTCCGAAGAATATGACCGAATGCAGCGCTTCTTGCGGTTGAAGAATAAGATGGCGTGGAGCATTGAGGAGACCGATGTCGCTATTTCGGGGCTTGGAACCAGTCCGGTGACTCCCAGTCCCGACGATGACTGTGACGACCCTGAAAGCGAGGTAGAATCGGACAAGGATAGCGACGTATGCGGTGGCAACGGCCCTGATAAAGAAGCAGGAGCGGGAGCGAGAGATATCACGCCGGAACTTATACAACAGCTCGTCTCGGTCAAGAAGCTGCTTGACTTCACTGGCCTTCAGCTGCCCGTTCTGCTAACCTTCTGGGCCGACATACCCACCAGAGGTGAAGGCAGCCTCTACGCCAAGACATTCCTCACTCATAATCTAGTCCGGTTGGATCCCGTCTTCCAAGGAGACGAGAATGGAAACTACCTGGCTGGTGCTGAGAAGATTACTCAACATCTGACCGTCATTCAAGCAGCACTTCGTTTGTCACCGGACGATGTCACATTTCTGCTAGCAAAGGGGGACATATTCAAGGTGGAGGACGACCTCAATATCAAAAATGTCTCTGCATTGTTCCGTTGGGCCAAGCTAGCTGGCATTTTGCGAATCCGCATTCCGCTCTTAGCAGATATACTAGTGGTATTTGGGTATATTTTCGAGAATGCAGCTGTCACGTTCAAGTTCCTCGACACATGGACGCAGATAAGCGATGCCGGATTCACATTCGAACAAGTCAACTACGTCCTGCGTGATCAGGACAACATCTCACGACCTCTTGCTCCTACACAGACAACCACCTTGAAACTGACTAAGACATTACTTGACAATCTTCTCGCCATTGACGTACAGCATCCGGATGTGTCTGCAAAGGATATCGAAGATGGCATCATCGCCCTGCCCGAACTGCTCTCCACAAAGCTGGCCCTATTTTTCGCCCCAGAGCTCGCCGCCAAGATCGCACAGTTCATCAACGGACAGTATGAGTTTACGACTAATGCACCAAGCAACTTAATAATGGTTGGCACAATTCCAGCCAAGCTGAAGTACGTTGAGAATAAGACCGCCACGCCCCCGACCGCTCAGCTCACCGTCACCGGTATAATGAGTCTTGATGAGACCAACGACGCACTGGCACTCTCTAATCACCCCCTGTGGAAAGCGGCAATCGAGCGCTTACAGAAGCAGGCGGTCAAGTTCTACAGCCAGACCCTCGCTACCTTCTTCCCCGCCGAAGAGAATCCGACATTACTCCAGCCAGACTCGGAAAATACTGCTAAGGGGAAAGCTCTATACTTCCTCAAATACTTCCTCCCTATCCTTCGAGCCTCGCTGGCCAAGAGCATGATCCAACGTACCGTAGCAGACTCTGTTCAGCTTCCGCTAGAGATTGCCTCGTACCTGTTGTCCGCTGTGCGAGTGAGCCCTGAGAAGACGGCCATCGACAATCTTCTGGAACTAAGGTCTGCTGATCAAGTCGCAACAACCACCTGGGAAGGGCTTCTGATCCCGCCAACGACCGATACCTTCACCTTCACTGTGACTAGCGACACTCAGCCACTGCCCATGAAGATATCTGATGTCGCCGTTCCATTTCCCACTCAGTCAGAGGATCCATCTAATCTCTGGTCTTCCGCTCCTTTTCCCATGGCTTCGGGCACGTTGTATAAGGTGGCTCTCGACGGAATTAGTTCATCTCAGCTGTCGTGGAGTACGACTACGAGCCCGATGACTGCCATCGTCAGCAGTGCTTGGCTTCCCTCTCTGTCATCGAACTCTGTGCAAGGGGTGCTCGCAAAACTCAAAAAGCTGTCGATACTCATCCAGGGTTTCGAGCTCTCTCTGGATGAGATCATCTACTTCCACGAGCACATCATAGATTTCGTCCCATCAGGTCAAAATGATGTCACGCTTGAGACCCCGGATCTAAATCTTTGGAAACGAATCAATGCTTACACCATTCTTCGCAACAAATTGCCCAAGCAGAAATTCCGGCTCATTGACCTCTTCAAGTGGGCAGCTACGGATTCGTCGGCGGGACAGGATGTCGTGCCGCAGATTGCCAAGCTCGCGCCGTCGTGGGACGCAACGAGAGTTAGAGACATCCTTACAGGGTGGAATAGTGTCGAAGTATCGCATTTCAAGAATGAGGTCGTGCTGGTCACACTCCAACGGGCACTCGAATTCGTCAAGAAAGTCAACCTTGACGTCAAAGCGATGTTCGAGTGGTCGAAGCCCGTATGGGTGTCCAATAGCGGCTACACAGCTCTAGTGTCGCAGTCGGAAGCCCTTAAGAACGCGCTACGGGCGAGGTATTCGGCGACGGAGTGGGAGCAAGCGGCGAAATCCCTCTTCGACACGCTGCGAATTCATCAGAGAGATGCCTTGGTGGCGTATCTGCTCGTGGAGGAATCTCTAGTCAAGACAGGCATTGTTGTTGACGCGGATGGCCTCTTTGAGTATTTCTTCATCGATTGTCAAATGAGCTCTTGTCTGCAGACCAGTCGTATCAAGCAGGCAATCTCCACTGTTCAGCTGTACGTCCAGCGATGCCTGCTCGGACTCGAGGCCGAAGTTGGCGTCAAGGAGAGCGATCGGATCAGCCGTACCAGGTGGGAGTGGATGAAGAGGTACAGAATATGGGAGGCGAACCGTAAGGTCTACCTCTACCCGGAAAACTGGATAGTCCCGAGCCTCCGAGACGACAAGACACCGTTCTTCCTCGATTTGGAGTCAGCGCTCCTGCAGAAGGACGTGAGTCTGGCTAATGCTGTTGAGAGTCTGAAGAGCTATATTTACGCCGTTACCGAAGTTGCAAACATGAAGGTCTACGGTTTGTTCTTACAGAGAGATACCCAGACACCTGACAGCAAGAAGATCGGTGTACACATTGCGGCGCGCCGGATGAATGCGCCATACCACTGGTATAGTCGTGACTACACAATTGATGGTCTCTGGACACCGTGGGTAAAGATTCCCGTCGACATTCCGACATTCGACGTGGAAGATGAGAATGGCAAGCTTCTCGGCTCTGGCTCCTTCGTCTCACCTTTTATTTGGCAGGCGCAGCCGATCCTATTCTTCCTTCAGATGGTCCAAAAGAGCATACCGCGAAAGGGTGACGATTCGAAGACAATGCAAGACCGACTCGGGGGCGATAGCTTGAATCAGTATCCCCCGATTCCTGTGTGGGAGATCAGACTGGGCTACACGATATACCAGAACGGCAAGTGGACGCAGAAGCAGCTGTCCAGCGACTCTTTGAGACACCGAGCGAAAGCAGTGCAAGTGCCGAACCCGAGGGAAGCAGGCCACACGCTCGACGTGTACCCGCTGCCAGACCAGACACTGTATCAGATGAACCCCCGGAATGCCGATGTAAGCGGCGGGGACCCTCAAATCAACATAGACATATGGCACGGAAGCGACATCATCATCGGCCACTTCATCTTCTCCAATGGGGGTGTGTCCCATGCCGTCCAGGATTCAGGCGGTCTCGGCACCAGCACAACGACGATCTTCCACTTCAAGACTAACAACGACAAGATGGAGATGCACAGCTTTCAGGCCGATGACAGCAATAACGTACCCCAATACTACGGGTTGCTGCCGATGGTTGTGTACGACAAGAAGCAGGTTGCTGGTTCCAAGTCCGTCGTCTCGGTCAATGATAGTTATAAGCGCACATTCAACCACACCTTCATCGATCCGCTATTGAAATCCATTACGGCGTCGAGCAAGATCGACGATCTCTTCGCATCTTTTACCACCCTCTCGGAGCAGGCCGATAGTGCCGTAGAGGATGATCCCTTCGGCTCGTCAGGCAACTCTTTCCACGAGGGCAAGAGCCCCAACGCCATCTACAACTGGGAGCTGGGCCTCCACGCACCGATGACGCTCATTGATAGCCTCCTGAAAGCTCAGCAGTTCGACGACGCCTTGAGCATCTGCCACAAGATCTTTGATCCCAGCGCCATTGCCGATCCAACGGCTCCAGACGGAGATAATTCCAAGTACTGGAAGTTCTACCCCTTCAAAGCCCTGGCCAACACAGATGCCAAAGACAGCCTGGAGGCGACATTTCTTCAGCTTCAACCGCAAACACCGAATGACGAGATCACAGAATGGCGCGACAACCCATTCTCCCCCCACGCAGTAGCGCGGACGAGGCCCGTAGCTTACATGAAGTGGATTGCCATGAAGTACATCGAGATCATGATAGCGTACGGCGACTACTACTTCCGCCAGAACAGTCTGGAGACGATCCCAAACGCCATCCAGTGCTACGTCATCGCATCTCACGTCTACGGGCCCAGGGGCCAGAAGATCCCGATGCGAGGCAAGAAGAAACCGCAGACATACATGTCACTCCTCGACAAGTGGGATGCCTTTGGCAATGCCGTCGTGCAGCTTGAGGTCGAGTTCCCATTCTCGAACCAGACGTCCCTCCCGATCGGCGGCACCAACGGCGTGATTGGCTTTGCAAACATCTTCGGCTTCGCGACGTCGCTATATTTCTGCATTCCAGACAATCCCAAGCTTCGCGAGCTGCGGGACACGATCGACGACCGGCTGTTCAAGATCCGCCACTGCATGGACATCAACGGCGTCGTCCGGAATCTGCCCCTCTTTGACCCGCCAATCGACCCGGGCCTGCTGGTCCAGGCAGTGGCGCAGGGAATCAGTCTGGACTCGGTGCTACTTGACATCAGCGGGCCGATTCCGAACTACAGGTTCTTGCTCCTCGTGCAAAAGGCTCTGGAGCTCTGTTCCGAGCTGAAGTCGTTGGGCAGCCAGTTCCTCACCATCAAAGAGAAGCGCGATGCCGAGGCACTCGCCGTCCTCCGCACCACCCACGAGACGCTCATGAGCAATCTCGTGTTGGATATCAAGAACCGCCAATATGAAGAGGCCCAGGAGACCCTGACACAGATCCAGCGGAGCCGCGAAGGACCCGTCTATCGTCTGCAATACTTCAAATCCCTGGTGGGCGTAACGGATGGCGCGCCCACCGAGGTGGACGACTTCAACGAGATCCCAAATGCCTCGCTTGAGGCACCGACAGAGAGCGACGACTTGATGCTCATACCCAGCGAGAAGGAGGAGGTGGATAAGGCCGACGCAGCGCTGAAGTGGAACCTGTTAGTCGGTGGTGTCGAGACCCTGGCAGCAATCTTCCACGCATGGCCGACGACGGAGGCAGCCGCCAAGCCCATGGGTGCCGGCGCGGGTCTCTACTGGGGCGGCGTGAACATGGGCAACGCAGCCTCGGCAGCGGCACGGGGGCTCCAGATCTATACCGGGTGGCTGAGCGCGTCGTCGGCCAACGCGGCTCGGAGAGCTTCGCTGCTGCGTCAGCTGCAGGACCGCGTGCTCCAAGCCAACAGCACTGGATTCGAGCTGAAGAACATCGATAGGCAAATCACAGTGCAGAAGATGCGAGTCACAACCGCACAAAAGGAGGTGACCAACCAAGAGTCCGTGGTGGAGCAGGCCGAAAAGGTAGAGGAGTTTCTGCGGAGCAAGTACACCAACGAAGAGCTGTACGCCTGGATGGAGGGGACAACCAAGACGCTCTACAAGCAGGCGTACGACCTCGCCTTCGACCTCGCCAAGCGCGCTGAAAAGGCGTACAACTTCGAGCGGCCATCCGCACCCGGGAGCGGCGCGGGGTCGGCGCAGCAGTTCGTCAAGGTCGGCTACTGGAACAGCTCCCGCGACGGTCTGCTGGCAGGCGAGCAGCTGTACCTGAGCCTCAAGCAGCTCGAGGCAGCCTACCAGTCCAAGCTGGGCTACGACTTCGAGGCGATCAAGGCCGTGTCGGTACGGCAGTGGGCTCCCTTGGCCCTGGTCGAGTTTCGTGACACGGGCGCCTTCGAGCTGCAGCTGCCCGAGATCCTCTTCGACATGGACTTTCCAGGCCACTACATGCGGCGCATCACCTCCGTGTCGGTGACAATCCCCTGCGTAGTAGGGCCTTTCACATCCATAGGCTGTACGCTGCGCCTTCTGAGCCACGAGATCCGGACCAAGCCGCGAGCCGCGTCGGTGGCAGACTACCCCAAGTCGACAGAAGGTGGGAGCGGCGGCGGCGGCATCGGCGATCCGGGCGAGGACGACCGCTTCGCCGTGACGCAGGTGCCCATCTCGTCGGTGGTGCTGAGCAGCGCACAGAACGACAACGGCAGGCACGACCCGAGCGGGCAGATCACGGAGCGGTACAGCCCGTTCGAGGGCGCCGGGGTCATCAGCCGCTGGCGCTTCGAACTGCCGGACGGGTTCCGGCAGTTCGACTACTCGACCATCTCCGACGTCGTGCTGACCATCCGCTACACGTCGCTGGACGGCGGCGACAAGCTGCGCGACATCGCGGCCAAAACGGTATCTGAGTGGATCAAGTCCACGGACCAGCAGGCGTCCGAGGGCGGTATGTTCACGCTGGTCGACCTGCGCGCCGACTTCGCTGCCGAGTGGTACGCGGCCTTTGGGGGCGCCAATCCGTCGAGGGAGATGCAGTTGCGGAAGTTGTACGAGCGTCTGCCCGTTTTTACCAAACACGTGGCGCCGGACAAGATCCTGGCTACCGATATGGTCCTGGTGGCCAAGGGAGGCAAGCTGGAGCCGCAAGACGTGTCTCTCACCCTTCAGCCGGGGGATGCGCCGCCCGCGACGTTCCAGGAGGGTACGGCGGGTATGACGCTCAAGGATCTAGTCGCTGCGGTAAGCAGTGGGAATGAGATGCAGATGACAGATTGGACGTTGAAGATTAAGGGCGAGTCCGGCGGGTTTGATGGTCTGTGGTTAATCATTAAGTATAGGTACTGAGGTCATTAAGTCCGGTCTACGAAGGTGTTGGATTATTATGTATTATGTTCTTGTATAACAGTATTCAGAGATTGCATGATGGCAGTTATGCTGGTAAAGACCTGGAATAGGATAATCTTACGAGACCTTTGGACTGACTCACTATGAAGACCATCAAACTTCATTACAACAAATGCAATACCATATTGCATATTTTCCGAAACTTGCCCTTTACATTTCTCGTTATCTTTGTATAGACCCGAACCGACGCTTCGTTCACCTGAGCTCGGATGTGCCTACAAACATGAATGCGGCTTGTGTCGTATCCAACAGGGACTACAGCGGACAGAAAAGAAGGGGACACGGCTGCGGTTGGCCTTAATCACTGGAGACATGGATTGATATTATAGTTGACAATTTTACGTCAAATTATACATTCACAGGTTAGGACCCTAATTAGGTCTTATGCCCTTCAAATTCACATTACAGCCCGACCCAGAGTAGCCCGTAAACACACTACTAGCGGTCCCGATCCTGAGAACACCGTTAGGAGTCAGCCCGAGCGTGTCGTACGCCTGCGCGCTGGTGGAGCCAGTGTTGCAGGAGAGCTGCAGACCGCTGAAGCTGCACAGGAGCAGGGCCGAGCCGGCAGGCGGGCTGGCGCTCCAGAGCACGTTCGTGGGGTTGGGTCCTGCGACGGCATTGGCGACATAGGCAAGCTGGCCAGCGGGGCCGACGAGGTTTCCTTGGCTGTTGATTGTGAAATCGGAGCCGACAGCTTTGTTGCTGGTGGTGGATGTCGTCGTGCTTGACGAAGCCAGCACGAGGTAGTTGCCGCCTTGGTAGCAGGTTCCGATGTTGAAGCCGCCTTGGACGCTGATTTCAAAGGAAGTGGCGCTCTGCGTGGCGGCTGTGTACGTCTTGGTCACGGTAGTGGTATAAACTGTGGTAGATGCCGTCCCGGTAGAGGTCTGGGTGACGTGTTGGGACGTCGTGCTGTCCGTAACCGTTGTCGCGATCGTGGTGTCCTGCTCGACCGTGGAGGAAGAGGTCACGACGGTGCTCTCCGTGATGGTCGATGAAACTGTAGCATCGGTGACCGTCGTCAGGGCCGTGGTTTCTGTGGTGGATATGCTGGTTTCCGTTATCGTTGTGCTGGTAGACTCCGAGACCGTCATCGTGGCATCGGTCGTTGTAAATCCGATTATCACACCTGTCGTGGTCTGGATAGTCGTGACGGCAGATGCTCCGTCCGTCTCCGTATCGGTGACAGTCTTATCAGTGGTTGTGAATGGTACGGTTATGCTTGTCGTAGTATCGACCGTCTGGGTCACCGTCTCGACGTCCGTCTCAGTTGACGTTTCGACGTCGAGCGTTGTGGACGTCACTATGATCCCCGTTGTAGTATCATATATCGAGGTGATTGATGTCCAGGCTGTCGAGGTCTCACTAGCTGTGTTGTCGGTGGTGGTAAGAATTATGGTGGTGGGGATGGTCACTGCCAGCGTGTTGATGACAGTTTTGTCTGTGATAGTAGACGTAATTGTGGTGTCTGTCAAGAAGTCTGTTTCCGTAGACGCGACGCTCGTGAAAGTCCTGGTAGCGAAGGTGACGGTGGCATAAACGGTGATATATGTAGTTGGGGTAGGCATTGTGACGGTGGTTCCGACTGCTCCAACGCACGAGCAGGCGCTGACATAGGATGAGAGATTGTCACAAGCAGAAGCGTACGCTGGGATCGAGCTCGGGGCCGACACTACCTGCCGCTTATTCAGATTTGCGAGACTGGTAGTAGTGACTGCCGTGGTAGACTGTGTACTCGTGAGCCCCAGGGACACGGTGACCGTGACGGTCGTGCTGGCATAGTCCGTCACTGTGACAACAGCTCCGGTCTGGTGAATAGTGTCTGTCAATGTGCTGACACTCGTCGAAACCGTGACAGAAGTCGAGGTCGTGGTCGCGTAGACATCTACAGTTGAAGTGGCCTCTACGGTCTGTGAGATTACGTCCGTTTGATATGCTGTTTCATAGGCTTGAATTGTGTTGGTTATGGTCGTAGTAAAAGTGCTCGTTTCTTGATCCGTCGAGACAGACGTAGAAGTCGAAACGTCGATCTCGGTACTATGCGACGTCGAGGTAGTTATAATCGAAACCGTGTCGGTTTCCTCAATCGTGGAAGTCAGAGTTTCGGTAATGACATTTGTTGCTAAGCTGCTTGCGGTGGCCGTAATGGTAGCAGGCTGAGTTGAGGTCTCCTCGTCGATAGCCGTGGAGGTCGATGTGACCAGGTGGACAGACACCGATGTTGACGTGGCGGTGTCTAGGAGCGTTTCCGTATAAGTTGCTTCCGAGATTTCAGTGCTAGTGACCGAGATAGAGGTCGTAGCGCTGTCTGTCTCGGTGGCCTCCAAAATATCGGTCCCAGTCGCCTCTTTCACTGTAGTAGTTACCAAGGATTCGGTGGCTGATGCTGTAGATGAGAATGTTATCGTGGTATACGATGTGACCGTCGAGGGGTATAAGGTTGTCTTCAAGAAGCTGACGCAGTCGGACTGATATTGCGGCGACTCCGTCGCACGAACAGCTATATATACCAAAGTTAGACACTCTGCAAAGCTTCGACCCAGGAAGTAGCGCAGGATGCAGGTCGCATACCTCGCAGGCAGTTATTGGCATGGCATGTCGTTAGGGTGGTCAATGCCGAAGCAGCAGAGACTGCGCTGAGCGTGGCGAGAACTACATCTGCGAAACGCATCTTGGACAGAACCACAAGACGCGCAGTTGACTTGGTCGACAGCTAGAAATGCCAAGGGACGGAAGACGCAGATCCGCAATTGAAACGTAGTTGGAGAACATACTATATTATATCCCCTATCCAGAACTGTATGTCATCGAAGCTGAAAATCCATTAGCAGGCGATAAGTCACTCCAGACGGGGGCCCGGCTGTTGTCAGTATAATTTCTCAGCACTATTGTCAGTTAGTGTTCACTAGCTCGCACTAGGTATTGCAATGTCAGGCTCACGGTTCTCTAGGTGGTTTCTTCCGTACCCTGTAATTGGCCACTAAGACTCAATAGTGTTCTTCAGCTTGATTTAAAACCAAGCCTCGTTCAATAAGGCATCATAGCGCCTAGATCAGTTCGCCTTTGTAGTCAGTCCCTGAATCGCTTGTAGGAACCCCCTGACCCCTGACCATTTTCCCCATCAGATATATATCTGATAGATGTATTGCAATTGCGTGCCTACAATCGCGATTGGGGCAGACAGTCAGGTGATGCAACAACTACCGCAGTAGGTGTAAATGCACACTTCTGTATACCGAGACGTCAACAATCTTAAGGATAGCTCTAAGACACAAACACACAATGTGTATCAATTAGAACTGACAAGGCCTGTTCCTCTTGCGACTCTCCACATACTTCTTTTATGTAGTTGTGCCCATCGCTAAATTTCGCAGGTGTGCTGAAGTTGCTGGAAACGTCAAGGTACGCGCAAATTTTGGATCCACCATCTATCTGCCTGACCCCTCCTGAGCGTGACTGGAACCTGCATGGGTAAGTAGCGGCTGATTTGTGCCTGTACATACTCAGTAAGTAAATGATAAGAATCGCAGAATCCGCACCACCAACTTGAGGCGTACGCATCTAGCGACGAATAGACGAGAGGTATAGGAAGGATTGTCGTACACGGAGTTGCTATTACTTGTGTTACACAGGACCGTTGGAGGAAGAATGGCGAAGTTCGGCCAGGAGAGTTGTCCGCAAGCTCATTCTGCATCAGCAGGAGACCGTTGACATTGATGATTAGACCGTCCTTTCCATATTATTCTCATGTATCCATTATCTCAACGCAAGATCTGCGTGACTCTGGTGCATATATCCAAGTATTATAAAGCCAAACGAGCCGACACAAAAGCACGTCTCTCGACCGTATGTCAAGCCGCATACTCCGGCGCCGGCGTAGGCTCGCGCCCACCTCCAAAGCCCTGCGGCTGATAAGCAGGCAAAGGCTCATCGGGCTCCCGTCCCTCGGCCCGCGCTTTATTCCTGGCGTCGACGGCTTGAAGATACTCCCTCGCCCTTTGTCCCGCCTGACGCCGCCTCTCCTCTGGCGTGAGCCCATCGTTCTCGTGGCCGACATCGATGGACATCCCGATGGCTTCTGTGTCGCCCTTGGTGCCCTTCTTCCACGTCCGCGGGAACCACCACCAGATGAAGACGAGCATGATGGCGCAGATGGCGCCTAGCACGGCGCAGGGCAGGACTATGGAGAGGTTGGCCATCTTGGGAGCGGATTCTCGGGTGTTGTAGGAAGATAAATGAGACGTTGGCGATTGATAGTAGTCGTGATGCGGTTATGGTTGTTCAAAATGCCCAGTGCCCAGACGGATTTGGCGTTGATAAGCTTTTTAGCGCTGCGCGAGTGCAGGATCTGGGGAATTTCTGGGGAATCCGGGGGGTGACGTAGACGAAGTTCGCTGTCGCTCGCGCTTGTTTATATGTGGCGGCAGCGTCCGGGTCTTGGCCAAGGCCTCGTTCGAATCGTGACCAAAACCTCTAACACAATTATACCTGTAGATAAGTTGGGAAAAGGCGAACTTCGTAACTTTCGCTTTCATCGGTTTTATTCATGGTTCCAACTCGGCGCGTAAGATGGTGCTCGGCCTTAAAAAGGCCCGATTCACGGGCAGACAGGTTCGAATCCGGCTAATCGGCAGCGATTAAGTCACGTGGAAGGGCTGGTCTTAGCGGTCTGGATGTTTCCAGGGCGTCATAACCCCTGTGCTGATCACTGCCCTAATCCTACGCTAACTCGAGTTCTGGTAGCAAATGCGACCAGGATTCGTGGAAAGGCCCGTTTGGTTGACTGGACGCGGATACAGCTTCAACTTCCCAGTGCCACAAGCCGAGTGTAGATGCCTCAGTACAGTGAATCACGGACGAACACGAACATGAACGGCTCTGTAAATAATCACCACGCTTGCACCGAACTTGTCTAATGTCAGGGCATATCCACTTCTTAAAGACTCTTGAACGCATCTTATAA
The DNA here is from genome assembly GCA_021432605.1 of Coniochaeta sp. PMI_546. Lineage (NCBI taxonomy): Eukaryota > Fungi > Ascomycota > Sordariomycetes > Coniochaetales > Coniochaetaceae > Coniochaeta > Coniochaeta sp. PMI_546. The sequence continues at coordinate 421,527 of MU271144.1, read as the reverse complement.
CTTAGCAAAAGGAATCGGTAGGGCAATCTTAGTGACATATGGGGACAAGACGAACTGAGGACATGCTGTCGACAGCCGAAAGGTGTTTGTCTTAGTCTTACAGCGCATCTCCGGCAAAGGAATCGGATCAGGCTGCAATGGGTACAATTGTTCAAGTTGTGGCAGAACGAGACACATCGTGAGATGGCTTGCACCGTGATAGCAAGTCGTGAGGAAAAACAAGCAATGTATCCAGGAAGCCAATAGCTCATAGGCACACCTGAAAACAGGCCGCTCACGCTACAGTCGACGAAAGTAAAAAACAGAGCTTAGGTGTAGTATGCCGTGAACAGAAGCAAAGATGAACACAAACGGATCATGAACTAACTATAGCAATGAAGCACGTAGCATCTTACGCAGATTGTGACTTACTATGCGAAATGATTTCACGTGCAACCAAGAACGTAGCTAATTGACACGTTGGCACAGTCAATCATCCACACTCCACAGCATGCTGCTCCTTATCACAGCTTGAGATGTCATAGAAACTGTATATTTGAACATTGCCTGAGTCTAGAATGATAGGAATAAGGTTTCGGTGGCGTTTCATTGAGGGTGATGAACATCCTTTACAACACGCGCGGCTCTACGCAATGGGGATAATACTGGACGTTCAACACTCACAATCGTTGATCCTAGACGGTGGAGTATATAAGAATAGACAAGAATACATGTCCATAGCATAAATCCGTGCCGTCGGAATCAGTCTGCAAAGGGACGAGATTTTGCGAGGGATTTCCTCTTAGGTCAAACTGGCTTGAATTCAGGCACTTGTATCGCCTGTGGGTGGCTTTGCAGACTGCATGATACTATAAAACGGATGCTGACAGCGAAATAGGACAGGAAAATCTGACCACCATCTCTTCATCCGCAGCTTTCTTCTTGCCAGAATTCCCGTCCTCAGTCTTTACCAACAGAGGGCGGCTTTTGTCGCAGCTTTCGACAGTAGTCTAGACTGGGCATCGCCCTGACATCGGTCGTCAGTCCTTCCTCCGCGGTCATGTCGTCAAACAGAACTAGGTCTTCGGATCTTGTGTCCCTTGCCTCTTCTTTAGCGATTTTGTCGAATGTTTCCAGAATGCAATGCGGCTCAGTCACCGCCGAGCCGAAGTCCACCAGCTTTCCACCCTTGAAATTCTCCGCTCTGATATCTCTGTTGTAAATCTTGTTCCTTTTCAGCCAGCGTATGTCGCGTAGTATTTGGACTAGACTTTTTGAGTCCACTCCTGAGGATTCTGGTGCAAGGTCTTTGACAATTGCTCGGACTTCATTACTTCTTCCCGTCTTTCGAAATAGTGCCCCTACGAGATGCGTGATTCCAAGTTCATCACCTCTTTCACGAAGTATCTTCTTGTCCTTCTCTTTCAAAATGAGAAATCCATGGCATCTAACGGCAACATCTCGCATCAGTTTTCCCTTGATCTGTGCCTCTCGAATTCGGCCATACGCGCGACACTCAGCATAGAATGGATCGGTATGAAAGGTTACCGTCTCCTCGGGGAATGACTCTCCTAAGATAGGTTCCCAATACCATCTCGTCGTTTCCGGGTCGAATGGGATCAACTAGGGGGCCGGACGAGATTAGCCAAGATTTGACTGTGTCCCTTCGTTTAAGTTGTGACTGACGACCTTGATTGCGTACTCCTTCGACCTGATTCTTGCCCTGAACACGCATCCTTGAATCTCAGAGTAATTCTCTCTGTCCTTGTCAAGTCGCTCCACCCATTCTATGGGAGCATTTCGATCCTGGAAGGCGCCTAATTTTGGTCCTGGGCAAGGAGGTAGTTCTATTACTGCTGCCCTTTTGCGGCTGGAATTCTGTCTATCCTCAGTCATCGCTTTCGAGTGCAGGATGATGGAGAAGATGGTGTGCATGAAAATGAAGTGGTCATGTCATGGTGTGGGCGATAATGCCATTTTCTATGCCTACGAGCCTGAACCCCGCCTACTGTGGTATGCCAGCTGTGGTATCTCATCACAGGCCTGCCCAATATATCTCAGCTCTGTGTCACACAACATCCAGCTAATGTTGCACTCTGCAATGTCTCTCCAATTGAGTCAATGGAAAGGATTTGATGAGGCTTTTAATCGGTATTGGCAATGTCGATAGCCGCCGCTGTTCTCAGCCTGTTGAGAACTTGCACGTCACTCAAAGCCTGCCGAGTACTCAATCCAGGCCCCGCCACTTGTCAAATATTGTGAAATTCTTCTCTCAAGATCACTACAAGAACAAGAAGGTCATGGGCTCAACAACAGCAAAATGCATATTCGATCTTCTAACGGCGAAGAACCCGGTCGTCAAATACCCCGAACCTACCTCCATGTCAAATACCACCTCTACGGCGTGGTTCACGCCGAGGCAGGTCACACACTGGGACGAATTCAAGTTTGAGACCCTGGAAGCTATATATGGCGGTGAGCTTATGGATGAAGCTCGTCGGATCGTCAACCATTTGCCGCCATATCCATATATCAAACCCGCAGTTGATTGCGTCGTGTGGGATGAAGATTCAACAGTACACCTGCTGACAAAATGGAACCACAGCATTGTCACAGCAGGTCTCGATGCTGTCGAGAAGTTTCAGCACTGTGAATGGGTTCCTTGGGTACAGACAACAAGGGACGAGGAGAACTCTGTCGCTGACAAGACTACGAAACTGAGGCGACCCCGTTCTTGCAGCCAAGATATCAGTTATGGAAGGAAAAGGTCTTCAAGGAGGCTACGACCCGATGCAGGAGGCTCAATATCATCTTCTCGATCTACGGATACGACAAATGGATCACAACAGCTAACTGAGTCTTTTCCCAAAGAATACAAGACCGCATCGAAGTGGAAGAGTTCAGCCGTCTTTGAGAAATACCTCGTTCAAGAGACTGGGCAATGGAAGCCGAACCTTTCCCGCAAGAATGACCTCATGCCAATCCGACAGATATATTCATACTGTGTCCGTCATGAATGTCGGTATGGTTGTATTCTCACAACTGCAGAGGCTTTCATTTTCAGGATCAAGCCACGCGAAGCTAGACCTGGTAAGTGCCACTGCAGCCTTGATACAGAATCGATCATTAAAGCAGTTCAGGCCCTATCCACGTGACAGGACCTAGTGATAGAAAAGACCTAAAAAGAAGGTTGGCGGTTGACGAAATCATGGAATATGTTTCAGTGCCATGGGACAACTACCGACAGGAAAACTCTGCGGAAAGAATAAACTGGACCATGAATCTAGCATTGTGGTTTGTGCACATTCTTGCAGGGAATGGCCACCAAGTTTCATGGAACTACGATGCTCTGACGTCCGAAACGCCGAAACCGCCAGCACCCAACACGTCGGTCTCTGCTGAGTCTGCTCCACCGACCGCAGAAGGTACCTCAAGGATGAGGAGCTCTGCTGAAGCGCAGCAGGAGTCTTCATCGGCGAGTCTTCAGATTTTCTCTAAAAAGCGCAAAAGAATCACACCAGAAGAGGACGTGATTCATCTTTCGTTTCCTAATAGTCATATTTTTCCTTCACGGGTAATTACCAACTCCAAACATTGCTTTCGGTCACACTGCATGAGAAAACTGACATGGTGATAGTCGACAGACTCTCCGACAGAACAGGGAACACAAAGCGAGGCTAGTGATGTCTCGGAGGAAAAGGAACTGACTACAGGAGGTAACAAACGCCCTGAGAGCTGGGTCAGCCAGCGACGAAGCCAACGACTCCTGTCCATGGGGATGGGGGGGAGAGCTGTAACGAGGCGAAAGCACGGAGTCGCTGGCAATTGAGGATCGGACCTGGTTTTGCCATCGAGAAGGGAATGATTAGACAAATATCTGTTCACGTTATATTTTATGAGTAAATGACAGACAACTGACCCTCGGCTTCCTTAAATCTTGTTTAGCGATGATCAGTGATCCAAGGCAGGCGTCACAAGGCAATATCATTGGCTTATCGTCTATTTCATGCCTCGACAGTGCCAGTTGATGCTGAGGGATTAGTAATAGCCCTCACTTCTCAACCCAGCAGACTTTTAGATGCCGCATGCGCCCCGGAACTCTTAATATTTGATTCGCCTCGGCTGTGTTAGTAATACCTTGCACAGGAAAGGTTTACGTCTACAAACTGCTGATACTTGTATGTATGTTCAGTCTTGCCGGCGCCGTGTATATAGTGAGAAGCATGAGGAACCGTTTCTGAAACGAGGGCCCTCAATTGAATTGGACGTCCCACGCAGACAATAACTTCCCACCGGCTGCAATAGAAACTCATATCCAAGATAAAAAGTCCATCAGATAATAGGCACATAGCCTCTATACTGTACTGTCTTCTACATTATCGTCTCATAACCTTACCAGGAAATAATGGCAACTCTAAAACAGACTGTTCTTGTTATCGGAGGTGAGTAGGCTAATCACCTGATGATCCTCAAACCTAGTCGCCTAGTCCACCTTGGGACTTTCCGCATGAGTGTCACAAATAGTAATCCTCTCCTCTATAGGCACTGGTGCTCAAGGTCAAGCCATCATCAAAGTGCTCGCATCTACGGGTAGGTATCATATCATCGCCACCACTCGCAATACCTCGTCGTCACAAGCCAAGAGTCTCGCTGCCCTGCCTAATGTCGAGGTCCTAGCCAGCAATGCTGAGTACGGCTACAACCAAGACGTATTCTCCAAGCTTGCTGCTCGATCTGACGCCGTCTTCGTCAATACTGATGGCTTTGCACTGGGCGAGGCTCTTGAGACGTTCTGGGGCATCCGCCTCTTCGAGCTAAGCGCAAGAGCTGGAGTGAAGCATCTCATTTACAGCGGATTGGACTATAACGGCAAAGCGAGCAATTATGACCCTGATCTCTACGTTGGACACTTCGAAGGCAAGGCGCGTGTTCAAGGTGAGTCGATACCCACCAAGCGGCAACCCTCGTCACACAAGTGCGTTGGGGCTAATCAATATATTCTACAAAAGAATGGATGCACGCGCAAGGAAAAGATTTTCCCATGGCCTGGACTATCATAAGGTCCGGGCCATATGCCGAGACATTGAGCGAACACTTAGGACCCGTATTCCAGGAGGATGGCACTGCCGTGTTCCAACTACCGCTTGGAGAGGAGGGGGAGATGCCGTTTGTCTCTCTGATCGACTTTGGATGGTATGTTGACTGGGTCCTCTCTAACCCAGATAAATCGCGCGGTCTCGATTTCGGAATCGCCATAGAGCACGCCGGCCTGAAGACTCTAGCTGCAGCTTATACGGCAGCCACCGGTAAAAAGGCGATATACAAGGATATGCCCGTTGAGGCCTGGAACAGGGCAGCTTGGGCAAACCTCCCTCAGAAGGGCCAAACCAAAGTGGGATTCCAGTCCATCAAGGACCCGGCCGCGCTTAACCAGACCTATGAGCAGAACTTTACCAACTGGTTCAACTTGTATAAGGCCAGTACTGGAAATAAGGGGCTAATCAGGAAGGACTACGGATTCCTGGACGAGATCCTACCATCAAGAGCAAGAACAATGGAGGAGTGGATGAAGCGAGACGGGTACACCGGGGAGAGAGTTGCAGTCCTCAAGGGGGCGGAATCTCAGCTTAGCAAGTGATGTCAAATTTGATAGGAGTTGAGCAGTGACATGGTGATTAACTAGAGCCAATTTACTCTATGATAGGAAGCTTGCGGGAGGCGAAGGGGTAGTCACCTCGTGGCGTTACGGGAACGTGCCGAGTTTGAAGTACTAATACTGGACCCGAGGAACGAGTTGGTTTAGATGCCCTGACCATCCAACACTAACTATACTCTGACGAAGTATTTGCGGTTGAGAACTTCTCGAGGACAGCGCTGCCTCACTAATATACGATCTTCGCGTTAGAAATTCCCCTAGTTGCGGGTTCATAATTCATCGCAACGAAGCAAAAGAGCATGGGTAAAAAATTAGCTTGCTACAAAGAACGTCATGAGCTGATTCGAATTGGTGTGAAAATTTATGCTACATTGATTGTAATCGCAGCAGCCTTCAGGCCTTTCGCCTCAGCCGTCACGGTGATCGGCTCCGTAGCGCCCGTCTTGGCCTTCACGATCGCCAGTGCAAGACCGGCAAACGCCTTGCGTTCCTTGGACGGGAACGCCACGTAGTCCGTCGCGTCACCGTTATCCGTCGACAAGATCTCACCAGGCCCCTTAACCGAGAACGCTATATTGTCTGTAGCCGTCGCGACAAATTCGCCCTTGTCGTCCACCACCGCGGCCGTAATGAACGATAGGTCCGCACCGTCTGCTTGGATGGTCGTCCGGTTTTTGTACGTCGACAGCTGCAGTCCTGCAGCGGCGCCCGGCGTGCGCACCGTGGCGTTCGCCCAATCCTTGCCGTCCTTGTAGGTCACAACGCGCAGCTCGCCGGCCTCGTATGTGACGTTATCCCAGCGAAACCGGTATGTGAGGTTCTTCTTCTTTTGCTTTCCCAACGACTTGCCGTTAAGGAACAGCTCGGCTTCGTTACCTGCTGAAAAGACGTGCACGGGCGTCACCTTACCGAGCCGGTCAGGCCAGTTCCAGTGCGGCAGGATATGGGCCATCTGCAGGTCGGGCTTCCAGCGCGACTGATAGAGATAGTAGCGGTCTTTGGGAAACCCGGCAAGGTCGATGATGCCAAAGTAGCTGCTGCGCGTGTCGTAGGGAGTCGGCTCGCCAATGTAGTCCCAGCCGGTCCACACGAACTCGCCGGCGACATATGAGTAGCGGTCCTGCACCTCGAAGACGCGGTCCGCCGATGCGCCCCAATCTACTGCGTAGATGTCGTACGCATTGACCTGTTTTGCCATCGGGTCACCGCCCTGACTGCCGCTGACCTTGGCGTTGTTGCTGTCGGCCACGGGGAACATGTACTGGCCGCGTGAGCTGATGGCTGACGCGCTCTCGGTGCTGAAGAGCATCTTGTCGGGGAACTTGGAGCGGAAGGCTGGGTACTGCTCGCCATTGGTACGAACACCTTCACCCTGATAATTGAGACCGATGAGGTCGATAACTGAGGCGAGGGCACTGTTCGGCCCTGCGCTATTCATTGCCACTGTCGTCCGGCGCGTCGGGTCCTCTTCATTGACAATCACTTTCAGCTCGCTGGCTGTGCTACCACCCTGGGCGCTGCCCTGCTCCGATAGCTCGTTGCCGAAGCTCCAGGCGAAGATGGAAGGGTGGTTGCGGTCGCGACGGACAAAGGCACGGAGATCGGGCTCGTGCCAATCAGCAAATATGGTCTGGAAGTCGTTTCGCGTCTTATGACTGTTCCACGTATCGAAAATCTCATCAAGAACCACGAAGCCCAGACGGTCGGTCAGGTCAAGCAGCTCTGGGGCAGGCGGGTTATGCGACGTCCGGATAGCGTTGGCACCCATGTTCTGGAGCATCTCCAGCTGCCGCTCCGCCGCCCTAATATTGAATGCCGAGCCAAGGGAGCCCAAGTCATGATGCTGGCAGAGACCGTGGAGGTAGATCTTTTCGCCATTGACTCGTAGGCCATCGTTCTTGTAATCGAGTGTTCGGACGCCAAACCGCGTCTCATACGTATCGATCACTTCAATGCCTAGCGAGAGCGTCGTCACAGCGATATACATATTGGGTTTCTGCGTTGGCGGCGGGCCCCAGAGCTGTGGATCCTGTAGCGTGACTGACGCGTTCGCAGCCTTAGTCTTACCCGCATCGATGTTGAGCGTCACCTTGGGAAATTCGGCGACCTTTTCTCCAGTCCTTCTGGTGGCCGCGTCATACACGTGGACATCGGTGCCGACCTGGATCTCAATGGAGCCATTTGTTGCTGTGTTGTCAACCTGTACGACGAGGTCGAGCACCGCCGATGCGGTTGAGACCTCCCGCGAGACTATATACGTGCCCGTCTGGCCGACATGAATCGGGTGCACCTTCGTGAGCCACACGTTACGGTAGATGCCAGCGCCAGGATACCATCGCGAGTTATCCACGGCATTGTCTAACCTGATGGCGACGACATTATCACCCTGGGCCACGTACGGCGTGAGATCAAGGCGCCATGAGGCGTAACCATACGGCCACCCACCGACAAACTGGCCATTTAACCAAACCATGGCATACGACATCGCGCCGTCGACGTCAAGATATATCGCTTTGCCTGCATCTGCTCCGGAAAGCGCAAATGTACGACGATACCAGGCAACACCCTGGCTCGGAAGACGGCCCATACCGGCACCAACGGTAGGGTTACGTCCGGTGTAGAATGGTCCTTTCACGGCCCAATCGTGCGGCAGGTCGACCACATCCCACGCGCTGTCGGCGAAAGTAGCTTGCGCGAACGTCACGTTGGCTGGCTGCTCCGCGGGCCGTACGTAGCGTTTAGAAGCGTTCTTTATAAAGGCATTGGCTGAGGGCATGATCCACGACTTCATCTTTGCGTACGTCAAACTGTCTGGATTGTCAGTGGTGCGGCGGAAACGCCAGCCAGCGTTGAGGCTGAGGCGCTCACGACCGGCGGTGACGGCGTCATCTCGCGTATTGCCGGTGATGGAGATGGCGCCTGCGAGGTGATTTAGGAGAAGCAGCACCAGGCCTAGAAGGACCAGCCGAGACGGGTGTATGCCGAAATCCTGAGATGCCATTTTCGAGAAGAGTGGCAAGTCAAGATTGCCAAGGAGAAGAACCCCCATATGCGATTGGCGATGGATCGGGCTTCTTAAAGGCGTTCGCAGAGAGAGTTTCTCGGAGCGTCCTGTATCCGTTGCAGGCCTCCGGCGCGCAGGTGAGAGTGTGCGGAAACATAGCTTTCCTGGTTATCGTTATTGCAATGTTCAAAAGTCTATGTAAGATAAATTTAAAGCCCGGCTTCTCACCCGTATATGCTTCTCATGATTCTAGATCTTCCTCCAATGGTGTCTTCCTACCACAGGCTAATCATCGGTCGGGGCGAATTCAGGTGGCCGTATAGTACGTTTCTGGTATACGGTCTGGGGGTCGACTCTTCCTGTGCCGGCTTAATGTTCGGCTTGATGCATTGCTACTACCAGTTCCCCTCTCTGATCTACAGAGACGACCTTGGCGAGGATTAATTAAGGCGGCCCGATGCGGCCCGATGCCACGGGGGGGAAGTCACTGGGCCTAGTGTAGGTATGGTAACGACCGTGCAAAACCACAGCGTCGTAGCTGGAGTTGAGCCAGGCGGACATCTGGATGATTTGGTGCAGAAAGGGAAAACAGGGCGTTGTCATTCCTTTCTCACCTATTTGTAATGTGACGTTCCTACGCACCAGCGTCTCCCTGTAACTCATTTTTACCGTCCCTCTGCACACCTCTTCGTTCACTGCATTAAATAGGTTGAACCTCGCGTGCAAAGCAATGCAACTTTCTACGGCCGGGCAGCTTTCACATTCAGACTCGAGCTGTGTGTGTATTCTGCAGCAACGGCGGCAATGCATCACTCGGCCTTGACCACAAGCTCAGTGTCTGGAAGTGGAAGGCTATAAAAGTCTGCTTGTGGCAGCGCTAGTAGCCGAACCCCATCCACCAAGTCATCAAGCCATCTCCAGAATTTGCCAGAAGCCATGAGGTAGGCGCGAGGCGGCAGTTTGTCCTCCGGGGACTGGTTGCGGTCGAGCTCAACATCGGGTCCAGCAACTACAAGTTTGCAGACCTGCGGAAGCTCGTCGTCGGGGTCGTCAGCACCGAGAACCTGGATGGCTTCTAGGCCGTGGCGCGTAGGAAATGTGGCAAGGACGAGCTGATTCTGAGGATCGCAAGCGACGTGGTACAGGATCGAGAAGGCAGTATCGGGAGCTTGAAGATTCTCTGAAGGGAGAGAAGGGCGAGTACGTGTCAGACGCGTCTGAGATTACCCACTGGTAGTCGAGTGGACAAGCGCTAAGGACCTTTACCGGAGTCCTCGCAGCGGATATCTCAGGGAGGTCGTTGAGCACCGGTTATAGAATCAGTCGGTTACAGAGAGAATGCACTGTCATTGAAGGATAAATCCCATGCTCGTTCTCTATCCCTTATTACTTTATAGCCGCTCAGATGGCTGCTTCTCATCGAATACGGTGGTTAGACGGAAGAATTTCCTGAAATTGGCCACCACTTCGCGTACGTATTCCAGGTTGGCCTGTTTCAGACAAGCGGGTGATCGATTCATCCTCCGAGGTTGTAAGCTGTTCTGCTGTTGGCACGGCGCACATGCCGTCTTAGGCCGGCGCACTACGGGCTTGACAGCCCGGCGGCCGTTGGAGGAGTGCCAGTCCAAGACCATAGTCCCGGGAATTCGGCCCCGATGTGGCTTGTGTGTTCGTGACGGGGACATGACTGGCTGTGTGGCTATCGAGCTAATGACCAACGCGGCCAAGAAAAGATACTTCCGGGATCAATACTCCAGCCAAGGATTATGTAGTTGGTTGAGCTTACAAGGTTTCGATGCTGATGCAATAGCTTGGTTATCTTACGTTGCCAAATGGCGTGCGCGGACAGGTTAGCTGCATTCGGGAGTGATCCACGGCCCGTGCCTGACATGTGTCCAACCGGATGAGATGAAGATCCTCCCGGCAGACCGGCAGAGTAGCCTATGCCGAACGCAAATGTGTCGTACTGAAAATCCCACGTATCGGGCCACAGCGCGCAGTCATCCACCTGTCCCTTCAGCGCCGCGCCGGAATCACTGCTCGCAAACCCGTGGCCCCACATGGTAAACTCATCCCACAAGAACTTGTAAGTCCCGTCGCACCCGCCCTGCAGCCCCGACTTGGCCGACTGCCGCACCGCCTGGGGCCATATCTGATACGCCACGGGACCGACCTTCATCGTGCCCCCGCCCTTGTAGTTCTCCGGGTTGTTGTCGGGATCGTTCCCGTCGCACCCATCGGTCAGCTCGGCGAGCAGGTAGCGCACGCAGTCCGGCATGTTGGGCCTGAAGTCCTGGCCAGGAGCATAGTCGATCCCCAGGGCCACCTCGTCCATCGTGCCCTGGTTGTAGCGGCGCGAGATCGAGCCGGAGTCCTTGTCGAGCCCGCCCTGGGCGACGGCGTCGGGGCAGAAGTGGTCTTCGATGATGGACCGGAGGGTCTCGCGGCCGACGTACTTTGCGGCCGCCAGGCCGGCGCAGGTCTTGCTTACGACGGGCTGGGGAGGTGACGACATGGGATTGGGGGGAGATTCCTTGGGGTTGTTGGCTTCGGTGACGCCGTTCCAGAGCACGCGTACGTCTGTCGGCTTGCGCGGCCAGCCGGCGGCGGGGCTGTTGACGAGGTAGTCGCGCACGCTCCGAACTAGGTTGCCGTCGCTCGAGTTGAAGGGCACAGTATCGTAGGACAGCAAGTTCGCTATCTCGCCAGCGACTAATGGCGCGGCTAGAGGTGCACAAGATCCTGTCAGTAGTGAACGAAGTGGCGGACGCCTCAGCAGTGATGACAAGACTCACAAAACGAGGTTCCTCGAAGCTTCGTAGCTGGGGGCTGATTGCTGTCTTTCTGAATACATGTGATATCCTCGCCCACGGCATGAATCGTAACTTGAGGGCCCCTCTGAGAGAAAACAGACCTCTGACCGGCAGCGTTAGACGACCCGACTACAATCAGTGGATAGTCTGGCGCAGCGAAGGCCGCCGGCATGCTGTCGACAAGCTCATGTCCAGGTTGCATGGCGTTGTTTCCGGCACTGACAACAACAGGCACGTCCATTTTCATGACAGATTCGATGGTGCTGCGCAGGTATGTCGTCAAAGGATGTCCTGAGTTTACGGTTGGTCCGCTCAAAGACATAGTGACGACGCTGAACTTGCGGCGCTCGGGGTGGTTTCGTAGGTCAGTCGCGATCTGGCTGAAGGCAGAGAGTATCTCAGCTAACATGGCCCTGGCCATCACAACAGTGGTGAGGGTGGCCTTCTTGGCGGCCCCGTATTGTGCACCAAGCGCCTTGTCGGCGGTACAGGTGCCGTGAAAAGGCATTCCGCCTATCGAGTTGTCCTCCCCAGCTTTCTTTCCTTCCATTCTAGCTACAGGAGTAAAGAGGTGTTCTGCTGAGACATGGGGAAATTCCTATAAAAGATTAGCGATAGGATGAGGCAAGGGCAGTAGCTTAGCCGTGAGTCTAGCGTGAATAGGGACTGCAGTGACGGCTGTAAAGCTGTCCCAAAAAAAAAGAGAGAAAAAAAGAAAAGGGGTATTAAGGTGAATAGGGACATACTGCAGGCTGATTAAGAAAGGCGACACCTTGCTCGATATGGTAAATGACAACCTTATCACCTTGATGGCTCTCAGAGACGTAATTCCTCAGTTGGCTGATGTCAGGAACTGTGCTAAAGGTTCATCGTACTCGGTCAGTACACCGCCACTCACCCCTTTTTTTCAGGACGCCATACGGTTGTTAATCCAGCCACTCGGCCGCAACGGTATAATATCGCTCCATATCTCTCTGTGCGTGATACTGGGTTACGTACCTGGGCTGACTGATTGAAACCAGTTCTCTCACGGCATCTTTCTGGGTGCTGTAACTCAAGTCTCTCTTCGACCTTGGGAGTGAAACTGCGGCGGCCAGGTCGCTCACTGAATCTTGAGTGAAAGGCACGTTGAGGCCCACAGTACTTATGCCAGGGTTCTTGACAGCCTGGTCGTGCTGGGAATCTGTCATGCGGACAAGCCAAAACTGCAAATCCTTGTCATTGTTTTCGAAGTACTGCGTCGGCTCCGAGCCGGTCAGTGACCGTAGGAACTGGGCCGTTTCATTGACCTGGACCATGTCCGCAGGGTTAGTCGGAAGAATAATCCATTCTTGCACCTCTTCCTGTCGGTTGGTGAGGGCCGAGGAGCTGCCCCCGGCCTCTTGTGTCGTAGTATCCGCACCTGTTAGGGTAGCGGCAGCGGGCAGGGCCAGCTTGGTAATCTGCTTGATACCTGGATGATTGCCCAGTGTGGTGACCTGGTCATCGTCGGCCTCAACCGTCCACGATACTAGGTTCTGCTTTACATCGGTCCAAGGGTTGAGATCATCGGTTCCGACAGTTGTCTTGATGAAGGATGCTGTGCTATCGTAGTCGCTGCCTGGAGTTGGAAAGATATTGTAGTAGTCCTTGCCTGGAGATCGTTGACTGTGCAACATACGATGAACATCAGCAGCCGAGCCGCCAGTGACAAAGATAAGGAAGAGAGAGAGAAAGAATGGAAGAGGAAAACGCATTACTGCGGTGACGGTTGCAAGGCCGTCCCGTCCCAAAAAAACAAAAGGGGGTATCAAGGTATACGCTAGGCTTTGAATAAAGAGAAGTACAACGAAGTTTGGAGGTCGGGATGTTTTTGGTTTGATAATGAGAATGGCTGTCGAATAATGGAAGATGATACACTTGTTTCTGTAACTAGAACGGCTTCAATGACTCTCCAGAGCTAGAACTCTGATGAGGGATATGTATATATATAGTCATACTACTATGACGGCTGCGAGGTGCAGCATCGTGCCCTTCAAGCATAACAGAAACCATCGACAGTAGAGAACCAACTAATTTAGAGGTAATAATAGTAGTTCTTGGAACGCGATACTATAAGTGAACAGGCCTCAAAAATGGTACTCACCTCTCTTCAGCGGTAGTGGATTCCATGTTGGCAACTTAGCAAGCCTTCTATGAGACAAGAGTTGGTGATATCTGGGCCGACGAGGGGGGCTGCATCCCTTTTTAAGTGTGGGAAGTCAGTCAGGCCGGTCCATGAACGCGCGTTCGAAGGTTCTCATTGGCCAGCGATAGTCGCCCTGTTTTGCAACCAAGATACATTTTGTGACGCAACTCTGCTGCAGCTGCCTCGCACTCGGTGTTGGCCTCCTCATCAGAGGCGGGAACCTAATACAGGTTGCCAGTACGGTGGCCCGCGGCCGTTGGAAGTTGGCCTATGGCACACCGAGAGGCCAACGCAGGTCCGTGGAGGCTGCGCCTGACTGGTTAAGCAGATAAAGCTCAACCCCAAGTGCAGATACCTTGTTTACAAACAGAGGAACTTGAAAAAATATAGGATCCCAGTTCCTCAAGCATGTGGGCCAAGAGTCATTTTAAAAGCCATATCATCAATACCTCTAACACACTACGGGAGTCGTCGAGACGAATGCATGGGTATGCACCTGTAGGAAACGGACTCGAATCAATGGATTGAACTTGCGACCTCCCAGGGATCGCTGGCAGACTCTGGGCCAATTCGGGCCGCTCTGTTACCACTGTGCCACTCCGTCCCACCGCATGGATGACAATACGCACCAACATTTAGGTTAATAGGGTGCCGTGAGTGGTCAGTTGCTAGTGGTCATGTGCAGGCTCAGTGTCCTCAGGGTTTTGGAAAGTTGTAGGCGAGGCCTAGTGAGGCCAGAATAACTTGAGTTGCAAGTGCTACGTTGCGTCAATACTACCTTACGCTACTAACATCAGGTACAGTGAAACTCAGAAGAGTGTCGTAATAATAACTTCAAAAGCCAACAGTTTATCGCCCAACAAGACAACCAAAAACAAAACGAGTACACAGAAGGGGGAAAAGGGGCAAGTGAAAAGCCACGGAGCTGCTCCGCTGTGCTCACTTAAACCACGGCTCCAGCGGTCCACGCCGCATAAACTCAGCAGCGCCCTTGGCGGCGGCAAAAACAGGGTCTTCAGAAATGATCTCCGGGACTTTGCCCATGTGCCTCAACATCGTACTCTTCACATGCTCCAGAAACTCTCCATCTGCCGCATCTCCTGTAATCATGACCAACTCCGGGTTGCGAAAGCCATATTCCACCATGATAAAGACCAGATGCTCTCGGACATCTTCCCAATAGTCTTTCTCGTGCGTGTAGTCATCAAGTGCGTCTCGTCCCAGGGTGAAATTCTCCACATGCCGGTACTCGGGCTCCCACAAACCGCTGGCGCCGTTGATCTCCGCTAATGCCACGGTCAGCGCAGTGTGGCTGTAGTGCACGCTGAGCAAGGGGACGTCCGGCATCTCACGTTCTTCCTCCTGCCAGCACTCCGTATCATTGTGCCACGCTTTGCAGAGACCGCGGCCGTAGCCTGCATATGCCGAAGATGTCTCCCACACGAGAGGGTGGAATTCACGCATGGGTCTCATATAGCGGAGCTTGAGATGGGTAGCTAAGTCCTGGAGGTCATCTTTGTAGAGTGCCATGAGGTGAGACGCAGTGAAAACAGCTTCGGTTATCTGGATGTTGAAAGCACGTTCGAGTTGGGTACGCAGTTGATGGATGACATCGGCCAGGACGCCCACTTCATAGGAGGCCGGGAGGCCGGCCCACGTCAGCGCTACGCGTCCTGCTCGGCGAGGTTGATCTGCCCAGAATGCACCATCGTCTTCGTAAGGAGGTCTGGAAGGGGAGAGTCAGTTAGTAAAAGGAGACTTGGTGCGTCGAAAAAGGGTTTATAAAGGGTAACAGTACGCTATGTGCTGTGAAGATGCCAGCGATAACCTGGCCATGACTTCTCTGTAGCGCGAGCCACCATAGAAAACAGTCGTGTGTGTTTCAAGCTGTCCGCTGGAGTTCACCAAGATGATGGCTGCAGCGCCATACGAGCTCTGAAGAGAGAAGCCAACGCTGAAGTTCCGCGGTGGCGCAATGAGGGGACCAGACTCTCCAGATACATGCCAGTGCATGCTGGGCTTGATCAGAGTCCAGAACCTCTGACGAGCCCTCAACCCGAGCGCCAGTTAGTCTAAGGAAAAGGAGTATGAATGAGAAGACGAGAGCAAGCATGCTGGAGAGAAGAACCATGGCTTCAGAGCAGTAACTAATAGGATAATGAAGTGACTGCAACTGAAGCTGACGATTAGAACCTGGGCAGTTGGGAAGAAGTGAGGGTCCCTAGGTGAAGTTGATGAGATGGATGGGAAGTATCCATGACTTCCAGGTTCGCAGATCCAGGTGGATCTAGTAGAACCGTAAATTTACGGCGAACCTGGAACTTACAGCGAATCTACGTCTACGTTTCCAGCCGCTCCTTCCCAACCAGCTACCTACCTACCTACCTTACCTCTACCTCTTTTGCGCTCCCTCTTTCCTCAACCGCAAACGGACCATATATCTCCCATTAGGGATGGAGAGAGCGATACCTTTACTGCTGGCTCGAGTCTACGGTTGATAACCCGGAAGGTTGAGCGGCTCTTCCTTTCTAAAGTGGGAGATTTTGTGAGCAAGTTTGCGGCAAGTATATGTACCTACCATTCGATCGGAGTCGCTGGAAACGGGAGCGGAACCGTTGCCGTTCGTATAGACCTTTTGCGACGGTACCTATGATATACCGCTGTTGGGACTACCTTATTGTTGGCCTTTTGTTTCTGAAACGAAATGCGAAGGTACCTGTAGTGACGCGACTGTTGGTGACTGCCCGGCGTCAGCAGCAGCAGAATCCAGCAGTTAAGCGCCGGCCAATCTTTTGGCCACAACCTACCTCACCCTTACCTACCTATTCCAGGTCCAGCTGGAGAAGACCGAACGACAAGTGGACATTTGCACACGACAGGCTTAGCGTAGGGAGGCCCAAGCTGGTCAAAGGCCTGCGGCAGGTGATCAACGACAAAGTCGAGAAGTTCAACAACATGCAGGCGGATATAATACGCAGCTACGTCTTGCCTCCACCGGCAGACTAGCAGTACCGTCTCCATCATGAGCTGCCCTCCACTACGATGGTCACCGGTTTTGCGAGGCGGGCCATACTTTCGAAGACCAATTTTATCACCCAGACGTCTGGCTGTGGAACTTACAGTATTACGATGAGCCAAAGAACGAGGACCTACGTTGGGTGAGCAACATGGACGCGAACGGCATCATGTTCATGTCTGGCCCGACAGGAATCGATGTTGCGGCCCAGACTCTCCCGCCCATTCTAGCTTCCGACCTCAGCCAAGACCACGACGATCCAGCGGCACCGGCGCAGTACGGGTTTGGATGGACTGCACGTCCCTTCCATCCCAAGTATCAAGGGCATACAGCACTTAAGGAAGCATTCATTCAACGAATGCGAGGCGACCGTATCTCCGGCGTGAAGCCATCGAGCCCAGAGCCTGCAACCCCGCCCGTAGAAAAGAACGAGTGCCGCGGCCTGAGTGACCGACACTATGTGGACCGGAACCAGATGAAAGACATAATCGATAACCAGTCCTGTCCCGAAGCTGCTCGTAACGGACCCTTGTCAATGAGATACCATCAGGGCACAATGGATGAAGTAGAGGTGACACTGAACGCACCTGCAGGCTTCAAACCAACGGCCGAAGACTGCGTGAAGTACTTGCTGGGGAATGTCATCGATGGGTGCGACGGAAACGACCCTAACAACCCCGAGAATTTCAAGGGTGGTGGGAGAATGATTGTCGGTGAAACTACGTACCAGGTACAGCCACAGACACTACGCCAGTCACCGCAGGACGGTAAGAAGGGCGGGTGTGACTCGAGCTATAAATTCCTGTTCAACGAGTATGTTATGTGGGGCAAAGCGTGGGCTACGGACGACTGGGGAGCTGGACTACAGGGCCAGATAGACGACTGTGCCTTGCTACCGAACACTTGGGATTTCCAATACGGTCTTGGATCAGACGGCCGCGAATGGACGGCCAAGTTCAGAACGGGGGTGTTCCAGCGCCATTGCGTAGGAGAAGCCGGCAAGGAGGCCGGGGCACCCTCTGATTTTGGTTGCCGAGGCTCTGGCTGAGTTAGTGTTTCGACTGACAGCAGCAGTATTTCCACACGGAAGGGCCAGCCTGGGGCAGTCCCGGAGCACACATCATCTGGCTTAATTTATAACATATATTTCCTTTGCAAAGTAGTTCTACCGAGTCAAACGTCATAAGGTCAGTCTCCGTCATGTCGTGCCTTTCCCAAAACGAGAGTGTCAACCTCGTCTAATCGCTGGCCCATCTCAAGCATGGCCATAATGTACATACTGCAATGCTTAATATGGCTCTCCCTGTTGTTCCACGGCTCTATCGAGCCATCGCTGAACCTCAAGCGGAACTGCTTGCGCCAGATGAACATATAATAGGCAACGTGCCACGCCCTCGTCGTATAGTAGTCCTTCCCCTCCCTCGCCAGCTTGTCAATCTCACTTGCCTCAATAGGGACGTATGAAGGTCCTAAGAACGAAACTCCTTCCAGTTTAAAGTATGGCCATATCCTATTCGGTCCGGCATCATCAAATTCACTGGTAAGCTCGTCATCAATAGAATGAGGCGGCAACTAGTCTACCGCTAAATGGTCATACCGCCAACCTATTGCTGTGGCTTCTTCATCTGAGTTTCCACACCAACAGTTCGGGTCTCTTAGGCTGGACCTTGCTGATACTATGCTCACAAGACGGGATTTTATGTCGATCAAGCCCCAGAGGGATAGCACTAGAAGCGGGATTGCGAGGAGGGAAGTTGAGACTCTCCAGGCTCTTGAGGCTCGACCCAAGGACCGGCCATTGAGATACGAGTCTGGCCAAGTTTGGAGACCTACGGAAGCTCGTCGTCGGCGTCGTCAGCACCGAGAACCTAGATGGCTTTAAGGCCGTAATACGTAAGAAATAACCCTTTTTTTAACTTAATAAAGATAAAGACGTCCCTTACTAACTATTTATTAACGTTAATAGAAAAATGTTTACAAATAAGTTGAGTATTCTCGTAACCAGGTTGATATCTTAAGATTAGGGTACCGCCGTATTATAGTTATGGCACTTTGTGAGGGCCGGGAAATCGATTGCCTAAAGAGGAAATTGCAGGCTTGAATTCTCCGTACTTACATAAACATGTGCTCCCCCGCTCACTTATGTTACAAACGTCGTGTTGCAATGAGATCGCTTTTCTCTCTCCTTCTGGTCTTCCCACTCACTGTCTCTCATGGTCAGGCGGACTTGGGTGTACAAAAATGTCGGCAAACGAGAAGCGGACCGTCGGGGATGGCATCGATGAAGGCCTATCAGCTTCTGGCATTAGTCCCTCGAGGGCGTCACAGACCCAGGTTGATGGTGCCGAGAAAACAAATGCCACGGCAAATGCCACAGATAACGAAGCCAACGAGGCTTCTGCTTATCTAACCGAGAGCGAGAAGGTCTCCCGCATCGCGGATCCGAACGAGGTGGACTGGGATGGACCGGATGACCCTCAGAACCCAATGAACTGGTCCGTTGCAAGACGCGGTGTGATCGTTGGGATGGCCATGTCAATTGTATTTTCGACGTGAGGCAGATTTCTCTCAACTGTAGGCAGCCCACACCGACTAACTCTACGCACAGGTGTCTCGCTGCTTCCGCAATCGCGCCAGCAATACCCGAGATCTTGACAGACTTCGGATCTAACGACGACGAGGCAGGAACATTGGTTGTGACGATCGAGGTTTGTTCTCCCGTGTTCCGCCACTTAGAATCTTAGATGCTTCAGGGAATCACTGCTGACCTGGGCCGACTCCAGATCATGGGAACCGCTGTTGGCCCTCTCTTCCTGGCACCTCTGTCCGAGCTACGGGGTCGTCGGATCGTCTACAACCTTGCCAATCTGGACTTCTGCGCATCCACCGTCGGCTGCGCCCTATCCCCGACTCTCGGGGGACTCGTTGCCTTGCGCTTCCTGCAGGGAGCTGCCGCCTCGTGTTCCATCAACAACGGAGGCGGGACAATAGCAGACATTGTCCCAACTCACCGAAGGGGTGCCGCCATGTCGTTCTTCTCCATGGCTTTCATGTTGGGCCCGGTCATTGGTCCCGTCGTAGGAAGCTACTTGGCCGCTGCCGCTGGGTGGAGGTGGGTATTCTGGCTGTTGCTGATTTTCGTGAGTGGCAAATTTACTAGGAAGCATCTTGCATCCAGCCACTCCTCATTTTAATTTGCTTGGCTGACGGTCGACCAGACGGGCACACTCGGCGTTATCAATGCTGTCTTTACCAGGGAGACATATGCGCCGGTCCTCCTGGAGAGGAAGGCCAAGAGACTGCAGAAGGAGACCGGAAACACTGCGCTATACGCAAGGGGTCAGCGCCAGTTGCCCTTCTCAGCCTTGATCAGGAGAAGCTTCTTGCGTCCTCTCAAAATGCTTCTGTTCTGCCCGCTCGTTACTGGGCTGTCCTTGTACATCGCATTTGTCTACGGGGTAACGTATCTCCTCTTCTCCACTTTCTCGCGGGTCTTCGAGGAACAGTACCACTACAGCCCGGCGAATCTCGGCCTGGCGTATCTTGGCTTGGCTGTCGGCACGTTCATCTCGTTGTTCATTGCTGGTTTTGCCAGCAATAAGACTTACATGTATTTGACCAAGAAGCATGGAGAGGAAAAGCCCGAGTAAGTATATGAGTAGCTCCTCCACGGATAGTGCGTGACAGTGCATAGGCTGAACGCGGTGTAATCAAAGATATCGGCTTCGAGGCTTGCTGTACGGCATTGTCGCCATTCCAATTGGTCTGGTTTTGTACGGTTGGACAACCGACAAGCAAGTTCCCAGCGCTGTACCCATCATAGCAACCGCATTCATCGGCTTTGGCAGCATGTTCACGTTTGTGAGTCCAGTCCGAATATGAGACTCGTCGATCTGAGGCTTCCTTACCTACCTAACATTGGCTTCCAACGCAGCACCCGACCCAGACGTACATGATCGACGCGTATACAAAATACGCCTCCAGCGCCATTGCCGCGAGCAGTGTCTTGCGGAGCTTGGCAGGTGCTCTACTTCCACTAGCTGGCATCCCCATGTACGACCGCCTTAGCCTTGGTTGGGGCAACACGCTGCTAGCCTTTCTGGCCTTGGGAATGGGAATATTGCCACTCTTCTTCAACAGGTACGGTGAGGCTATTCGAAAGAAATACTCGATAGAATTGGATTGAATGTGCCAAGAAAGTGACTGCGGATGTCGAACCACTCGATGTTGTTTTGTCGATATTGTTTTTCGATGTTTTCGATGTTGTTTGGCGCATATGATATGCTGGGCCGGAAAGACCGTAGTCACAGGACATTGGGATCAGATATGGGGTGACATAGGAACGAAGAAGGTATGCAGAAAGGTTAACTACAGACTTTGTAACCGGAAAAGACTATACAAAGCGACATGTATATATACTTATTTTACGGCCGAATTGAGTATGAGAGCTGTGATACTATATGCGGAAAATGACCGGTTCGACAGCAACAACAGGATGTTATTTCAGCTTGGGAACGGAAACAGAACTGTCACGAGTCTCAGACTTCACAGGATTTTGATATTGGATATATAAGAGTCTACTTCCCTGGACTTTAAGCTCTCCTGATGTCAAACTCAATTCTAATCGCCACAATCGAGGTTCATCTCTCTCCTACATTGTCAATCCAACATGCCGTTCTGCAGTATATCGCTGGTCAAATGCTGTCTGACGACTTCTAGAAGTACTTATTTAAGCCTCTGTTGGCGAACGGCGCATCTTGCAACGCGCCCTGGATATCACCACTGAATCTGTCCTTGCTTTCTTATCCTAGACTCGGTCAAGGCTTCCAGTGTGCTTCATATTCAGCACGAGAGTCTTTTCTTGGTACCACGAAATGTGAAGAGCTGTACGAAACCATAACATGGGTAGTCTAAGTATCATTTGCCAATGCGCCTGAGTACCGGAAACACTCGGGGGTTGTACCAAGAATACCGCTACAAGAAAATAAAATCGAGATGACCTAGAAAAGAACCCATCGCGCCTTTTGGATGCCCGTAATATCCCATTGTTTAGGGCTAGTGGCGGCCATGCACTGAGGCCAGTCATGCACTACCCCATGCCCATGCCTGGCTATCTGAGTCATCTCCCAGTAGTCAGGAAACCAACCAGACGATTCCCAGTCTAGCAAACCTGATATGTGTCCAGTCTCGTCCACCATGATGTTGCGCGGGCCGATATCACCATGTGTGAAGACCGAAATATCGGAGCGCGGTAGTATGTCACGAAGGTCGAAAGGATCTTTATATGAGAGGCCGTTGTTGGCGACATACCGCTCATATATTCGATCCCGAAGCGTCTGATCGTCGAAAGAAGGCGGGGCAATGTCAGAGTAGCTCCCAACGAGAGGGTCGAGACAAGGAGAACCGTCGGCGGTGGAATACATTCCAGTACACAGGTGCTCGGGACGCGGAACTGCCCGTATCTGGGCGATGAGACTCCAGACATCTTGACATATTCGCAACTTGGTTGCATCATCGAATCCAGCCCAGACTGAATGCAGAGTGACGCCCGGGAGCGGGCTCATGTACAGCTCACCGTACCCGATAGGCCCATTCCCTTTTCTGTACGATGTCATGTAGATTTTTGGAATGGGAACGTCCGGTGCGTACTCGTTAATGAGACGCATGGCTCGTTCTTCGTTAGGTCGAACCTTGGCACCACTCTTGAGGACTACATCCGGCTGTATCAACGTCACTGTGCACCCAAACTGCCATGCTAGCTGCTGCTCCTCAAAATCATCATCCCCTGAATTGTCAGTGAGAGGTCCCAGGAATTTGAGCCCACGAGAAAACTCACATGGCGGATAGTCGTCCATGGTCAAGTTGTAGCGATCTAGGAGTGTTGACTGTATCTTTGAGCGGAGGTCTTGTGTCCGTTGCGGAAGAGGGGTGGAATAACATAAAGCACCAAAGTGCAGAACTTGGCAGCCTTGACTTTGCACTGTTGGCGCTCAGGGCCCGGTGTTGGTAGGTGGGGCAGTGGTGGGAGGCGGGCAAGGTATTGCTCTGAATATGTTCAGTACTATACGATATATTCGCCGTAGTTTCCCAGGGTGTATAAGTAGGTAGTTGTGTAAAACTTCATGATCCTGTAGATCTAGGTAGCTATCCGTGTAGAGGCGTCTTATAGCCTAGGGTGCAGGAAGCTGGTCCTGCTCAGCTCTTCCAGATCCTTACCTCACAATTGGGGCCAAGGGCTGGCAATAAGATATCGTATTTACTACGAGGTTCTGGGCACGATACTGCTGTTCCTCTCAAGTATCATGAAATGTATTTTATCTGGGCTTTGTGCATTGCCTCTCAACATACTTCACAGCTGGGTATGCGAGTGACAACAGATGCCCAAAGTCGTGAAAAGCTCCTTTCTAAGAACTGTGAGCGTAATCAAGTGGCAAGATTAACTCTGCCGCTTATGTTTCGACACAACGTCTAACTCTATAGGAGCATGATTATTTTCCAAGGACAGCCCAAACGCTACTTGCGGTTGTGATATACGCTATTAATGGTGAGCTTTGAAGCATAATGTACGGCCAGACGGCTGCTGATGCTTGGCCGAGTCACTAGGACTAATATCAATCGGTTGTAGTTTCGACTCACCTGGACTACTCGGTATTCGTATGGTCAGACTTATAGAACGGGCCGACGTAGATGAGCCCGGTGCTAAATGCTTGTCGAGTGTTTTGGTATCTATCCTACGTCTGTTTATTTTATAACTATGCTGACAGGTTCAAAGGACTCTGAGCTGGTGAAACACAGCATATGTCATGATTCTCGTGGACAGCTTCCAGCGGCCTTCTAATTAAGTTCCAGGTCAAGGCTCCTTGCCCTGATCTCATCCCACAAGATGAGTTGATCATATCTCTTGCCATCGAGAAGCATTACAGAATCAGTTTTTCTCGTGGCATTCGTAACGTTTCTCCTTTTCTCCTTTGAAACACAAGCACGGTAAAGACAGATCGTGCTCCATAAGCCGAACTCTAGGCTACTTGGTCCACCAGATTTTCCGAGGGACAGCTTTGTATGCTCGCACTTGCTTTGCATATGGCTTCCGCGACAACAATGAAAACTGCTGTCAAAGCACTTTCATTTGCGTAATTAGGGCAGCCAAGCTCATAGCCAACAATTGAGTACTCAGAGGCAACAATCACACTTCACTCGGGCGCCGTCGGATTGAAATCACTGTATTGTCTTACCGCGACCCTCTATCCACACATCGAAGCCTTCACCTCTCAATCCCGTTAGCCTTGATACGGCGCCCGCGTCAAGCGCCGCTCGTGCTCCCATCCGTTTCCCAGCACTCCGTCCGCCTCCCGCCTCGGCCTCTCGGACGTCAACTTTTGGTGATCCGCCCTCATGATGACCACGGACTCATAGCCACTCATATCCAATGAATTAGGGATATTATGGCAATAGTCACGTTTAACAAGATGGTAAACAGGTAGAGCTTTGGACATTTGCATATAAAGCATGACTAAAGGAGTCTAGCCCGTGAAATTGTTCAGTTGAAGGATCGTTGGGTATTTTGGGTGGGTTCGACTGTAGGGGACTTGTGCAATAGCCTGTTTAGAACTAAATGCAGGGATTCCATACTATGACTTGCATTCACCTCCAATCGGCGCCGGAAATCCTGTGAGTCACCCGGTCAGAGACATGCATATAGGATGCACATCAGTGTCAAACACTGGATGTCCGCCGTGATAGCGATAGATCTCAAGACTGCCCGCATCCGTCATATTTTTGCTTGATACTCGAAGCCAGTCTCATCCGTTGTTTGCGGTCGGATTCGATGGATAGACGGCTGCTGGCCTGTGCCTCGAGGCAGCAGCATTGCGGCAAAACTGCAGATCTTCTCGGATTCCTGGCCGGCATTTCTCTGTTGCTGTCACGACCGTGCCAGGCAGACATTGAGGGTTGATGCCTGAGCCACCGCGAAGCCTGGGTCAGTAGCAATAAGATAAAGCTGCCGAAAATGCAAGTGACACAAGTCTGCGGAAACTGCAGATGAGGCATAAAGTAAGTGAAGGATTAGGCATCCCCAACAGATGGTGTGTTGTGTGCCGGACGAGGCAGGATTGAGGCTCAGGCTCCAGGATTCATGCACTCTCTCCTCTGTGCAGCAAACCGCAACCCCTGTCAGTTCATCAAGTTGACGTGTGTGGTTCGAGGAGCACCCGTGTCGTTCATTCCTGACATCCATCATCGTGGGCTATAAGTGAGCTCCTCTCTCCCACCTCGCTCGTATCCATCCGCACCATCTCTATCTCACAGGAAAAGCATCTGTCTACCTTAGCTTGCATACCCTTTACTCTGCATCAAACTTCAGATACGACCGATACATCGCAGCCCTTCGAGCCACACACCGAATCAACTTCCTCATTCGCACAGAAGCACTACTCCAAAGTTCCACATCGATCCTTTCATCAACCATGGCGTCCCAGCAGCAGCAGCAGCAGTCATCGTCTTCGTATGCAGACTCAACATACTCGGATTCAACCACGCAATCCTTCTCCAAGCCGTCCGAATCTCAGCCAGGGAGCGAGTCAAAGCCTAAGCGATCACTCCGGCAGAGACTGAAGAAGTCGCTCAAGGAGGTCGGCTACCCACCAACATACCACCACGACGTCCTGAATGGGAAGAACCGACCGGAGTACGGTATATATGGCGACAGCGTCTTCACCGACAAGCGGAGTACGAGAATGAACTGAGTAACGCAGTTCCTAACTTCCTATATCAGCTTCGGGCACGAGTGTCGTCTGCATGGCGTTATGGCGTTTATCCTTGCAGGTAGTCCAGGGCATCACAATGATTGAACAGTGATGACTTGGATACTGGCTTCCAACACACCCGACATCATAGACTCGGGTTGCACACTGGAGTACGAGACCAATCCCGCGCTCGAAGGCGATCTTGATTGATGCCGTCATGCCCTGACTCGGCTCCGATCAACTCGAGACTCCAACGTCATCAATCATTACCACGAGAAGGTACTTATCACAACATCGAACAGAATCGATCTGTGGAGGCTATCGCGACACAAAGCAGCAAGGGATGAATGCAATGGGTGGCCGCACCGTGATTGGACAATTCACTGTCATACAGAGGTTACAAATCACATGTTTATTAGTAATAAAGGAGGGGATCTGCGATGCGATCAAGCTTTCCTTGGCGGAGCGGCGCGTGTTAATAGCGTCGATCCTTCGATAGATTTCTATCGACACCAACACGAAACTCGTTGGCAAAGAATCATGATCACGGGATCAATGGCCACCGACTGTCAAAGGGATGGCCACTGCTTACAAATACTGTAGTACATGACGAAAGCGCTGTAACTATGGTGAGAGTATATAAACTTCATGCCCTGTAAATCTTGTGCGTTGGCTAAACACACTGTCATTAGAGAGCTCAAACACACTGCAAGGGACCTGAAATCATCCACTCACACGCACTGAACAGCTCTATCTTACTCGCCTACCTTGCCTTACTGTACCATTACCTACATCTAGACTTAATCACATCATACCACACCCGAAAAACCACCATCTATTTGCATTCACTCTAGCAAAAACACCACCAAATACACATACACACACACACACACACACACAAATCACACAATGGCGACCACCCTCGCCCCAAACATCCCCCCAACCCACCCAGCAGTCGTAACCACCGCTCCCCGCGCACCCCTAGAGACCCTCGAAGTCCCCACCGTGGCCCCAGGCCCAGGCCAAGTCCTAATCCACGTCCTCTGGACATCCTCGACCCCGCTAGACCTGCACCAAGCCGACGGCGGCCTGCTCGTGACCCACCCGGCCCTGATGGGCGGCTCCTACGGCGGCACCGTCGCCCAGCTCGGGCCGGACCAGCCCTCCGGCACCCCCGCGAAGACTCTACGCGTCGGCGACAGGGTCTTCGGCTTCACCTTCCGCAGCCGCGAGGAGAAGTGCCACCAGACCTACCTGACCACGGACTGGTACATGGTCAGCAGGCTGCCGGAGAGCGTCGGTTTCGAGGAGGCCGTGTCGGTGTCGTGCAACCTGGTCACGGCGTTTCACGCGCTGACGACGGATTTCGGACTGCGGCTGCCGTGGCCCGTTCCGGAGGGCGGGAGCGGGGATGGGGAGGAGAGGGATGCCCCCGTTGTGGTGTGGGGGGCTGCGAGCAGTGTGGGCAATTATGCGCTGCAGGTGCTTAGGCACTGGGGGTTTGGGAATGTCATTGCTGTCGCGAGGGAGAAGCACCACGCGTACCTGAAGGAGCTGGGCGCGACGGCGTGTTTTGATTATACGCATGAGGATGTTGTGGAGCAGGTGTTGAGGTATGTGGGTGAGGCCAAGGAGGGCAAACCGAGGGTGCCGTATGTGCTGGACTGCATTGGGAGCCTGGAGGGGACGCTGAAGAAGATTGCGGGGCTGGCGGAACGGGGAACCAAGGTGGCGGTCATGCTGCCTGTTATTGTGAAGCATGCGAATGAGAAGGAGGCGCCGGTCTATGAGATGGATGTGAACAAGGTGCTACCGGGGGCTTGGAAGGAGGGGGTGGTGCTGAAGGGGACCAGAACGCATTTTTATCTCAAGGTGAGTGCCTTTCTGTTCCCGTGAGCCTCTTTTGATATTTCTGAAATACTGACACAGATGTATAGAACGAGTTCTTTAGGGACCATCTCCAGTCTGAGATAATCCCGGCGCTGCTGGAGCAGGGCGTCATCAAGCCTAACAAGCTGAGGATCGTTGAGGGTAAGACGATGCTCGAGAGGGCGGAGAATGCACGGCAGCTGCTCAGGAGCCAGGCCGTCAGCGGGGAAAAACTGGTTTGGAGGATCGCAGATGAGTGAACATTGTAGTCAGGAATGTGGTTGTCTTCGTCTTGGTCTGAACGGACTTCATGGGTGAAGTCCTGCGGGGCATGGTTCATGTAGACTTATACCCACCGGGATAAAAGCATCGCAATAGCAGTAAACGTTGACCATCACAACGCTTATCAACCGTTTGCACAGCATGATCTTTCACGTACGACCATAGATACTGGAAAACTCGGGATCCCGTCCGCTCTCCCCTAGATAAACCAGTAATCGTCAGACTAGTACTCGGGTGGGTGACCACCGGGGAATCCCTGATGTTGTACGTTTTTCTTTTCTTTTCTTTTTTTTTTCATTTCAAATATTCTTCTTCATATGTTTCAGTCCTCTTCTTCCAAGCGGCCAGGCACAGGACTTCAGAACTGTTCTTGCCATAATTCATCCTCGCGACTCATGAACAAGATGAGGCGATCTAACAGCGGCGTGCGTCGAATGGACCCATATTTGGAACCGGGCCAGTAACTTCAAGAGATATAGACGTGCTCGGAGCTGAAAGGGGCCACGGCGTAAGCGATGTGGATTATACCAGTAGTCCGTAAGCCTGGTACACAGAAGTCGGCTGCTCGGAACGTCATCCATACACATAAGCACGGAGCTGGAAGGAAGCGTTTGAAGCCGGGCCGATCCGTTGTTTCGACCATGAGAAGGTTCAAGGCGGAGTAGCAACTGTTGGGATAATTCTGGCATTGCCCCTCTCGCGAAGTCGGGCGATCAGCAACCGAATGACATATGGCCTTGGTATGGCAAGGCGTGGCGGGTTCCGCTCAATAAGTAAGATGCACTATTATTCGCGACCCGGTACTTCTTCAACGGCGTGCCAGCGACAAGCCAAGTACTCGACAGAAGAACTCTGTGGGGTTGATGTTGGGGATAAAGTGATTTGCCCGGCTATAAGATGTGACATATGCTGCGAGTTGGGGTTCCATCAGCTTGACATCCTTGGTCCAAATTAGGCATGAGACTCGACACTCCGCAATGGCCAGAGAGGAGATGGACCAGTCGCTTCGAAGACCGACTCTCCGCAAATGTCATGACAGCATCGGTCCGTTAGAATGGATTCCCACGAGTCGGGGTTTTGAGGTTCATTGAACCAGAAGGAGCGGGATGTCAGGATAAAGTCTTTTGAGCGGGCTACAATCCACGAATTGATAGACCTCTGTCCCAAGCTTCAAAATAGAGCAAAAATGTTGCTCCCATCACTTTCGGTCCTGTTCCTCGTCGGCGCTGCCAACGCGGCGCTGACATATCGCGGTGTGGACTGGTCGTCCGTCCTCGTCGAAGAGCGAGCCGGAATCCAATACAAGACGACAAGCGGCACCGTCCAACCCCTCGAGAAGATCCTCGCAGCGAGCGGAGTGAACACAGTCCGCCAGCGAGTATGGGTGAACCCTTCCAATGGCGACTACAACCTAGCCTACAACATCGCCCTCGCCAAGCGGGCCAAGGCAGCAGGGCTGGGAGTTTATGTCGACTTCCACTACAGCGACACGTGGGCCGACCCGGGCCACCAGACGATCCCGCAGGGATGGCCGACGGCCGTTGACGATCTATCGTGGAAGCTGTACAACTATACGCTAGACGTGATGAACCAGTTTGCGAGCAACGGAATCCAGCCGACTATCGTGTCGATAGGAAACGAGATCAGGGCAGGTTTGCTCTGGCCGACTGGAGGCACTTCATCGTACGCCAACATTGCGAGACTGCTGCACTCCGCCGCATGGGGCGTGAAGGACTCGAACGTCAACCCGAAACCGAAGATCATGATCCACCTTGACAACGGCTGGAATTGGAGTCAGCAGCAGTACTTCTATCAGACTGTACTCGCTCAGGGGACGCTGGTTGAATCTGACTTCGACATAATGGGTTTGTACCCTGATGCGGAAGACTTCGCATGAAATGTCGTCGACTAACTAAACGATTCTTTAGGGGTCAGCTACTACCCTTTCTACAACTCAGCCGCGACCCTAGCAAGCCTGAAGTCCTCCCTGACCAACATGGCCAACACATGGGGCAAGGAGATCGTGGTCGCGGAGGTGAACTGGCCCATCTCGTGCCCCAATCCGGCGTACGCTTTCCCAAGCGATACTAAGAACATCCCGTTCTCCGCTGCCGGACAGACGACGTTCCTGAAGGACGTAGCTGATGTGGTGGCATCGGTGAAGAAGGGGACTGGACTGTTCTATTGGGAGCCGGCGTGGGTGCAGAATGCCAATCTGGGGTCTTCGTGTGCGAACAACTGCATGTTTTCGTCCTCCGGGCAAGCCCTCTCGAGCTTGTCGGTTTTCTCAAACATATAAGTCCAGTCGCACAGGGCGTGCTTGAGGAAGAGCGGCACGTGGAACTGTGGTGTAAGGCAGCCACGGGGAACTATCAAATGACATTCGGATCCATAACAACACAACTGCATCCGAATCGAATAGGAAATAGAGAGTGACGCATCATTCCAAGGCTCAGAATTTGTCATCAGACTGCCAGGGTACTGGTGCACGGGAAAGGATCTCCGTCCTCAATATTGGTCGTCCAGTTCACAATATCAGAGAGAGGCAACGCCGACAAGTTGATGTAAAGCCAAATGAGCTCAGAAGACTCTTCCCGCCGCGGCCTATCTTTGTCAAACAGGTCCAGGCATACCGGTCGAGCACCAAGCCATCCAAGATTTGTGTAGTCAAAGTAGGTCTGCCACCTTTGCACGCGGGCAGCGCAAAGAGTCAAGCGATGTTGCATAAAAACTTCAAGCTCCCTGTGTCATGAAATAGGATCCCTCGAATCAAGAGTTCGTTCTCAGAGGTCCGACGCCATGATGAGGATGTGGTCAAGGATATTTGAGACGGGACTTGGACGGTGGCCAAGTATGGACCATTGAAGATGCAGTTACAGAACGAAAGCCGCCGACTCAGGAACAAAGAGAAGAGAACCTATGAGACCTCGGTGCGAAGTATGGACTGGCCGTCTTGAATTGCTAGGTGAGGCACTGGCCTGCAACCTATTGCACTAAGTCTGATTTCAGGGATTCGTCTAGCTTCCAGCTTGGTAATGATCAATGAACGCGGGTGACCATCAGTCATTTTCAAGTGCAAAAATCCCCTAGTGCCTTGAATGCTCCGGCTCTGTAGGCAGCATGCCTGAAATGAGACTGGCGCTGAAGTGACTAAGTTTCCATGCCTGGATTTGCGCAACAGCACCTCGAAAGTGGTGTTGTCCTCGTCATGAAGTACGACTTGAAGAGGAGGGCGCCTTACTCCGCAAGGTGCCTTGTGCACATCTATACTTCCGTGCTACGTGAACATGATCGAAGTTCGGCCGAAGCAATGTAAATCATGTTGATTTTCTGTCATATGCAAAGTCGCATGAAGCTATCTGACGAGCCTCGATGGCAATGTCGTTGAACTTCCGCTTGTTACATGGGGGCTTGTGATCACGTGTTACATTCGAGTTGACTGCCCCACCGGACGAAAGCCTAAATGACAGTCACGTGAGCGGGGCTCAGAGGGCAACTCAACCCTACGCACTGAGCAGTCGCCCATTTTTTTGCACTTGTGAGCGGAGCTAAGCCTGTCTCGCCTCGCCCAGTCAGACCCGCTTTCCAAACTACCTTCACCAAATCGACACCCATCCAAATCGGATTTTCGCTCCTCGATATACGCCAGCGCACGCATATCGACCAGCGAGATCTTGACAATCCTCCATCACCGCAATCATGGCTGACGAATACGTATGTCGATATTCCTCTCCCATCGAAACCCCTTCTCATCCTCGAAACGGACACGCACCACGGCTTGACTGTGGCCTGGTCGAGAACGAGTTGAATAAATATGGCTGACACGAAGGAATTGCAGAACGCCGAGGAGGCTGCTGAGATCAAGAAGAAGAGAACCTTCCGCAAGTTCTCTTACCGCGGTATCGACCTCGATGCGTACGTTATCCCCGATTTCATTCTCGACACACAAACGATGGAGTAGTGGCAAGGGAAAAGGCAAATGTGTTGCCAGGGAAGACGACCATGGAATGCTGGGACACACACAATCTCAAGAGAGAAACGAAATGAACAAACTGCTGACTTTTCGTCAACAAAATACAGTCTCCTAGATCTCGGCTCCGATGAGCTGCGCGACGTCCTCCATGCCCGTGCTCGCAGAAGGATCAACCGGGGCCTCAAGCGCAAGCCCATGGGCCTGATCAAGAAGCTGCGCAAGGCCAAGCAGGAGGCCAAGCCCAACGAGAAGCCCGACCTCGTCAAGACCCACCTCCGCGACATGATTGTCGTCCCCGAGATGATTGGCAGCGTCATCGGCATCTACTCCGGCAAGGAGTTCAACCAGGTCGAGATCAAGCCCGAGATGGTCGGCCACTACCTGGCTGAGTTCTCTATCTCATAGTACGTTTTCCCCTCCAACCACAATAACCGGATGGACAGATGTGTGGGGGAAAAAGAACAGCAATGCTAACCACTTTTCTTCAACCTGCAGCAAGCCCGTCAAGCACGGTCGTCCCGGTATCGGTGCCACACACTCTTCGCGTTTCATTCCCCTCAAGTAAACGGATCGAGTCTGGAGGACGAGAAGGCGCGGAAGGGTGTGCGGAATGGTTCTTGGCATTCAATCAATCATGGTCATCGGCGAAAATGGACGGTTTTGCTCGGAAGTGTTTATGCTATCCATAGAGATGATAGTAACCCGGGCTTCGTGATTGAACGAAAGAATGAGTTCTCTGCTACCAACCGTGCTGGCTCGTTGTGTTCCATGTTGATGATGCAGTGTGTGCTGTGATGTTGCCAGACTACTTGCTTCTGAGGTTGCCTGAATCAATGGATAATGCATCCAATCTGTGATCAAAATGAGGGCTAGACATCTGCTAGCAGCAGCTTTCGAATCTGTTATCATACACTGCAAGATGAAAGCATGCGCTGAACACTGAAACCTGAGATTTGACAACCTCAAGGCCTACTATCTTGGTACGCATAAATTTGACGATGTTGTCTCTGACCTTGAGCATGAACCCTGCCACGCCCCAGTGCAAAACTGGAGGTATTTGTCACTCCTTGTATCATCAACATATCTCCGTGGCATGCTTATGTGCATAACTACAGCCAGATGCAAGCAGGTTCAGCGCCGCAAGGCACCAACAGGAAACGCATGGAACGAATCCATCGGAGAGATCGTGCAACTCCAAGACATAATCATGGGAACACACAGCTCCGATAAGCTGATCCTTGACAACAGACAAGTTGCATTGAACGTAATCTATTTGCAATCGTGCTTACAGCCCTCCCTCCCATCATATGCTACACACACGCGGCCCCAACCAGAGTCTAAGGGTTGGGTTGCGGATCCCACTTGCTCCTCGCCTTGGTCGCCTTCCTCTCCTCCTCATCCAGATGCTGTTGCCTGTAGTGCTCCACCACCTTGTCGAGGTTGGCGTTGTGGCCGGCCGGCACGTTGAAGGGGGAGCCGGCGTGGAAGACCCTTTTTTTTTTCCATCGGTTAGCATTCCATCATAGCCACAATTATCCGATCTCACTCAATCTCTCGCTCTCAAATTCAAACCCCAGATAATAAGAACAAGCAATGGTAATGAGGGGAACGTACTCGGGGAACTTGAGCTCAATGTGCTTGTTCCGCGGGGCGTTGTACAGCAGGTGCTTGTCGTGGGCGGCCTGCTCGATCATGGCGGTGCGCATGGCGTTGCGCTCGCTCCACGTCTCGGACATCTCGGTGTACTTGCCGATGAGGTTCGAGAGGCCGCTCGGCTTGCCGTCCTCGCCGGGCCGGGAGATGGAGTAGAAGAAGATGGAGAGGGGGATGGCGCCTACTGTCAGGTAGAAGGAGGCCTGTTGTCCATCAAGAGGCCAGATTGTTAGCTACCAGAAACATGCTAACAGAAACGAACGAATAATTGATTTTCTCGGGGAACACAGGTGGAGGGGGGAAACGTACACCTAGAGACTCCTCCTTGGGAGGGGCGTGGTGCCCGTCGTGGCCGTGATCCGAGGCATAGGAGCGCGTGTTGCGGATGGCCGTCGGCCTCGAGCGGCGAGCGAGAGTTGCGGCCCGTTGCCTGAGCGCCGACATCTTTTGGATATAGCCGGTTCGGCGGTCAATCGGTCGTCGTAGGCGAATTGGGCGGATGTAGAGCTTGATCAAATGCGGGCAAGCATGGGAGCTGGAAGCTTTGGGTTTGGTGATGTCGAATACCGCAAACGCCACTGGGCTGGTTTAGCGCGCGTGTGTGGCGGCTGCGGCAGAGTGACCAATCAACAGCCGCCAAATAGATGATGGCGATTTCGAGGTGGATGTACCAGGTACCTTGCCTCTTAAAGAGTGTCATGAGGCGAAAATCTTGGCCATTTCACGGTGAGATAAATATCTGGCCTTTCTTTCGGATTCTCTGCTTGAGTCATAGTCGATGGTGTCGTGTCTTCATTTAGGGTCAGTAAAGGGTCTTGTCTTGTCTTGCCACAGGGTCTCATTATCTAGGCCGTACTCAACATCGTTCGTCATTTCGAGATTTCGCTCTTTCGGGTACAGGACACTTCGTTGAACGGGCAGCGTTCACCGTCACTCAACTTCATACAAGGAAGTTCTCAATTATAACATCAAGATGGCTCGGCCACGGTCCCGGCCCTCATCCCTGGGACTCTGGAGTCTTATCGGCCTCCTCTGTTTAATGATCACACTCGCCGCCGCATCCTCATCCTCATCACCACCAGCCTCAACACCCTCACCAGCAGCCGACGTGGACCTAATATGCCACACCGACAACCCATCAGAGTGTTACCCAAAAGTCTTCGTCCCGACAGATGAGTTTCAGACCGTTCACGACGACCAAGATCTGCCTCCCGGCCTCCACGTGCGTCTGAACGTATGGACAGGCCAGAAAGAAGCCAAGATCAACGTCCCGGACGAGCAGGTCGCGGAGGTAGCTGGTCTGCCCGTAGATTCCTCGGTTGTAGTTGTCGATCAACAATCGAACTACGAGAATGAGAAGGAGGAAATCCAGATCCCCGGCGGGGCACCGGTGTATGAGCCCGTGGGTAAGATCAGGGAACCGCCCAAGGGCGAGGAGTTTGACACCTTCTTCGAGTCCCTGGAGATCCTCAAGAAGGGACTCGACCTCGACGACGCTCTCGGGGAGCTCGAGGAGCTGTCGCACGACATCTACTACGGGCTCAAGATCGCCGAGCAGTACGACACTGTCAAGAACCTGTTGTGTCTCGCCAACACGGACTGGCTGTATGAAGACGGTGACAGCCCACTGAGTATCAAAAGGGGCAGCCAGGCGGCCAACATCATGGCTGGGGCGCTGCAGAACAATCCCAAGGCGCTTGCGGAGGTGGAGAAGCACTGGGAGAAGTTCAGGGGGGTCAAGTGTAATCCCGCAGACGGCAGTGATCTCGTCACCGAAACCTTCCGTCTTCTGTCCCCTGACGGAAAGGGCAAGGGCTCCGCATTGGATCCGTCGCTTGTCAAGGCGCGCGTCTCTGCCCTCAAGGCCATGCTCAAGAGCGACGTGATCCGGAAGGACTTCTTCGAGAACCAGGGCATGGAGGTCCTGCTCAACGTGCTGGTGCGGTCCGACGACCGGCACTGGGACGCGCCGAGGGAGAAGGCGGCGCTGTTGGTGCAGGACATCTTCCTCGATGCGGACCTGGGGGCCACGCTGGGGGAGTGGCCGGTCGACGACCAGATGAGCGAGGGCGAGTGCAGGAACCTCGCGCTCCCGTCGGAGCTGAGGCACGCCAGGCAGGAGTGCTGGGACTACGAGGTCGAGAGGCTGGCGAGCGAGAACAGGTGGGATCAGGATCACTGGAGCCACGAGCTGTGGGGGAAGTTGAAGGAGGCGAGGAAGGGGGTCAAGGCGACGGAGCGGTGGCGGGATGAGCTGTAGGATGAGCTGTAATGTGTTTAAGTGAATATAAATACCCTGTTCTAGTTATTGCTGATTATCATATACCATCATATTTACTAGATGTGCCAAGAGCGCTATGTAAACGTTATCGTCCTGTTGCCTTTCACGTTGCTGCTCATCTGCTATATTCTGCCTTTTCTTTTGTATGTCTTGACTTCAAAATATCTCCACATTTGAATCTCAACAACATAAACATCATCGCCAAACGACATGATATGAATACACAGCCACGTCTTTGCTCGGACGACATCCACTTGCATTCCATGATGTTTTTGAGAAGCCGTCAAATAGCACGATCAACCTAAAAGATCCTTTTGCAGCAGGTCACTGGCATTGACTCCAGGCTTTCAACAACCCTTTCAACACTTCACACAAGCTATCCAAATTCCAGACTCAACACAGTCAACAATGTCCTACCCAACCTCGCGCTACCCCCAAGTCCCCCTCCCAGTCCCCTGTCCCCCGCCCTCAAGCCCAGACTTCCCCTACCCCGGCCTCCGCCGCACCGGCAGCCGCCAGCAGTCCCGCGGCCGCGGCCTGCAAGCCACCGCCACCTTCCCCGCCGGCAGCGCCATAGCCGTCTTCCCGCATCCCCTCCTCTGTCTCCCGGACGGCGACCACGTCCGCACCACGTGCGACTGGTGTCTCAAGCCGGGCACCTCGTCCTCCTCTTCCTCATCCTCACCAACCGCCCCTCCACATGCACCACAGACCAAGCTCTCCCTCTGCACCCGCTGCAGGTACGCCTCCTACTGCTCCAAGAAATGCCAGGCCTCGGCCTGGAGAGCGACGCACAAGCTCGAGTGTCCGGCCCTCTGCAGGATCAAGGACTCCCTCTTCGGAAGCACCAGAGGAGAAAAAGCCACGGACCCGCGGGAGGAGAAGTGGTTCGTCCCCACCCCCGTCAGGGCAGCGATGCAGCTCCTCCTTCGCCTCGGGCGGAACGACCAGGCGGTGAGAGATGCCGTCGGCGGAGGCCTGCCTTTCATCAACAGCAGCAACAGTGGAGCTGGGGAGGGCGCCGCGCTGGAGGGAAACGTGCAAGGGTTCAGGGACTACGGAGACGGGACCGTGTGGAAGGACCTGGGCGCCCAGGCCAGGGCGGCGCTGAGCTTTGCGGGGCTGGAGGTTGGGGCCGACGACAACAGGGCGGAGGTGGCGGCCGAGGGGGTGAGGCGGATGCTGTGCATGGTGCAGACGAATGCGTTTGATAGACGGGACGAGGACGTCGGTGCCGCCGGCGTGTTTTTGGATGTCGATCTGGCCATGGCGAATCACTCGTGTGTGCCGAATGCGCATGTGGTGTTCGTGGGCAGGTCGGCGGTTCTGAGGGCGGAGAGGGAGATCAGGGAGGGGGAGGAGGTTGAGATCAGTTATATCGGTAAGCAGTTACGAGAGAGCTTGTACTGGAGGGGAAGTTTCTCCTTTGATATGCGGCTTGCTAACTTGGGTTCAGACAATACTCTATCCAAAGAAGAGCGGCAGAAGGCGTTGGAGCTATACCACTTCCGGTGCCAATGCCGCCGCTGTCGGGACGACCTGGACGTCTACCAGGTCTGCCAGTCATCCCCGACCATCCCTCTCAACATCTTGAGTCTCCAGCCAGACCTGGCGCTCTACTCAGACCCGCCCATCAACCGCGCAGCCCTCCAAAAGTCTCCCCTCCCTCTAGCTAAGAATACCGACAAGCACCCCCTCTGGGAAAAGTGCAAACCCCTCCTCGAAGCAAAGACATACGCAATCGAACCCCTCCCCTCGGTCCTGCACGACCTCGTCGTCCGCCACGAGACAGCGGCAGACCAGAACCTCGCCCACGCCCTCGCCCTCTCCTGCCTCCTCGCAACCAAATGCCACCCCTTCGCCCACGTCCCGCCCTTCAAGCCCTGGCGCGTCAAGGGCCTCATGATGACCGCCCAGCTGCTCAGCCAGACCGCCCCGCTGTCCGCCGCGGGCGAGCTGGGCCAGACCTGTTCCGACCGCGAGCTGGTCGCGAGACTGGGCCGGATGGACCAGGTGACCGTGTGCGAGGCCGTGTTGCGGCTGGTGGTGCACTACGGTCCCCTGGGGCACTCGGACGACTGGGAGGTGGCGCGGGGCGCGCGGGAGCTGTTGGAGGATATCGGCCAGCTGCGGGGGCGGGAGAGGGAGTCCATGGCCGTGCGGGTTTGGGCGAGTACGCCCGAGCGGCCGGACGCGAGGGCCTTCTTTGAGGAGGTGGTGCTGGGGCCGATCGATGAGCTGGCGGAGTTTGCGATTGGGATACTCGAGAAGGAGCTCCGGGGTGACGACGGGCTGGCGCTGAGGGCTCCGCCTGCGTCGCTGAGGCGGCTGGTCTATAGTCCTTGAATATTGTAGTTTGTTGCTAATTAAAACCACGATTTTGTGTGTTTCATCCTCTTCTTTTCGAGTGTGGTAGCTTGTTGTCAGTGCTTATTCCGATGAGGGGCCGTCTTGCCGGACGTTGGCTTCTCTTGTCCGCCTTGCCGCTCTTGGTTAGACGAGTGTTGTCTGTCCTCGCTCGCGCTTCCGGGACCGGGACCGGTGAGCTTGGTGAGCTTTGCGACCACTGAGTCGCGATGACAGTTTCGGCGGGATCGGAGGAGGTAGCAGCTCGCTTAGAGCTGGACTCTGGTAGCGGCGTGGTCTCTAGTCCGGACGATGGTCTCTTCCTCCGAGACGACCGCAGGTCTTGCTGGTGATAGCTGTGGTCGTCGTACCGGTCGTATGCCGACGTCGTCTCGGCACTGGATACGGGAACCTGGCGAGCCTGGCCAGCTGCCTCCATTCTCTCGACGCGGCCCTTGAAGATCTCGAACTCCATCTGGAGGCTCTCGACCTGACTCGCACGGTTGCCGATCTTGGCGATGTTGCTGGTCAGAATATCCAGCTCTCTCGACGGGAAGGGCTCTGGCGGTTTCGCCCGGCTCTCTTCCATCTGCTTCCTCAGTTGGGCTAGCTCGCCTCTCACGGATGCCATGTCCTTTGCGTGGTCTCGGGTAGAGACGCGGTCTCGGACGAGGGACTTGATATCCTCTACGTCCTTCGTGTTCTGCCGTAGGCTTGCCTTGACGCCGTGGAGCTCATTTTCAAACTTGGCGGCCAGGTCATTTAGCTCGTGCCTGAGGTTCTCGAGGGTCTCGTGTGCAGAGTTGAGCTGCTCCTCGAGGCGTTTGACGACGGTGCGGTCCTGACACTGCTTCTTGACGTCCTTGATCTCGGTCTTCAGCGATGCCATGTCATCATGGTTACCGCGCAGCTCCCGGCGCAGCTCGGACAGGGTGTCTCGCATCTTGCCGAGGTCGCCCTCGACCCGGCTGACGGCATCATCCAGGCCGGAGATGACTTTGAAGCCGGCACTGTCGATCCTCTCGATGTCGGTTCGCTGCGCTTCCAGCTGGGCATGCAGGAGGGACAACTCGGCAGCACCAGCCCCGGAAGGATCATCGTAAGGACCAGCGGAGGCACCGCCCAGAGGCTTCTCGGTGCTCGCTCTCGAAGTCTCTCGTAGCTTCAGGTACCTCTTGACGACTAGGTCGACCTCACGGCCATCGGCGTGGCTCAGTGGCAGGACCGTGGTGATGCGGAAGAGAAGTTGATTCCTGTTCACCGTATAAGCATTCCGTGCCACTTGAGTAAGGTAGATAAGGATACACAAAGAGAAGCAATACACACTCATCGAGGACGTGGTTGACCGGGCTGGTGATGCATGTGATGCCCAGGACGGCACCACAGCTGCAACATGCTATGTCCTGCAGCTGACTGTGAGAATGGAGCATGGCGTCAGTCATGATGAGCACACTCTGGGAATGCCTTGCACGAAAACACACTGGTTCAGTCATACCATCCCTCAACCAGAGTCCCCTTCTCGCCAGACCTCAACGGCCCGTGCGGCTTGATGTCTGGACTGTGCCGTGGATCGATGATGGGGCTGAAGTAGCTCTTGCCGATCTGCGTCCACAGGTTGGTGAAGTCGCCAATTGAACTGCCACAGGCTTTGCAAGTGAATGTGATTATCTCCATTGTTTTGACCAGAATCACTGCATAGGTGTTGGATGTTGAAGCAATACAGATTCTTGTTAACTTGTCTCTGTCGCAGGGGGGGGGGAGGGGAGACGCGTCGAAGAGACGTGTCGAGACGTGTAGATTACGTGTTTGAAATGTAAAGTGAAGCTATCACGGTGGCAATCGGTGTGTACCTCAGTACCTATTCACCTCAGTTGGGTCACTAAGGTAGTGTAAGGTGCAGTGGATTTACCCCGCTTTGATTCGCCAATTGCACTAAAGATCGCAAGAAATCCCAGAAGACAGCGCCACAGCCCCGCTACGCCATAGCAGGTCCCCTGCCCAGTGACTTTTATTTTCTGTCGCTTCCAACAGCAGAACGGGTACTTCTCCCTAGCAAATACCAATCATCCATCCATCCAACGACAGTACACTTTGACGCAAGAAATCGGAATTCTGCTCATTCTCTGGCCTCTCGGTGACTTCCCGAGGCGCACCTGTCAACTTCTTACAGCGCCATGCGGAACAGAGCCGACCTGGCAGAAGCAGAAAACACATCTACCATCGTCAAAGTCGACATCGACGTCGACGTCGATGTTGAAATGTCCACCGCAGCAATGGACGACCGCAAGTCCTCCTCCTCCGGCAGCCTCAAGCGCTCCAGCCCGCACGACGCCGCCGCCGACGCCGACGAGGACGAAGGCTGGAGCATAATCAAGAACGGCCGCCCCGTCAAGAAGTCCAAGAAGACCCCCAAGCCCGGATCAGGCAGCTACCCCGGCATCGACTTCTCCCCCACCGCCAGGCTGCAGGCCAAGGTCAACCTCTCCCAGCTGCGCGACCTCGTCCTCTACATCTTCGCCGACGGCGGCGGGCCCCAGTGGGTGTCCGTCAAGCACCGCCCGGAGTTCAGGAAGATCGTCGCCCTGTGGGTGCCCGGCCTGGAGGAGGCCATGTTCAAGCCCGGCGTGGACTTTGAGACGTACAACGACGATGACAGGTCAAAGGAGACGGACCGGGTGGCCACGAGCCCGGACGACTACTACCCGCGCCTGCTCAAGAAGGACGACCTGGCGGACCCCGTCAAGCCGTTCGCCGACATGTTCAAGCACCTCTGGCCCGTCAAGGCCCCCGGCGACGAGAAGACGGGCCGCATACACAGCCCCATGCAGACCTTCCTCACCGCGCCGGCGCCGAAGAGCAAGGGAGGGAACGGCGTGCAGGCCGTCAGGGAGCCCAAAGGGTGGAAGGACGAGCGGACCAGGATCACCGAGTTTCTCATCAGTCCGGCCGAGTACATCGAGCACGGCTTCCAGACGCATCCCGCGCTGCTGTCGGAAGAGCTGCGGAGGGATTTTACAGATCCGGAGGGCTGGGTGCACACCCGCGTCGAGAGGCTGGAGGACGGGGACGTGCCAGAGGACGAGATCGAGCAGGGCAGCGTCACGGCCGGCCGGCAGATCCTGGCCCTCGACTGCGAGATGTGCATGACGGGCGAGAAGGAGTTCTCGCTCACGCGCATCAGCCTGGTCGACTGGGACGGCACCGTCGTGCTGGACGAGCTGGTCAAGCCGGACAAGCCCATCGTCGACTACGTCACGCGCTTCTCCGGCATCACGGAGGAGATGCTCGCGCCCGTCACCACGACCCTCAAAGACATCCAGGCCCGCCTGCTCGACATCTTGCATCCCCGCACCATCCTGGTGGGCCACAGCCTCGACTCCGACCTCAAGGCCATGCGGCTCACCCACCCCTTCATCGTGGACACCTCGGTCCTGTTCCCGCACGCGCGCGGGCCCCCTCTCAAGAACAGCCTCAAGTTCCTCGCCCAGAAGTACCTCAACCGCGAGGTCCAGAAGGGCGGGCACGCGGGGCACGACAGCATCGAGGACGCCAGGACGTGTCTCGACCTGGTCAAGAGGAAGTGCGAGAAAGGGAAGGCCTGGGCCGCCGCCGGCGAGGCCCAGGGGGAGAACCTGTTCAGGCGCCTCACGCGGGCGGGCACGTCGTACTACAACCAGGCTGGACCCGGGGCCAAGGGCGGGGCCGCCACGGGCAAGACCAGTGCGGCTGTGGACTGGGGCGATCTCGAGCGGAACCAGTGCGGGGCCGCCACGTACAGGATCGCGTGTGCCTCGGACGCGGAGGTGGAGGCTGGTGTACTCCGGGCTGTGAGGGGGGATCCGGACGGGCGGGAGATACCGGGCGGGGGCGTGCAGTTCGTCTGGGCGCGGATGAGGGAGCTGGAGGAGCTGCAGGGTTGGTGGAACCGCAACAAGATGACGGATGATAATCAGGCGGGGGGACCGCCCGGGGCAGACAACGGTGGCGGTGATGGGGAAGAGGGGGCGAAGGGGGGCAAGCTCAAGGCGAAGCTGACGGAGGTCGCGCAGCGGTTGGCGAGGATACATGCGGCGCTGCCGCCCTGCACGGCGTTTATTGTGTTTAGCGGCACGGGCGATCCGAGGGAGATGAGCCGGCTGCAGGCGCAGCACGTCGCGTTCAAGAGGGAGTATAACACGCCCGGGTCTAACTGGGACAGGTTGAGTGTCCAGTGGACGGATGTGGAGGACCAGGCGCTCAAGCGGGCTGTGAGGAGGGCGAGGAATGGGATTGGGTTCATTGGTGTGAAATAGACGCCATTACATCTGCTCCTTGTGGAGTGGCTGTCTAGCCAGACAGGAATGGGATGGCCAGAGTAGTGTTTCTGACTTGCTCTGCACCTGCGCGAGGAGATCTTGTAGCGATGGCTAGGGGTGGCAGGACTCAATGGCATGGGTTGGGGCAGGCATCACGGTCGGGGCTAGGGCTCCCAAGATACCCATAGATATGTATGTTTCACGTCGATGCTCGACCAAGGAAGATAGATACACATGCAGAGGCACAATAGAGTATCAACATGGATGGATACCTTGTGCCAAGTTATCATTTTCCCCCGCTGCTGTCCTATGTTGGTAGCGCTGGTATATACCCTAGACTCTAGACGTACAGGGAATACTCCTCCTCTCTGTCTCTGTTTCTCTCTCTCGGTCTGTCACACCGACCATACCAGCCCTATGTGCCGCTGCCTCACAAGCCAGTAGCTTAGCATCACTCCTCAGCCCTCCTCCTCCTCCCCGTCCCCCTCAAATGCCACACCATTCCCCTCTCCAAACCCCGATCCACCACAACGACCACCCCGACCCGCCTACCGACCCCGTCAGAAATCAAACTCGCCCCGAAACACATCCGGATCGACACCCACAACAACCTGCTCCGCCAGATCCCGCCTCCCCATCTGCGAGAACACCCTCCGCAACGTATCATAAAGCGTCGTACTCCGGTTCTGCATCGTCATAGCCTCCAGCCTCTCATCCGTGACCCCCCCCTCGGCCCCGCCCAGTATCTCCCTCGCCCTCTCCCTCCCCTCCTTCTCGACACTCTTGTGCATATCCAGCGCCGCCAGCAGGTGTCCGGCCGCCTCGGCATGGCACCCTATGTTGATACACGACACGCCCAGGTTATACCTGGCCCTGACAAAATTCGGATTGAGGCTCAGCGCCTTCTCGTACGCGGCGATGGCCTCCTCGCTCCTGCCCGAGTTGGCCAGGGTGGCTCCCAGCCGGTTCCAGAGGAGGTGCAGCTGGTCGCGCTGGTTGGACGCGCCCAGCTCCGAGCTGTGCAGCGCGGCCGTGAAGCAGTCGACGGCCTTGTCGTACTCCTCGGCGCCGTAGAAGAGCACGCCCAGCCCCACCTGGACGTCCGGGTCCATGTGCTCGCCGTCGGGCGACAGCTGGGCGGCCTGGATGAAGAGCTCGGTGACCCGGGCGTGCAGCTGCTCGCGGTCGGTGAAGCCCAGCTCCGCGGCGGAGCTGAGGTCGGCAGGCGACAGGACCGAGGGGTACTTGACCGAGAGCCAGCGCTCGAGGGTGCGGTAGGCGGTGCTGTCGTACCCTTCGTTGGTGTAGGACACGGCCAGCCCCATCAGGGCAGAGAGGTTGTTGGGGTCGAGCTTCATGGCGTGCTCCAGGGCGCGGATGGCGGCTTCTTCCTTCTCGTTCTGGGCCTGGGCGCTGCCGAGGTGGACCCAGGCCTCGACGTGGGAGGGGTCCTTCTGCACGGCGGCCTCGAAGGCGAGGGCGGCCAGGCTCAGGTTGCCGCCCGAGGACATTATGCGGAGGCCTTCCTCGAAGGGGTCCGGCTGGGAGGCGAACAGGTTGTCGGACTCGAAGAGGTACTCCTCCACTGCCGGGTCCGGCCCGACGCGGGAGTTCCAGCCGGCGCCGAGGTTGGAGAAGGTGTCGGCGTCGAACTTTGTGAACTCTTCTTCCTGGTCGAGGTCGCGGAGGGCGGCCTGCTCGGCCTGGATGCCGCGCCAGATGGACTCGAGG
Source organism: Coniochaeta sp. PMI_546 (assembly GCA_021432605.1). Lineage (NCBI taxonomy): Eukaryota > Fungi > Ascomycota > Sordariomycetes > Coniochaetales > Coniochaetaceae > Coniochaeta > Coniochaeta sp. PMI_546. The sequence continues at coordinate 377,718 of MU271144.1, read as the reverse complement.
TCGCCCATGCCGGTCTCGGAGTGCAGGTGGGCCTCGTCCATGGCGTTGAGCTCGGGCTCGGCGGCCAGGTTCTCGTCCTGCTGCTGCTCGGCCTTGTCCTGCAGCTCGATCTGGGCGAACTGCTCCTCCCACTGGTGGTCGTCCAGCTCGACCACTTTACCTTTGCCCTTGAGGTCGGCGGGCGCCTGCTGCCGCTGCTGCTGCGGGGTGTAGGACTGCTGGCCGCCGTACATGGGCTGGAAGGCGGAGCGGCCCATCATGCCGTAGCCGGTCATGCCCATCATCGGCGTGTGTTGTAGTTGGGGTGGTTGCTGGTGCGACTGGGAGGGCATGGGGCTCGCGCGGGCGGAGGAGGCGGAGCCGTTCATCTGGCGGAAGCGGGCGAACTCGTCGGCGCTGAAGTGCGTGCCGGGCGGGGCGTTGAAGGCGGCCTCCATGGGCGTCTGGCTGGACTCGGCCCAGGTCGGGGAGGCGGACTGGGCGCGCAGGTGCACGCCTTGGCCGGCCGGGTCTGGGCGGACGAACTGGAAGGGTGTCTGGGCGTGCTCGAGGGGCATGTCGGGGAGGGTAGGGGTTTGGTTGAGGAAGTTGTTGACCATCTGGTTGCGACAGGTTAGTACAATGTACACAGGCGAAAAGAAGACAACAAGAAGAAAGCAAGAGGCAAGCATACCTCGTCCTGTTGTGGTGAGTTCATGCCGGCGTTCCTGAAGCCGTTGAAGCCAGCATTCGGCCCGCGGTTGACGAGGCGGTCTCGTTGGAGGCTCTTGTCATCCTGGACGTGTTTGGTGAACTGGCTGAGCGGGTTGCCGGCCGTGGAGCACTCGGCGCCCCCGAGGAAGGACATGGTGGCTAGTGTAGTGTCTGTGTTGTGTCTGTGTCTGTGGCCAGCAGCACACTGTTGGACGGCAAGGAAGGTCGACGGGTAGGACTGATAGTCTGTTCGTATGTATGTCTGTCTCGACAGGTATTATGTTCAGTTTGCTGACCGGTGACAGGCGCAGAATGCGGTAGAGAGAGAGAGAGGCAGAGAGAGAGGCGTCTTGACGGCCGGTGAAGATGACTGTTGTCTGTTATAGTGTTGTTTATTTCCGTTTGTATTTTGTTTGGATTTGAGGCCTGAATGTTGGATGCTCTGTAATGTAATATAATGTATTATTTATTGGAGGGGTCTTTCGGCCATTTGGACGCCGCCACATTGGAGTTGCTGGAGGTGCTGTGCCTGGCTATTGCTAATGACTCGACTATGGTAGTGGCCCAAACCCGGTTGTGCCGAGGCAGCTGGGGAATTGCAACCCCGGACTCCACCTTTTGCCGGCGCATGTGGCCCGGACCCGTTCCCCGGTTCTGCGGTACGTACTACCATGCCATGTACCTTCACGTGTACTACTATGCAGTGAGTAGAGATACCAAAGAGGTACCAAGGAGGTGTCCTTCACTTAGAGATTCAAGTCTGGGTGTCTACTGTGGTACATCCAAGAAGATGATCGAGTGGACATCTCTCTAGCTATATGAGAGGAATGCACACAACACAGTACAGCCAGCCGTTGAAGTGAGATCGTTATATATAGTTTTAATTGTACAGCAGCACTTCATATCCTACACACGAGATGTTTACACCCGCCGTGATCATCCAAGACCATTCCAAATGACTCCCTACTGTACATGCAGCCCCAGTCCGGTCCATGACAGTGACGACGCACAACAGGGGTATTTTCTCCCTCACAAGATTATGATGGTTCGAAATACAGCCTCTCGAAGCAAACAGTCTCTGCCCTCAAGACCCTCAAACCGTCCACAGTTGCGTTAGACATGCTCAACCCGCACCAGGCTCGAGCCGGTGGCAGGCCACAATCCCTTGGTTGATGACGCCCCGAAACACAGTTCACGGTCCACGGTCAGAGCACCGTGGTATCAACCTTCTCCTTCCTTCGGTCTGCGTCCCCGTGTACAAGACTCTACTCCCTCCGGCCACCAGTCCTGGGCTTCCTCGTCTGCACAGCGTTGCCAGCATAATCAACCCGCAGCGGGCGGCCCCCCATCTCGAACCCAGACAGCTTCTCAAACGCCTTCTTAGCAGCCTCGACATCCGTAAAGTCGGCGTGGGCGAATCCCCTCGGAAACCCCGTGACCCGGTCGACGGCCACGCGGACGTCCTCCAGGTTCTCCAGGCCGCGGAACATCTTGTTCAGCTCGGCGTCCGTGGCCTCGTAGGGGATGTTGCCGATGTACAGGTACTTGGTCGGCTCGGCCGGCATGTCGGCCCGCCTCGTCGGGTTGACCCGGCTCTTGCGCTCGCCCGTCTGCTTCTCCATGTGCACGCGCCGGCCGTGCCAGAAGGACCCGTTGAGCTCCGCGATGGCGTTGCTGACCTCATTGTCGGAGCTCATGTAGACGAAGCCGAATCTAGAGCACGGGAAGAACAGCGATTAGCCAACCACACTGATTTCTAGGAGTTGCCGGTTGCTGGGAGAGAGAGAAGGGACCACAATGCCTGCTGTAGCAAATTTGGTGAAGACATACCCTCTGCTAAGTCCCCGGGGGTCGCGGACGATACGAGCGTCAACGACGGTGCCGAACTTGCCAAACAACTCCTTAAGGTGGTCCTCGTTGACATCGAACACAAAGTTGCGCACCCAGATGCCGTGAGGCGGGTCCGACTTTGGCTGCTGCTGTGTCGAGGTTTCGATCGAGTCTGCGAGGTTTGTGTTAGGGGACCTCCTATCTAGCTACCTTCGACATCTGCCGAAAACGATAGTGGCTTTCTCACCTTGGGCCTGCTCTCTTATTTGCGACTCGACATTGCTGCTCTCGCTCTCGTTCATCCTGCGGACGGACTGGGAGAAGTACCGCGCAAACGACACGGCTGAAGGCTTGACGACGTTCTTGGCGACGAATTGGCCGGCGAACTGGCTGGAGGGGGCCTTGGGAGCGGCAGAGCGAGCCGCCGAGGCGACGGAGCGCAGTGCGACACGACGGATGGACTGCCTGTTTTATCATAAGGTGGTTAGTCTTGCTCTGGGATCTTCTTTGCTCAGAGGAGACCTGAGAGTAGCAGTTTGACATACATGTTGAGTGGTATTGAGTGGATCGGATGTGAGATAGTATGAGGAGAGGTGGAAAGCAAGGATGAGGTGGTGCAGAGAAGTTGGAAGATGGTGTGTTGTCCTGTGTATGGGATGTAGAGTCTATCTTGTACTGTATTGAGGTTCGCGGGTCGCACGATAACTGCAGATTTGGCTCTGGAATTTTTTGGACTCGAGTTCTCCTTGTCGACCCTCAATCAACGCTAAGCCAGGAATGGTTAGTCGAATACCACGACACCGTATCCACTCAAGTACTATTATTATGCATTTCACAAATCAGATTCAAGAATTGTACATCGCCTGTTCAGTTCACAAGCATGCCAACTAACCTTGTACAGGGTCAAATCATGTAGGTCTAATAGGATTGATTGGTATTAGGTCTACAAGAGATGTGATATAATGGCACACAGCTTTGGCAAAGTGAGATAGATATAAAGAGAACAAAAAGACAAAAAGAAGTAGCTGCGCTCCGTTTCGATCGGAGGACCTCCGGGTTATGAGCCCGGCTGAGGAGAGAGAGTCAGTTCATGATTCGAGTCTATCACAAGTGAGTTTCAGAGACTTACCGCGCTTCCACTGCGCCACGCAGCTGGGTGATTGTTGGAGGAGTCACTGCGTTATTTTACTTCGTGGACCGAGACCAGGCCCTTTGTGGGAACAAGAGGGCACGAAGCCACCCTACTCCGGCCCACAGCTTCACAGGTATCACTCGAGTCATACTTGTTATGTTTAATTCTCGTGTCATGTCCAACATTGTCCATGGTATCATCCATTCTATGCCAGGTACTTTCCTTCGCATCCCACACCGTCTAATCGCTCTCACTCTCCTCGCTATCCGAGAACCCCTTAAACTCCTCCTCAGTGTCATCCTGCACCCCCACAACCTCATCCTCGTCCGGCTCCTCGTCCTGCTCCTCGATCTCAAACGTGCCGCTGATGTCCCACCTGTCTCCCTTGGCGCTGCGGCTGACATACTTGACGAACCGCAGCGTGCCGCTGTCGCGCAGCACCAGCGTCATCTTGTTCCACGCCGCCGCCTGGAAGAACAGGATGTTGTCCTCCTCGTTGCTGCTCTTGTACACCGCCGCGTCCTCGTCCTCGTCGCCGTCGCCGGCCATGTACACTTCGTGGCCGCCTACTTCGACATCCTCTTCCTCCTCCTCTTCTCCGTCTTTCCTATCTCCATTTACGCCCCTCTCCGCATCTTTTCCGCCCTCCTTCTCCTTGCCCTTACCATTAGCCTCGGAACCATTCGCCTTGCCCTTCCCCTTCCCCTTCCCTTTTGCAGCAACAACCTTGGCGCCCGACGACCCATCAATCGTACTCGCCTCACTCTCCGCCTCACTTTCCTCGTCATCCTCATCCTCCTCCTCATCAACATCCCCCCAACCCCCCGTAGGCGTAAACCCAATATTCATCTCCAGCCTAGGCTTCCCCTCATGGCCCGTAGCAAGCGTATAGTCCCTCCCCCTCCTGAACCGCCTAGCCACAAAGTCATGGCTCTCAACCACACTCTTAGTCGCCAGCTGCAGCCAGGCCCTAAACTGCCGACTCGGCAGCAGCACCTCGAGCAGCTCCCTGATCGGACTCTCCTCCTTCTCGTCTCCGGGCCGCATGTACAAGAACCGGTGCTTATGCGGCGGCCTAGCCACCTTCCACGGCCCCCCCTTCTCAATCTCCCCGCTGTCCTCCGGCAGGCCCTCCCTTTCCCTCTCCTCGACATAACCCCGGAGCCTCTCCGCGAACCGCGGGTGCAGTATCCCCGGCAGCGTGATGCTAAAGTTCTCGTCAAAGTGGTCCGACACCCTCTCCAGCGTGTCGGGCGTCAGGTACGTCGGCGCCAGATACCGGAGCAGGAAGTCCATGTCCTCGGCACTGAGCATCTCCTCCGCCTCCCGCGTCTCCATCCTGTCGGCCGCGGGCACGGGCACGGCCCTCGCCTCGGGCCGGTCGTACTGGTCCGGGTTGCCCTGCAGCTGCATCAGCCCGCTCCTGGCGGCGGCCTTCTCCTCGGCCCCGGCCACGTAGCCCTCCTCACCCGGCTGCGGGATGTGGAACCAGCCGCTGATGGCCATGCGGATCCGGCCGCCGTCCGAGTCCAGCTCGGCCTTGGAGGCGGCGCGGTACACCTCCTCGACGTCGTGGAAGCTCTCGCCCGGCTGCACGGCGAAGAAGGAGAGCTGGTTCCAGGCCGGGGGGATGACCTTTGTGAAGTCCGGGGACGGGGTCTTGGCCACCTCGCCCGAGTGGCTGACTCGGTCCGACACCGGGTACAGGCGCAGGGCGCCGCCCCAGGTGGGCTGCCAGGGGGTGTCCGGGTCGGTCAGGTAGAGGATGTAGGAGACCTTGCGGGAGCCGATGACGTCGTCGTGGCAGAGGAGGTAGCAGCCGGGCGTGTAGACGTTGATGGCCATGTCGGTCTTGCGGCCCGACAAGGGTCCGCAGTCCGTGATGGCGGAGACGTAGTTCCGGAAGGTCTCGGAGTAGAGGGCGTCGCGCAGGGCCAGGAGGGAGGGGAGCTTCTGCAGGGCGGCGTCGTCGAGCCCGTCGAGGTTGGCGAGGTCGCCGGACTGGTGGATCTTGTAGATGTCGGTCTCCTTCGGGGTGAAGGAGACGTTGGCCTTGATCTCGTCGCGGACGGAGCGGAGGAGAGGGTCGGACACCAGCTGGTGGATGACGGAGTGCTTGTAGGGGGTCGAGGTGGCGTAGTCCGAGGTGTATTTGGAGAGGACCTGCTGGTCGAAGAGGCCTGGCCTGAAGCGAGACTTCGCGTCGGCTTCTGTGAGTGCTGGGGAAATGTTAGAGTCTGGTCTAGTCTTTGCCTCTACGTAACCTTGTTGGCTGTCTTGGGCGCTCGAGGAGGAAACAAACCTGGCTTGGACCTCTTCTTGAGGGCGGGCTTCCTGCCCTCTACAGGCTGTTCTGCCTTTCTTTTCATTTTTAGTGAACCAATTCGGTGGTTCTTGGGCAGTCCTGGGGAGAATTGGGTGTGCAATGGGTGTCAGAGGTGGAAGTCGACTGACGAGGGGGGGAGAGAGTGTGGTTCGAGAAATGGGTGGGACGACTTTTTTTTTATAATTTTTATTTTATGTCTGCTGCACTTTTTTATGCTTACAAGTGTACAAGCCGCAAAGAAGGACAGACACCCCCAGAAAGACACCTGCAGCGTCAATTGGCCGTCGCTCATCGCCAGCCAGAAGGTAACTTTGTCCACCACAATGCAGACTTCCAGTCCCTCAGCAAACCCGCATGATTCCTCAGGCGCCCGGCCTCTTTACCTGCAGGAAGACTACCGAATGAGTGGCAACGGCGGGAAATGCACGGCATTGAAACAAACCTCGAATGGTAACGAGAGTGGACGATAGTACAGTACCTACTATGTATATCAATCCATGCAATATATCTCCAATGAGTCCAATCGTCGTCTTTGACGCCGGCGCTACGTCTGACCAACAACAGGCTGTCCTACTGTCTGTCAGGGAGCCAAGGAGACCTCTTCAGCTTGCAGTGCCTCCATTGCAGCTGTGTATCTGACTTTGACACCACTCCTATGTAAAGAGCCAACGACATCTGCAGTGAGAGCCGCCCGGCTGTGATCTTTACACACCCTCGACTGTGTCGTCTATCTTTCTGTTGTGCTGCCTTCTCGTCGCGACTCAATGTCTGCCGTCGCTTTTACCCGTACTAGTGTACAGACTACAGATATCTGTCTACTACCCATATGGAAGGTGGTGGTGCCGTATTCATGACTAAACAGCACCTCTAATCTGATGTTGACTGACTACCTTAGGGCGTCATGATTAAATCTACCTAGACACTAGCTTAGAGGCAGCTCCCACATTCCCTCGGCTTCGTCATCTCCAGCAAGTGTATATAGCCAAGTCTCTCTTCACACAAAGAGTCCTCTACTAGACACACATTCATACATATATAGACCTTATATATATATCTCTCCAGGAGCCAGCGATCCCTCCTCACATCAAAATATGGCCTCCAAACTGAACATGGCAGAAGTGAGGGGCAGCTTCCCCGCACTGAGTGGTGACCAGGTCTTCTTCGACAACGCCGGCGGAAGCCAGACGCTGGCCACCGTAGTAGACCGGTATGCCTCCCGCTCTCAAGACTGAGAAATCCATATGCCACCATGTCTGTTGTTGTTGTTCCAGAAGCCCTGACTTTTGGCCCACCCCCTGGCATAGCATCAAGGACTACCTCCTGAACACCAACGTGCAGCTGGGCGCCACCTACGCAACAGGCAAGAAATCAACCGCCAGGTACGCCGAGGGCTATGCCGCCGCGGCAAAGTACATCAACGCCTCGGTCGACGAGATCGGTACTGCCCTATCCTCCTCTTTTCTGTCCTAAACTTTCTCTCCTTTGACCCAGACTGACTCAATATCCAGTCCTGGGCTCCTCAACAACCCAGCTCTACCGCAACCTCTCGCAAACCCTCACCTTCAGCCCGGGCGACGAAGTAGTCATCTCCGCCGTCGACCACGAAGCCAACATCGCCTCCTGGGTAGACCTAGCCAAACGCCAGAACCTGACCGTCAAGTGGTGGAAGCCCCCCGTCTCCACCAACCCCAAGCTGACCCCCGAGAACCTCCGCCCCTTGCTCTCGGACAGGACGCGGCTGGTAACCCTCACCCACGCCTCCAACATCCTCGGCACCATCCACGACATCAAGGCCATCGCCTCCCTGGTCCACGGCCTCCACCCCACGGCCCTGGTGTGCGTCGACGCGGTGGCCTACGCGCCCCACCGCCGCGTCGACGTCAGGGATCTAGGCGTGGATGCCTACAGCTTCAGCTGGTACAAGGTCTACGGCCCCCACGTGTCGATGCTGTACGTCAGCGCCGAGGCGCAGGGGCAGATGGGCAGTCTGGGGCACTACTTCAACCCGCACAGGACGCTGGAGAACAAGATCGGGCTGGCGGGGGGCAGCTACGAGCTGGTCTACGCTATCCCTGCTGTCGTGGACTATCTTGCAGGGACCTCGAGGTGGGAAGGGGTCGTGGAGCAGGAGAGGGTGCTACAGGAGACGCTGCTGGGCTACCTGACCAGCCGGGGGGACGTGACGATATACGGCGAGAGCAGTCCGGATCCGGCGCTGAGGGTGCCGACGGTCAGTTTCCGGGTGGCGGGGTGGGAGAGCCGGCGGCTGGTCGAGACGGTGGAGGGGGAGACGACCTTTGGGTTCCGGTGGGGCAGCTTCTACTCCGTCAGGCTGGCCGAGGAGGTGCTGGGGCTGGAGGACAGTAGGGACGGGGTTGTGAGGATCAGTATGGTGCATTACAACACCGTTGAGGAGGTGAAGGGGATCATCGCTGCGTTGGGCAAGGTGCTTGGAAGCAAGTAGTCCTGGACATGTTGTTTTGGTAGGTTTGATCAGGCCGGTTTTCTTCCAATGATCGCTTGGATATGCGCTATGTACGGCAAGGTCTATGTCATAAAGGTGCATATATTCATAGAACATCAAGGACCTTTTTCAGCATTTCATAGCTTTCCTGTTCTCTTGGCGACGGCCTCCCTGAGCTGTTTGATCACCTCTGACGGGTCGTTGGCCGAATATACCGCTGTCCCGGACACAATGATGTTCGCTCCGGCATCAGCAGCCTGGTCTATGTTGGAGGGTCCGACGCCGCCGTCAACCTCAATGTTGAGGTCGGGATACCGTTTCCGCAGCGCCTCGATCTTGGGCAGCTCGGAAGCCATGAACTTTTGTCCTCCGAAACCGGGCTCGACGGTCATGATCAGAACCATCTGAGCAGGTGGACGCACATGTCAGCAATTTGTTCCATGTCCCTGCTTCAGCTTCAAGGGGGGGGCTGGGGGGGGGGGCACAACTCACATCCGGCAGCTCGCTCTTCTCCTTGTTCTCCAGGATGTCCCACAGCACATCGACCTTGGTCCCGGGCTTGAGCGCTATGCCGGCCAACAGGCCCTGCTCGTGGATATACCTGATCAGACTCTGCGGGGTCGTCTTCTTCTCGCTCGTCTCAAAGGGGCTGTCGGCGTCGGTCGAGAAGGCGGCCTCGTAGTGGAAGCAGAACAGGTTGCAGCCGGCCTTGGCCATGTCCTTCACCCACTTCTTGGGCTCGGCGATCATCATGTGGCAGTCGAAGGTGCCCTTGCCCATCTTTTGGGCCGGGGGCTCGACGTGTTGGCGGATCTTGGCCACGACGGGCGGGCCAAAGGTGAGGTTGGGGACGAAGTGGCCGTCCCTAGTGGGCTGGCTGTAAGCGTGTGATCCGGGAATTGAGAGAGAGTTGAGAGATGTCGCCTACATGATATCGACATGGAGCCAGTCTGCTCCGTACTTCATGGTTTGGGCGCATCCCTCGCCGAACGCTGCGAAGTCGCAGGAGAGGATGGAAGGTGCTACGATGGCGTCAAGAGGCATTGTGTCTGTTCCAGTGTTTGGTAGATAAGTTGAGCAAGCAAGAGGGTGTTCAATTGGTTTTATGTCTTTCTTTTTTGAGCAGTCAAAAAGCTTCGTCTCTGTGGATGTTATCTGTATGTAGATGAGACGATGGGGGGTGGTTTGTCTTTGGCCGCGGAGACTGTGACGTCTGAATAACGGACGGTCTGCAGATGGTGGGGGAGGGGCAGCTTCCATTCCAGGTGGTTCCTGGCAGCTTTCAGGTTCCATCGGAGCTTCCATTCTACCTACTAGCGGCGATGATCAAAACGCTCGGCTTCAAACGGCTCATCAGTGAGAGGCATGTGACCGTTTTCACTTACATAACGTCGGGTCACACCACCTCACCGACTGACGGCCAGGGTGACACTTAGAAGCCCACGTTTCTCAACAAATGTGAATGGATGGAAGGTCTTCACAATTCCAAACATTCCACACAGGGGGACATAATGTCTTCATTTTTATCACATATTCCAGTCCTGAACAGGCTGGTGGGCTCAGATGGACACAAAAAGATTGACATCCCGCCAGTCGAAGTGCACAATGTCGACAATGCGCCGGAGAAGCTGCCGCGGACCCTCAAGCACCTGCTGAGGGCCAACCACGTCAACCACTCCATAGTCTACCACAATCTCCAGTTTGACAACCACATGCCACATATCCTCTGCTCGGCCTACCTCCTGGGTGCCGACGTGGATCAGCTGCACCATATCTACGACGTGGAGGCCAAGCAGCTAGAGCCGTGGGTGGACTCGCCTGCCGAGGTGACTGAGCACGACTGGCGGGACTTTCTGGGTGACAAGCGCTACCAGCGAGCTTACGTCGACTTCTTTGAGGATAGGACGACTTCCCATGCCGTCGGGTATGATTGGAAGAAGGTGGTGGACCGGTTCATGTTCCACGGCGATGAGCCGCTCGTGAATGGGCTCATTGGAGGGCGTATGTCTCTCACTTGTTTTCATGAGATGTGGTTTCAACTTTGACGTGTTTCCACGCTGACATCCTCACAGTTGGTCATCCTCTCATCCATCTCGGCTACGCATTCGAGTTCAACAGCAAGGAAATTGCCATGGAAGCGCTGGCCCTCACGGCAGTCCAGTACAACTTCCTCCACAAGTACCTGGACGACAAGTCCTACACCAGACCGTCGCCTTTCAGCTCCACATCACCCTCTGAGCTGCTCGGCAAACTGTCGGAGGACAAACGCTTCGACGGCCTCTTCAAAGAGCCAGGTTTCGGCAACATCGGGCCCCTCTTCGAGAAGCACGAGGACCTAGTGCTGGAGTACTGGAACGCCTGGAAGCTGGACGATCCGGTCAAGCAGTTCCGAGAGTCTCAAGAGGCCGCAGTGGCTCTCTTGGTCGCGACCGTGCCGCCGGGGACGCATTCGTACAACTTCTTCATCTGCCACATTCTCACCACCAGCCACGCGGTGCGGATCTTGTTGCCGCTTATCCCTGCCAAATTTCATATTAGTCTCGTCCGCCAGTGGTGGCTCCTCCTGCTGGCTGTCTATGTGGCGGAGTTGCGGCCAAAGATTGATCCCGATTATGTGCCTGGGAATCTCGGAGGTAAAGGGTGGAAGTACGTTGAGGACAGGGCGCTGCGGTCGGATTGGGCTACTGATGCGCACTTTGTGAAAGGTAAGCTGTGCTCGAGTATACACCATGTTGTTGTTGATAGATATACTGACTGAGAGCAGCGATACGGGCGATGAGAGAGGCTGCGAGGACGTGGGGGGACGTCCATGAGAGGTATCTTGCGTCTGCGGTGAGGTTTGTTGATGACTTTGAGGGCTGGACTTTTTGAGTAAAGGGGAGATTACTACCTAGGTCAGACTGCTCAACGGAGGAGATGTGCCGTGTACTACCATACAAAAAGTATATTGTTTGTAATCATTGTATATAAGAGAATGCATGAACTGGGCTGGTTGGCAATGAGTATGACTTACCTTATTTATTATAAGAATGACGAGCTTGGATTCCAGGTTACTTGGGTGACTCTAGCAACCAGACAGGTACCTTACAAGAGATACCTTATCTTATCGAATGAGCCGGGAGATCCTTCTATCTTTTCTTCTCTCTTTTTTCCCTTCTTGCTTGTTCCTTCCCAGCTCGCTTCAATTCTCCGTCTCGCTTTTGAGGAAGGAGCCCAATCCATCCACTGTAGCAATGTGGGTCACACCTACCTCGCCAACTCGACTCCTCGCCCTGCAAGGCTGAGCCGCTAAAACTTCCAGCTCGTGGGGCTGGACTTAGCGCCTGCCTGCCTGCCTGGCATTGCTTTAACGTCAACATCGGTCCGTTCCTTCCCAATTCCAGCTAAACGAGGTTACCTTTCCTCACCTCTACTGAACATCATTGTTGGCCACACACACACAACACAATATCACACACACCCACACTACACATTACACACCACATATACATAAACACACTGACAGACACACACACACACAAGTCATCACCGCGGCCAGCAAAACAGATGCTGCCACACCCATTGCACCCCCGCAATGGCGCAGCCGTCGAAGCGACGCAAGCGACGCGTCGTCGAGGACTCGGACAGCGGCGACGACGATGAGGCACCCAGACCCACCGCCGGCAAGAACGCGAACACGCTCAAAAACTTCCTCTTCTCCTCCCCGGACACGAAGCAGAATGCCGCGGAGACCAGAGATGCCACGCCCGCCTCCTCGAGTCCCTTGCGGCGGAAGAGCACCGTCTCGAACGCACCATCACAGGCTTCCGCCACCACATCGACGACGGCGACGAATACGAGTACCACGTTGAAGCCGCCTGTCAGGTTCTCCCAGCAGCAGCAGCAGAACAACACCAAGTCCCCCAGCACCAGCCCGGACAAACCGCGCTCGCGACCGGCCAAGAAGGCCAAGACGGAGGAGAAGGGCAAGTCGGCCGACATAATGAGCCTGTTCTCCCGGCAGGCGCAGAAGAACCTCGTCAATGGCGGTGCGACAGCGGCGGCGGCGGCGGCGGCAACAAACGGCAGGGCGAACGGGAAGAAGGAGAGGACCCCCGTGTTGGAGGATATCGTCAGCGACCCCATCTCGGAAGAGGACGACGTGGACGTGAACAAGGCGGCCGTGTCGAGCGTGGTCGGGCTGAATGCGCAGAAACGGTTCAGGGGGGGCTCGCAGGCTGTGTCTGGCGCGGTGACGGCCAGTCAGAGGTTTATGAAGCCGCCGCAGTCGAGGGGGGCGGTGGCGGTTGCTGATGACTCCCTGCGGCCGTGGTCGGAACGGTTCGCGCCTGCTAATCTGGAGGAGTTGGCTGTGCACAAGAGGAAGGTTGCGGATGTGAGGAGGTGGTTGGAGGATGTGCTGGCCGGTCGCGTGCGGCAGAGGTTGTTGGTGCTGAAGGGTGCTGCTGGCACGGGAAAGACGACGACCATGCAGCTGCTGGCGAAGGAACTCGGCTGCGAGATTCTGGAGTGGCGGAACCCGGCCGGGAGCCTGGGTGCTACGCAGGGCCACATGTCGGCGTCGGCGCAGTTTGAGGAGTTTCTCGGCCGGGGCGGCAAGTTTGGACAGCTAGATCTGGACTCGGACTCGGATAATCAGACCTCTATGCCGGCTCCGTCAAGAGACCCGGAGAGAGGCTCGAAACGGCAGATTATACTCATTGAGGAGTTTCCGAATACTTTTATGCGGTCGTCGACCGCGCTTACGTCGTTCCGGAGCAACATACTTCAGTTCCTAGCGAATAGCACGCCGGCGCTGGCGACGTTTGGGCAGCAGGCGGCGGGAGACGTCACGCCGATTGTAATGATCATTTCCGAGACTCTGCTTACGACCACGTCTGCTTCAGCAGACAGCTTCACGGCGCATCGGCTGCTGGGACCCGAGATCTCGAGGCACCCGGGCACGGCGGTGATCGAGTTCAATGCGGTGGCGCCCACGCTGCTGACCAAGGCGCTAGAGCTCGTCGTCCAGAAGGAAGCGAGGAGGTCCGGCCGGCGGCGCACGCCGGGACCGCTGGTGCTGAAACGGCTGGGCGAGGTGGGCGATATTAGGAGCGCCATCTCGGCGCTCGAGTTCCTCATGGTCAAGGGAGACGACGACGCCGAGTGGGGCGCCAAAGTCATGCTCACGAAGCCGAAGAAGGCCTTGAAGGACGTCGCCTTGACGAAGGGGGAGCAGGAGAGCCTCGAGCTGATCACGCAGCGGGAGTCGAGCCTGGGGATATTCCACGCCGTGGGCAAGGTGGTCTACAACAAACGCGTCGAACTGCCGTACCCGAGAGGGTCCGTCGAGGCGGCGGCGGAGACGCTGCCGGAGCATAGGGCGCATCTGGCGAGGATGAAGAGGAGTGAGGTCAGCGTGGACACGCTGATTGACGAGACGGGCACGGACACGGCGACGTTTATCTCGGCTCTGCACGAGAACTACGTGGGCAGTTGCGAGCCGAGCAACCCGCTCGATGCAAACTCGGCGATCGACTATGTCAACGAGTGTGTCGAGTGGCTGTCGGAGAGCGACCTCATGTGTCCGTCTTGGGATATCTTCTTTGGCGGGAGGGGCTTCCCGAGCGGTCAGTTTGGGAAGGACTCCGGGAGCCATATACTCAGGCAGGACGAGATGGCGTTCCAGGTTGCCGTCAGGGGACTGCTCTTCTCGCTGCCGAGCCCGGTCAAAAGGAAGCCTGCGAATGGGGGGAAGGCGAGCGATGCATTCAAGATGTTCTATCCTACAAGTCTGAAGCTGTGGAGGGCGAAAGAGGAGCTGGAAGGACTGGTGGACATGTGGGCTACTAGAATATTGAAGGGTGAAGATGCGGGTCTCGGACCTCCGTCGGGCACGGCTACGACTAATGGATCGGCTCGGTTTGGGAAAGGACGACAGATTAGCGTGAATGACTGGGCGAGTCCCAAGAAGGCGAAGGCCATGCCGCCGCCAAGCCAGCCTGCCAAAGCGGATGCTCAGGAGTCATCCGCACCTCCACCGCTTCTGTCTCTAGGAAGCTCAGCCCGTAGGGAGATGCTGCTCGAACGACTGCCATACATGGCGCAGATTGCAAGGCGAAGGCGCTGCTCTTTCGGGTCTATGGGTGTGCGGGACCTAGACAAGATGGTCACGTTCCAGGGCATCGGCGGGCCGGCGACGGAGGATGACGAGGCAGAGCAAGACGAGGATGCGGTCGGGGGTGAGACGTGGGCTACGGACAAACCGACCGAGGAGGAGACGCCAAGGAAGAAGGGGCTGGCGCGGCTGATTCGGGCGAAGGAGAAGAGCGAGGCGGCGGTTACGCAACTGCCGGTGCAGAGTTTGGTGTTGAGTGATGACGATATTGAGGACTGAGTATACCCGGTGGGAGACTGGTGTCCGAGAGGGGCAGAAAGGAGTTGAAATTGAGCTTGTGTATCATATTGGATCGAGGGTTCTTGCTGGATTAGGTCCATCTCTGCTCGTCGCTGGCTGGCGTTTACATTCGGTACGGGTCTTGGGGAGTTCAGGTGTGTGTGGATGGGATATAGGTGTTAATGGGACAATTGTAGAATGGAAAACTCAATCCCGAATATATCTGGCATGAGACACCTCACAACTCACACTCGAGAACTATGAGCAGGAAATCAATGTATACCTTTACCCTTTCACCTTGACCTTCATCTTCACCTTGACGGCAAAGTGAGAGTGGGGGGTGATGAGTTCGAAATGACGATGCTTATCAGCCCTATCACGAGGTATCACTAGGTATCACTAGATGTCATAGCACTATCACAATAGACCCGACAACCTGGAACCCGGCGGCAATTCCAGGTTAAACCCCCTTGACTGCCGGAACAACCAACTCATCTTAAACATTGCCATTGATGAGCTTAACGCAACCTCATCTCTCTCTCATATATAAGAATTATGATATCATCTCATAGCATACCATAGATCAAGCGTCTCTTCCCCAATATTCAGCCCCAGCAGTCTTACTCCGCGCTTTACATTAGACCTAGTCGGGGAACTACGCGCCAAGATCTCTTACGAGACAGAAACCCATTCACCAGCCAAATAAAACATTAGAAAAGAAACAAGCAATTTGATCTTGCATCCCTTGGCAATCTTAGCCGACCCAAGCCACGTTTGCCTGGCTGACGTTGCAGACTATCCGGCCCGAGCCCGATGGCCGACACCCGCCACCGGCCGCCGGCCTCACGCCGCACCTCCCGACGTCAAGTCCGGGTCTCGTCCAGCACGGAATCCGAGCGGCGGCCTCTGCTGCCGCGCTCGGCCTTCAGCCACCAGATGGACCCGGAGCCCGTGTTCAGCTGCCTGACGAACCCGGTCTCGCATCTGCCGGTCTACACAAACATCCACCGCATACGGCGGGACATCGTGTCCATCGTGGAGGACTACCTGAGCCTGGACCAGCTGCGCGACATGCGCATCAACATCTCCGTCGTGCGCCCCCTGGTCGACAAGCTGTACGACCTCGACGACATATCCATCGTCTACTGCCTGCTCGTCAACCGCGCCCAGTTCCTCAACGAGCAGAGCCACCTGAACAACCGCCAGAACGTGCACTTCACTCGCGCCACACTGTGCGAGCTCATCGCCACCCGGATCCTGAGGCGCTTCAACGAGGACAACGAGGGGCCCGACGGCCTGCTGGTGCTCAGCCACATCCTGGTCGCGGGCTTCGAGCCATTCCAGAACGCGCCCGAGGAGATTCGTCGGGAGGCCAGGGCGACGGGGGCGTGGAATAAGACGCTGCCTGCGCTCGAGGTGGCGATTCTGACGGAGAGCAAGCTGTTTTTGAGCAGTACTAGTTGTCAGAAGGTGTAAGTACTACGCTCTCTCTTCTTTCTCTCTCTCTCTCTTTCTCTATATATATATTATGTGAGAGATTATTGCAGGGGAGAAGTCGGGTGAGAGCCGAAAAGAAGCCTGACAGAGAATAGAGTCGATGCAATTTACGAGGGACGGGTGATCTACACACCCTCCAGTTTCCTAGACATCATACCGGACCACTACAAGCAGAAGCCCATCAGCCTGTACGACCCCAGGTCGGCGCCGCTGCTGAACCAGTACCGCCTCATCGTGCCGCGGACGCGCAACTTCCTGGAGCTCCTGCAGTTCTGCGTCCTGCTGGCCCTGTACGTGGCCTTTATGGCCGAGCGGGACGCCACCAGGCTGAGCAACCTCGAGATCTGCTTTGCCATCTACGCCTTCGGCTGGAGCCTGGACACGTTCGCCACCGTGCTGGAGCACGGCTGGAGCGTGTACAGCCAGAACCTGTGGAGCTTCCTGGACGCCACCTTCACGGTGGTCTATCTGGGCTACCTCGGCTTGCGGATCCACGGCTGGCGCACGGGGACCCTGGCCCCCGGCCAGCAGGCGCTGGATGTGCTTGCTATGGGGGCGCCGGTGCTGATTCCGAGGCTGGCGTTCAATCTGCTGAGTGGGAACTTGCTGTTTGTCAGTCTGAGGGCGATGATGGCTGACTTTACCGTGCTGACTGCGCTTGCTATCTGGTGAGTGTTGAGACGGAGGATAAGAATAATATAGAGGGGGGATGCTAATGCACTGAGACAGGTGCTTCCTGGGCTTCTTGCTCTCGCTTATGTGGCTGGGTGAGGGACGCCATGAGGCAGTGTACGTACTCTTCCACCTTGATCATCTTTCGACAACAACTGACAATCCGCAGAACAATCAGCAAGTGGATGATCTACATCTGGTTCGGCCTCGACGGCACCGGCATCCAGCGCTCCACCGAGTTCCACTGGCTCCTCGGCCCGTCCCTGATGATCACCTTCTCGTTCCTGGGCAACACCCTCTTCCTCACCATCCTCGTGTCGATGCTCTCCAACACCTTCAGCACCATCGTCTCCAACGCCACGGCAGAGGTCCAGTTCCGCCACGCCGTCTTCACGCTGGAGGGCGTCAAGAGCGACGCAATCTTCGCCTACCAGCCGCCCTTCAACATTCTTGCTCTCGTCGTCCTGGTCCCGCTCAAGTTCATCGCGAGCCCGCGCTGGTTCCACAAGATACACGTCTTCAGCGTCCGGCTGCTCAACCTGCCGCTGCTGCTCGTCATCGCCGTGGTCGAGCGCAGGGGCCTGTGGCCCGCCACGGGCAGCAACCTGTCGACCAAGGCCGCCGACGAGCCGTCGAGGGGCGCCAGGGGCCGGCCCTGGTTCTGGGAGAAGTGGCGCATCACGGCCCACAGCGACATCGAGACCGTGTTCGAGATCCCGCCGCCGGACGCCGTGCTGGCCGAGGTGGCGGCCGATGACGAGTTTACGGTCCACATGATCCGCCGGCAGTTCACGCGGCAGACGACCATGGAGGGCGGCGGCGCGAATGGCGACAAGGATCCGGCGCTGCCGGCGGCGGAGGCGCCGGCCAGACCGCCGAGTGTGAGGAGGCAGGAGAGCAGCGGCGCCGGCAAGGCGCCCGGGAAGATGCCGAGTAGGAGGGACAGCATTGCGTTTCCCGGGCTGGCGCAGCAGATCCGCGGCATGCTGACGGAGCACTCGGATGAGAGCAACGTCACGGATCGGTTGGAGGCGCTGGAGGAGAGCTCGGCAAGGATCGAGAGCTTGCTGGCTAAGCTTGTCAGGGAGGTGGAGGAGATGGAGGGGCCGGATGCGGTGGAGGATCAGGAGGATGAGGCCAGGGTGGGCAAGACGGGGACGATTCGGGACTTGGATGAGAGTGTGCATGAGGAGTGACGGGCTGTGGGGGTGGATTTCTGTGGTCTCGTGGTCGCGTTGGACTGCGGAGGTGTTGAATACAAGCGGTGCTGCTTTTGTTTAAGAGGAGTAAAACAGGCTATCAAGATACCAAGCAAGCATGATCTTCTTCTAGACAGGTCCGGCGAGAGACCTGTGGCTGTTGGTAACCCGCCACACGACTGAATGTGCACTCTCTTTTTATGTTTGTCTAGGTACGAGGTGATACACTTGAGGATGCTTGCCAGTGCTTAAGCCGAAGCTGGTGACATTTGTTTGGCGGAAGTGCGTCATGGCGTGGTGGTGCGTACCTCTGCCGCGCTGATGATTCACTCTCTTGCCTCTGCCCTAGACTAACTCAGCTTTCCCTTGATGCCAGTCCTGGGTGGCTCCTTGCGTTTTGAAATCACAGACTATGGTACGGTCCAGTCGAACACAGTGTCATTGTGGCCTGACTTGAGGTGAACATCCAAATGACAGTTGACTAGAGCAGCTCGCTGTGCATATGATGTAGGTTGCTTTTCTCTGTATATAATGGCTATCTCTGATCATGCTAACATAACTCAGCACCGTTCCTCAATAATCACCACCACCACCGACTCCATACCCACAAGACCACAGCAATGTGCCAATACGCCCTCTACCGCTCTCCCCGCTGCGGCTGCCGCTGGCTGTCCATCACGCAGCCGTGCTTCTTCGGAGCGGGCTTCAGCACGTGCGAGACGTTGAGGAGGGAATCCAACGGCGACGGGCGCATGCACCCTCCCGTACATGCCTATCAAGCACCGAGAGGGAGCTGCCCACGGCATGCGCTGGACGGTAACTACGATTACAACCAGACACGGATGGTGGTGCGCATTAGGCATGGGTTTCATCTGGGCACTGGGGGGAGTAGGGCGGATCCGGGGTTTGATGTTAATTGGGGGTGTGTCTGTATGTGAGTGGCAGCCTGAGCTGGGAACGCGGTGGTAGTCTGAGATCTTGTGATTGTCTCCGGACGACTTTGACAATGATAACAACGCGAGACGTCTAGGTAGTCCTCAAGAAGCTGAGTCCCATTCCCTCTGGTCGTTCTGTGAGGGCCTCACAAGTGATAGCAGCTTCTGTCCTCCTTTCTTCGATTCAAGTGTTTCGGAGAACATATTATCACATCGGACCAGGGAAAGGATGTTGGATCAGGACCAGTGCGTGGCTTGAATGAGAATGACAGACGTCTGCATTAGCCTAGCTTCCCATGTCAGAGAAGCGATATCCGTGCCACTGTGCAACATGGCCTATAGCAAGAGAGCCTGGCTACCTTTGCCATCACACAAACGAAGGACATCATGCCACATAATCACTGATTGAGTTCCAGAACACATAGCTTTACAGCGTGTAGTCCAAGTCGAAGTTAACTCCTGACAATGACCGTATCACGTGTGAATGTGGAGTTCTGCCCCCAAGAAAAATCCTCTTACACTCGGGCAATCAACAGTCGCACACATTTCCGTTTCAGGCCAAAAAGTGAAGCTATTCACACCCCCACCTCCAGTCGTCCCTTCATCATACAAAACTTGCGACTTGGCCCATACCATTTCCGCCGTTGGCCAGTTAACTACTGCCAAAGATGCTCCCAACACCAGACACATCCCACGTGCCCTACACCCACGTCTACGAGCCAGCAGAGGACTCCTTCCTCCTCCTAGACACCCTCTCATCCGAGCCCGAAAAAACCTTCCTCCAATCCCGGTTCCCCGCCGGCGGCACCCACACCCCACCACCGCTGATACTCGAAGTCGGCCCCGGCTCGGGCGTGGTCGTCGCCTTCATCACGGCCAACGCGGCCGCCCTCTTCGGCCACACGGACGTCCTCGCGTGCGCGGTCGACGTCAACCGCTTCGCGTGCTCTGCCACGTCCGTGACGGCCCGGAAAGCCCTGGCTGAATCCGAGGCTGGGGGCGGACTGTTCCTGGACGCCGTGCAGGGCGACCTCACCACGCCTCTCAAGCGGGGCCAGGTCGATGTGCTGGTGTTTAACCCGCCTTATGTCCCCACCGAGGCTCTGCCTTCGGTGACTTCCCGGGAAGAAGGGGAGGAGGGCGGCAGGTTTGAGGAGGAGTCGAGGTTGCTGGAGCTGGCGTATGCGGGGGGAAGGGATGGGATGGAGACTACGGAGAGGTTGCTGGATGCGTTACCTGAGACGCTGAGCGGGAGGGGGGTGGCGTACGTGCTGCTCTGTGCCGGGAATAGGCCTGAGGAGGTTAAGGAGCGGATTAGGGCGTGGGGAGGCGGGTGGAGGGCTGAGACGGTGGGTACGAGTGGGAGACAGGCTGGGTGGGAGAGGTTGTGCATTGTTAGAATTTGGAGGAGTTGAGTAGCGGTGATGTGAGCAGCTGGGATGGTTGTTGATCTTGTTGGCATAATTATGAATCTTGTATGCGGGATGTGCTACGGTTGGTGGCAGTGACTGCCTACTGCGAGCACGCCCAACGAATGAATGTCATGTGTGGTAAACTTCTAGATGCGCTGCCGTTGTCTCTCCTATGCTTGGTCGATACAGCAATAATCCATGTGATACCCTCCTGCTGACTAGAGACTTTTCGTCTTCCTAAACGCCATAACAATGCTACTGCTGCGTAGCGTACTGGTTCCATCCCTCCATAAGCCAAAAGATACCGCTGGTCTCTTGTCCCGCCTTGGTTCGCTCACTACCAGCCACAGGCCGACCACATGTCCAGAGCCTCGGAATGCTCCTCGTCCTTGGGCGTAACTGAGCGGCTCTTGACCCTCCCACGATCTGTCTCCCGTTTCACAATTGCGTCCCAGCTGGCTCTCCCAACCTCCGCACTAGGGGCAAAAACCGACACCAACTCGTCACCACGAGACTCCTAACCCCTTCCACGTCCGAACCCCCGTCCCCTACCCCTCGGTCCTCCGCGTCCCCTGCCGCCTCCGCGTCCGCCCGCCCTGGCGCCGCGGTCGACCTCCTTCCTGGCCTTGTTCTTGGGCTTGGGCGCGTCGTCCACCAGCAGCGTGTCGAGCGGCAGCGAGTCCGGCAGGATGTAGTAGCGGATGGTGGAGCCGCGGATGTTCATGGTGTCGAGGATCACGGTGTCCTGGCCCTTGGGCGTCATCTTGACGTTGCGCAGGGCCGTGTTCATCTGTGGGGAGACGCTGGAGATGGTGCCGTGCACGATGGTGCCGTTCTTGAGCTCGATTGTTACCGTCTCGTTGGCGCATTTCATGAGGAATCTGTGAGAAAAGCAAAGAAAGGTTAGTCAAGCGGTCCTTCGCTGTGGCTGGTTGCTCTTGCGAACGACAACAGCATGGTCGGCCTCCTGGGGGAAGCAACCTAGCCAGGCGCGGGGCATGGATTGGCCGTGTAGGGGTGGCGTAGCCGGTAGAAAATAGCTTACCTGACGAGCTTCATGTTGGCGGCTTCTCAGTACACTCTGCCTGAAGCTATATTTGTTGCAGAGGGCGGCAGGATGAGCGGATATCGGTGTCGATTTTGCTTGTTTGACGTCGCGACCAGCCAGGCTGAACCCTCGAAGCTCCAAAATCTCCAGTCCACATCTGCCTTACATAATCCGATGCCGGTGGGGTACCTATGCACAAAAGTTTAAACGCTGTGATTGGTGCCTTGTGCTCTTTATGCTCCAACAACTTCCAAGCATAACGCTGTGGACCCCTGGCTAAGGTACTAAGGTAAGGTAGTGGCACTAAGCTCTACACAGTACTACAACACATGCAGTGACGACAAAGGGCAACTGAAGCAGCCGTGGGGTCGGCTTTCATCTAAACCTCTTTCACCAGGCAGGACAGCTCGTGGTTTTGGCGGCTCTTTCACCACTCTTCCCAGTACAAGACATTGCGACGACCTGATTTAACGATCTTCAACCGCTCCTGTCGTTTCGTTTCCTCCTTGAACCTTGGAGAAACGTCTCTCTACGACACCTGGCAATGGCGGACATCAAGATCAAGCCCGAACCAGATGTGGGCTCGCCTCTTCTCGACGACGATGACCTCGAAGATGCCGGCGATCTCGAGTTCTACGATAACACCCTGGCCGGCGACCCGCTAGGCACCATGTATCTTGCGCGCCTGCCGCACAATCTATGGAAAGCTTGGTCCGAGATGGATGATGATGCCGAGATCCAGATCGGAACCATCAGGCAGTGGAACGAGGTTGACAAAAATGGCGTGCCACAAGTGAGATCACTCCTTCCAGGATACTTCTGCGGGATATGCTGACAAGGCTTCGACGTGTCCCAGCCCAAGCTTCAGATGCTGCTGAAAGACAACATCCCCCAACACCAGAACGTTCCGAAGGAGTATAACTTGGATATCACGGATGCACACGTCAACAACACCTACATATTTACGGAGCAGGACCTCCCCGGGTACGCCTCCAAGAACAAGGCCAAGGCAGACGCCATCAAGGCAGGCATACCAGCCTACCTCATGAAGTCCAAGAGCGAGAAGGACAATGCTGCAACGAGCTGGGACCGGAGGAAGAAGGGAGGGATACCGCCGCGGAAGTCCATCCCGAAGAAGACGGCCATCGCTGGCAGGATCAGGCATGAGCTGGCCGGAGTCGCGCTGAACAACATCGAGACCGAGACCATTGTGAAACGCGAGAGAGAGGAGGCCATGAAGCCCAAGTCCACGACCGACATCGTGCATTCGCGGGAGATTGATCCGAGTAGGATCCTCCAGGCCGGCACCCAGGGCGCCCACGACGCGTTTGATAACTTCATTGTACGTGCAATTTCCAATCTTATCTCCCACACTCTGATCTCGGCGTGTATGTAAGCTAACCTTGTCACCGCAGAAAACGGCCCCCAAGGTGGAGAAGACGAAGAGGATGGACAACAAGACGACGCGGATGGCCGAGAACGAGCTGTTTGACCAGATCAACCGCTGCTTCAGCGAGTACAACTACTGGTCGATGAAGGGGCTGCGGGCGAAGCTGCACCAGCCCGAGGCGTACCTGCGGGAGACGCTGGACAAGGTGGCCATCCTGGTCAGGACGGGACCCTTTTCGAACCTCTACACGCTCAAGCCCGAGTTCAGGGAGCTGCTGGCTAAGCAGCAGACTGGCGGCACTGCGATGCCGGAGGAGAATACGGTGGCCCCCGTTGGAGAGGAGCCGGTTGACGATGACGAGGAGGACGTCAAGATGGAGGATGTGTTGCCTTAGGGTACCTTAGCTTGGTGCCGTTGTGGATTCCTCCTTCTTGTCGTGCAGTGCATACCTTATGGATTAGGGCAGGTATGGAAAACTGCCATGGAACAGTTTGCAATGGGCATTTGTGTACAATGTTACTCTATGGAAACGGCGTTAGAGGGTGGTGGCAGGGAAGGCCTTCTAGTTGCCTTTCGGTCGGCATGGAGCAAGCGGCTTCCTGTCCAGGACATACCTTAGATTATACCCTTTGCATCAAATAGGTCGGGAGCAAGTACTCACCGCCACATACTTTTTTCCTCTTTCGTTGATTTGCATGGACCTAGACGTCAAGATTCATGGTTGGGATATGCTCAATTTGGAGAAAGAGCGCGAGCAGACGTGTTTGCCGTAACATAGGCGGGGAGCGAGTCCGGGAGTATTAGTATCTTACTTCCCTTGCTCGACTAGAAAACACACTCATGAACCTACCTTAGAAGATGATGCCATCGCTGAGTCCCGGTCGCTGCCAGGCTGCTACTTCGTCTCCAGTCAGGGCAGATGCAGATTTGGCTTGAAGGAGCCTCGTTCCGCCCCCGTGATGCCTTCCTTCCGTGTTCACCTGAATCATCTTGCACTGTCCCCACTTTACTTCACAGCAGAACTCCCGGTCAAGAGGTTGGCCATGTTTTCATCATGTTAAGTTGTGTTGTCCCGTCGTTCTTCTTCCACTCAACCTCAACCAAACCCAACACAGACACACCGTATTCCCCATCCGTCCATCCATCCATCATCGTATTCGTTGGTCATCGACATCTCTTCACTTGCATCATCAGCTCGCCCCACCGCCCCAACATCGTCGTTTTCTTTGGATAACAGCAACTAGACAAACACACTTTTCTTACATGAGAGCAACACCTAGAGTCTAGTCGATCCTTTGGACTCAATACAGACCCAATGGCTGGCAGCACGGCAGGCAGACCAGTGCATATATTTCTGGACTTTGATAGTACCATCACCAAAGAAGACACCATCCAGTTCCTCGGACAGTATGCCTCTCGTTCCAATTCCAAACTAGATCAGTGGAGTTCGCTCTGCAGATGGTACCAGGACCAGACGGAGAAATTCAACAGGGCTCATCCCTTAGGTTTCTCGCCAGAACAACTCGAGGGGCTCGGTCAGCTGGGACTGCAGCACTTGATCTTTTCACACATCAACGACAGGGTCGATATCGAGAGGCAGGCTGTCGACCTCATCAATGCCTACCGCATCTTCGAGAACCTGTCTCCACACATGATCTACAAGGCCGCCCAGTCCATGCTGTCTGAGGACTTAACACTCCGTATCGAGATCCGCGACGGGCTCGACGATCTACTCAAGTACCTCGCTGCCAAGAAGTCCGACGTCACGGTCTTGTCTGTCAACTGGTCCGACGACTGGATCAAAGGTTGCATCAGCCCTCACAGGCTCAACGTCATCTCCAACACTATACGCTACGGCAGAATCCAGGGCCCGGGTCCTGAGCTGACCGACGACCCCAATGGACTGATGCTGACAGGAGGCCACAAATTGGTCGCCATGAATGCCGCCAGGGACAGGCTGCCAAACCTTGGAGCGGACCTGACATATGTTTACATCGGCGACAGCATGACGGATCTTCCTTGCATGCTGGAGTGCGACAAGGCCATCATCATGGTCAACCAAGACCCAGCTGTCAAGTCCAACTTTGTGATCGAAGCATTGAGGGTCATGGGTCATCAAGTCCACCACATTTGTAACGTCACCGAGACCTTCCGGTTTGCCTGGGCGCAAGACTTCACCGAGATCCTGCAGAGCGGTAATCTGTCCCCAGGTGTTGTATCCTCAAGCGATGAGGAGCTACCCCGTGAAGAACGCGGAGCCTCTTCACGACCAGTGGGCTAGCACCTCGACTTGGAGAAGGATAGTGACACCTTGGCGCAGCAGCAACGCCTACTGGAGCATCTCATGGGTTCGTTCGCCGAGGACATTTCGAAATCACTGGTACGCGATCTGCGAGACTCTGCCACCCGGGTCGAGGCAGGTATTCAGGAGCGTGGACATCCCAATGCTGTGGTCCGCCTGCAACTTGGCCGCGCTTATATGTACAGTATCTTTCGTGATGTTCTGCGCGAGGAGATCCGGCTAGCGATCCAGGCGATCCAGACGATCCCGAAAGACGAGGTCCCAACGTCTCCGCCCAAGATCGCAACACACATACTCCCCACGTCGTCCGACCTTGATGAACAGATCCGAGCAGGTGTGATCGCACTGTCACAGCCGAGAATTAATGTCGTTGAGGTCGAGGACCACACAAAAGACGTTCACGGCTTGTTGCGCCAGTACCTCCCAAACAAGGTCGAAGATATGCCGTCACAGCCTTCGTGTGCTCCATTGAATGACGCGTTTCACCCGAAGGCCGAACAACCCAAGGCTCCGATCACGTCAGCGGCTAAAGAGACATCAGACACAGTAAAGCTCCCAGAAACACCAGTTAACCCGGCGACTACGCTGTCTACAACGGCCCCAGTTGGTGCACAGTCTCGGGGCGCTAGGCCGCTTGATATATCCAACAAGACAGGCAATCTTCCAGACCTGTGGTTCAGAGTCGATGGTCAGCCTCGATCCTTCGTCAAGGAGTACAACAAAATCACGTATGTCCAAGGTGCAGGGCCTCCGTCTATCAGTCCTCGCGGCAGCAATCCTCGGTCGCCCACCCGATTGCAAGGTTTGTCGTCGGACCATACCGCCAGAAATGGCCAAAAAGACCATGGCTGCTGCGGACGAATGTGTAACAGCATGAAAATACGGTTGGATTATGGCAGTGATGGACGGCTGATCGCTCACTCAATCGACCAGAAGTTCGAGCCCGTGTCTGCCGTACAAGCGACCGATGGAGGGCCACTTGCGAATGCCACTCATCCTGTGCCAACTGCAGACAAACATATCAGTAGCTGGATAGACGACGTTTTGGAAAAGACTGAGATCAAGCCAATGGCGCAGAGGACCCCAGATGTCATCGCCAGGTCTGTGAAAGGCCGTGCCAGCCAGACTTCCAGACTTGCAAGGAAGCATAGGACGCGGTCGAACAAGTGGCATCCTTGTCGTCCTGAGCCACCCAGACTTCCCGTTAACGCCCCCACAGTCCCCGTTGAAGGGCAGAGAGCGATGAAGAAGAGGTTGAGCTATTCGGAGCGGGCGCATTCGCCAGGTCCGATGGGGCGTCCACAGTCTATAGATGGCAAGCTCATCCACGGGCTTCCCGCGAACCATGAATTGCCTGCCTGCCCTTCTGCATTTCCTCCTGAGCGTCTGCCTGCATTGGAACCGCAGGGGAGGTTTGACACGAAGCGGCAGCATTCGGCGAGGCGGAGGCAGTGGCGAGCGGCCAGGGACGGCGGGCCCTTCATCTTCCGGTCTCCGTCGCCCACGGGGGCCGGATCCAAGGTCAGCGCGGCTCCCCCTCGGGCCACCACGGTTCGGCCGCCGGTCACAATAACCCGGGATCGCCGCCCCTGGACTAGGGATCCGGACATCACGGCTGATCCTCCAGCCGAGCAGGTTTCTCGAGGGCCTGTCGTGGCTTGCCTGCCGCCCATAGCTCCCCCGTCTTTCATGGTTTTACCTACGGTAGCATATCCACCTGGAGGAGCCCATCCTCCGCCCGCTGTGGCTTCTCCGAACACCGTGATTTATCAGCAGCCGGTCATGGGCTATCCCCCGCTCGCCCTGGGGTATGGTTTGCCGTACAACGCCCAGCCTCTACAGCCCGGTAGCGGTCTTCCATTTCCTGCGGCTATCCCTCCAATGAATGCTGGCTAGGATCCACTCGTCACGGGCTGGCGTGGCATATATCCACACAGCATATACCCTCCAGCTGCCTACGCCACAAACCCTGGTCCGGCCTATGCGACTTATCCTGGTCCCGCCTACATCACCCAGCCTGTCGTCACCGCCGGGTCATTTAGTCCGCTCCCTTCCGACAACGCGTACGGCCGAACTGGCGAGGGGGCGAGGGTTCAGGAACAAGCATTTCATAAACCCATAGGCCACCCTGCCTACCCGCCTTCTGGTCTCGACGGTTCCGCTCCAGAGTTTGTCCCAGGTTGTAAACTTCTGGAGCCAACACCTCGCAGGTCGTTGGCTAACGATGTTGAGCGGCTATCTCGAGTGTCGGAGCTGCCAGTGTCAGCTCCGCACCGAGAGCTTGGAGGCACTTCGAGGCGTGCACAATACACGACGCACACGGCCGGCCGTCCTGCTGACGATGTACTCGGGCTTGGTTACACTCCTGAAGTCCAAGGATTGCAAAATGTCAGCCATCCTCTGCGCGAAACACCTCCCGCCACCGGCTCATCCGTGCCCATTTTGCGTACTCCCCACGCCAGGGCCCGAGGTCGATCTTCTAGCGTGTCGGCCGCTCCCCCTACTCATGCTGCGTGTCAAACTGCTAGCGTTCCTCCTTTACCTACCAGTGCTGACAGTTTGAAAGACGCCAGCCCGAAGGATACGGGGCCGAAATCCGCTGTGCCCGACGCTGCTACTCCGGTGCTGCCTCCTCCCGGCCCACCGGGTCCTTACCCAGTCCCTACTGGCTCACCGCCTCCTGGACCAGCTCCCGCTGCGGATGACACCGGTGCGGAGAGCTCGGACGGCAAGTATGTTGCTTCGGCTACTGACCCGGATGATGAAGCACCCGACCCGGACCCTTACATCGGAACGAGAAAGGCCCCAACCATGTTAAAGCGGTTGTTTCGAAGCATAGCCAAAAAAGGGAAGGAGATGCATCTGTCCGACAGCGATATCAAACATATCACAGCAGCGAGCTACGTACGGAAAGTCTTGGCAGAGTTCCAGCAGGAATTCGACGACATCCGGCAGTCGGACCTCAACCCAGACTTCTCATGTGACGGAGACCATAATGCTACGGTACAGGAACCGAGCCATCCCAACCGTGCGGGAAATGAAGCTGTCAGTCCCACCACGAAGGATGCCTGCACCACTGACAAAGAAGCCGCGAATCTGGGTGACGATCTCGCCTGGTACAAAGATGCTGTGACAGACAACATCTTCCCGACGTACGTCCCGCCTCATCTTTATGGGGCGCCTGTTGAGGTGCGCGAGGCCTATGTGCGGAGAAGGCTCAAGGGCAAAATGAGGGAGGCTTTGAGGATCTCGTTCATGCCAGAGGATGCGGATGCATGAACAAAGCAGGGTGTGGTGATAGAAGGTGCGTTAGGCTTTGGTCTGCTTTTCTTTGTTGGCGGCTGGGGCATCTGTAAAGCGTGGGATAATGGCATTGTTGGCCCGGAAAGGCATAACTCTAGACAGCGATAGATAGATTTAGATAACTAGCGGTATACAGCGCAGCATCTTGTGTTCTCTCCTTACTCGACTTCCGTCATCACACCAGATCTGCTGATATTTGGGGACTGTTTCGACTTTGCTTCGCACCATAATCTCCAAGACTAATCGACCGCTCGTCTCCACATCTCTTCATCTATCCGCCATCCCAGCAGCATACCCCGTCCTCCTATCGAGGATGTGCTACCAAAAGCGGCTCGTCTACGGGCACTGCAACCACTCAGTTCCGCTGGGGATGGCCGCTCCCTGCCCCGACAAGACGGAGTGCGAGGGCACGAGGACGCATCCGCTCAAGACGGTCAGGGTGGAGCAGATGTGTCCCGCCTGCAAGGAGAAGAAGGTCAGGGTCGATAACAATCTTACGACGATTGCGGAGAAGATCAGACGGCTGAGGGAGGAGCTCTCCAAGAGGGGGTTTGGGGGTACCGGCTCTAGTACCTGTTCGGGGCCGGGGTCTGGAGTGACCTACGATGCTCAGCGGGAGGGGACAGATTCTATGGCGGAGAAGGGGGAGATACCTGCTGGGTCTGGGGAGGAGTCTCAGACTGCTGCTACTACGACATCTCGCGTTTTGTCTCTCTCTGTCCCGACGACGCCTACTGACGCGGCGATCAGGCGGAACGACATGTTCGTTGGCGGCGTCTGTCTCTGTTCGACGTCTCTTACGACTATCTCAGGGAAGCGCTTGCACTGACCAGCTAGCTGTAGCTGTACGTACAGCTCCAAAAAAGGAGCATGTATGGCACTATTTGTTCCGACTAGGACACTGACTAAGACAGACAGCACTTATGCCATCCTCTGTGAGGACTGATTCTGTTCGATGTACATATACACAAAGTATCTGGGGGGGATAATCATATCTTTTTGCATGATGAAAGGGTCGAGAAAAAAATAGACCAACTGGCAAAAAATGAGATCCAGTCGTCAAGGCTCTGTGAAGTACTTACTTTGCTTTTCCACTTGTTGTGTGCTAGCTAGCATAGCCGTACCAGTAAACATGATCATGTACTGTCTCGACTTCCTGGGGCCATCTATATGTCCGCTTATTCGCAAATATGAATATTTGCATAATATTACCTTAGTATCCCGGAATATGCAGATATGCAATTACGCATATATCAGAACTCCAACTACAAACATCAACCACAACGCAAACCCCGCCATCGCTCTACCACCAGCACGTCACCACAACTCCTTTAGCCCCCAGATCACGATGCCATGGGGTCTCTGGTCAGACGCGCCGTCCCAAACGCCGAATGGCCCAGGTAGCGCCTCTACCTCGAGCGCAACGAGCTCCTCAATCCCCCCCTCCGCATATTCAGCAACTACTCCTCCTCCTTCACAGCCAACCTCCTCGGCACCGATAATACCACCACCGCAACCCACACCAACCGCAAAGAAAGACCGCCCAGTCTCATGGAACGACTCCCTCAACGCCACGGACTGGGCCCACTACGCCGAGCCGCGCAACTGGGTGCCGACCGCCATCGCCGTCGTGGCGGCCCTGGGCCTGCACCAGTTCTACCGCTCGTACCTGCGCCGGCTGCCGGGGACGGGTCACGTGTCGCCGGCTTACTTCCGGAGGCGGAGCCTGCTGGGCAAGGTCACCAGCGTCGGCGACGGGGATAACTTCCACCTGTTCCACACCCCCGGCGGACGGCTGGCGGGGTGGGGGTGGTTGAGGAAGGTGCCTACTGGGAAGAAGGAGGTGAGGGGACGGACGGTGAGTTGTTTTTTTCTATTTTGTCAATTTTTACCTTCTTTTACACTGTACTCTCTCCTCTCAATTTGTATTTATTTATGTCTGGAACACTTTTACTGATGGGCCCTGGCGACAGATCCCGATCCGTCTAGCAGGCATAGACGCCCCCGAGGGCGCGCACTTTGGCCGCGCCGCGCAGCCATTCTCCGGCGAGGCCCTGTCCTTCCTGCAGTCCTTCATCTCCGGGAGGCGGGTGAGGGCGTACCTGTACAAGCGCGACCAGTACGACCGCATCGTGGCCACGGTGTTTGTCAGGCGGCCGCCGTTCTTCTGGCCGAGGAGGGACGTCGGCTTGGAGATGCTCAGGAGGGGGCTGGCGACGACGTACGAGGCCAAGAGCGGGGCGGAGTTCGGGGGCAGGGCGGCGGAGGCGAGGTATAGGGCTGCGGAGGAGGAGGCGAGGCGGAAGGGGAGGGGGATGTGGAGTGTTGAGCGGGGTGGGTGGCTTGGGTTTGGACGGGGGGAGAAGTTGGAGAGTCCGAGGGAGTATAAGACGAGGGTCAAGATGGAGGAGAAGGCGGTGGCGGAGAAGAAAGGCTAGGCTGGAGGTGCGCCCGGCCGAAGCTGTCCGGAGAGACGAAATTGATACCCAGAGAAGTCGAATGGAGAAGCTATTGCATGTGTTTTTGCCTGGTGTCACTAGGATTCTGTGCCTTGCTCAAGGTGAGGCTATGATGTGCGAGCAAGTGGTCTCGATGCCTGCTACAAAAATAAAACAATCGACATCTAGCGTCTGGTCGGTAACTCGCTTGTCATCAGCCGAGAGAGATCATGACATCCATAGATCCGCTGATATGGAAGTCGACGTTCACGCCGACCCCTGGTTCCTCGTGGCATATGTGCATGTCGACTGTTTATAGAAACGAACCAGACAAACGTGACCCAGACAAGAGGGCATCTTGGTACTGGTGAAACAACCTTGTTTATGTGGCTAGGGACCTGGGGAAGGCAGATGTTTCGCATAACCTGCATCCGAACCACGATAAGATGCGCTCCAGGTATCAGTATGGCGATAAGCAGCGTCATTTGGGGTATGATCGACTCTTAGGTAGTTGGGGAACCACTGATCTATGTCTCTAGTCACGAGTCTGGTATCGATAAATCGCAATGGCATAATGATGCGATGGCATTCCATCATGCTAGCAGTTTCTATATATGGCCGTGTATCCGGGTTCTTGACTGGGCCAAATCCATAGTACTTTGATTTCGCTACTGGCTACGACGATATGCTGGTTCACTTGAGGTCCATAGTTGAGGATCTGACCGGCTTGGATCACTCTTGTCGGCTTGTCGCTGTTTCAGCGCGGACATCAAGCGAGCACGATCCTTGTGTTCGCGCCACTGTAAACGATTATGATCCCCAAGTTTTATCATCCAGTCCGCGTACGTAAGGATTCCGCTCAGAGATACACAGGGTGTTTGTCAAGGTAGCCAGACCGTGGGCTGGGTCGATTAGCACTGCTGTCGTAAATCACGGTAGCGTTATCCCGGCAAATGTCGGATCTCAACTCCTTTTCTAGAACGGGCGAATGCTTGGGCAGGACATGGGACGCAGCTCAACTGTTTGCCTCCGAGCAGCCAACAGGACTCCATCATCCCGGACTGCTGGCGCCTTGTTGGTCTCTCTGCCCTTGCACCAAGATGAAGTTGACCTAGAATGATTGGGATGATTGGGACGTGGTTGTGAGGCTGAATGCTTCTTTAAACTTTCTGGTGTGGTATCCAAATGGGCCTAGGACCCCTTGGACCCCTGTCTGCGACATGCCATTCGTGTCAGCTTTACCCGGTGCGACCCCCTGACGCCCACATGCAACGTGCATGGCTGGGCTCGTGATTCCGCTGCTTTTCTCTCTTCTTCGAACTGCTGTTTGTCCCAACAAGTCCTTGCAAAAGACTCATTTCTCTTGCCGTTCAAGGAGGAAAGAGAGAGAGAGAGAGAGAGCAAGGAGGAATCATTCATTCTCTAAACCAACATTCGTTACGGAAAACTGTCGCTCATTTCGCAGCGGGCCTTGCAAGCAAAGACTACACCGACCCAAAGCAACACAAGCTCGCCATTCCGGCACCAGACTTTCTTTTTTATTTTTTTCGTGGCCCGTTTGCGGTACATTCATTCTTCTCCAATCGTTTGTAGGGATACAGGCCCCTGATCTGACCTCCGCGTGTGCGATCACGACCGATCTCTGACAAGCAGAGCAACACCCTCGTCCAGCACAACCAGGAATAACTCGTCAGATCAAAGTCCCAGGAACCCGAGCCCTATCTCGACCGTGGATACCGGATTCGAGGAACCGCAAGTGACTGCCGGCTGGGACACCTGTTCGCAGTGGCCTCTCCCCGCATTGCCACGGACGCTGTTCAGCGCAACAAGTTTGTTTTGTCGTTGACACCTTGAGGTCAGGAGCACTAGTCGAGAGGCTGGGAGCGCTGCAAGGGGGCAACGGAACCCGGAGCCTCGAACAGAGTCTTACAGTGACACACACTACCGCACACCACCACAATCCGAGACAATCTCAGGCAAGACGCTAGACCGCTCCCGAAGGCTGGGGGAAATTGAAGCAAAGAAACTTATCTTTGTTGCGCACGCGTGTCGATTAGATACGGTCGTTGAACCGGAGGTTAGTCCATTTCTCTTTAGTCAAGCCCTACCACAAGCGACCCGCACCTCAATATCGGGCCGTCGATATCAGACCTGGCCAGGTTTGGGGGGACAGCGAACCTAAGTCGACACCGGAAACAGTTAAGGCATGCCACGCTGCTATATACCCTGAGACATGGCATGGTTCGGAGGGAAAACAACGTCAGGCAAACACCAAAAACTTGGAAACCCGACCAGTGGCATGCCCGAGTATCTGCAGGTCCAGACTTTTGACTCTGTCCGTCTCCAATGTTTGATGTCATCAAAAACGGCTCTCCCCGAACATTGTGCAAGATATTACTACCTCGTTTCCAGTTGTACTCCTTTGCAGCAGATACTGCACCTGATATTGACGGCTTGCATTTTCTTTTTCTTTTTTTAATTTCCATTTTCACTTTCATCTCTGCTTCTTGCAGCCGCACGGAAGCCAACCGTGCCAACACATCGAACGATCGAACACAGAACCAGCCCCACCACTGCCGGTTTCGCTGCTAACCGAAGCTGGCCTAGCGTCTAATCTTCCAGATTCACCAATCACGTCCTGTTTGACGTTGCATCGTTGACATCGCGAGCAAACCAGAACGAAGCACAAGTCGTCACAAACCACAGGAAGCGCAATCTCCCCAATTCCTGGTCAGATCTGTTCCTGATCGCTTCATTTCGACGTAACTATTCCAACTTTTTCTCACCACCGCCTCCCGGTTTTTCCTTTACACGTACACGACGATACACAAAACCATACAGACGAGCAACTACCGATAATCATCTAATTTCTCTCACGTCGACTTATCATCACGCTCGCTCGGCAACCGCGAGAGCAAATTTGCGATACCTTCGTATCCTCGAACCATCGTGTCACGTCTGCCTACTCCGGTACTTAATTCGTGGAACGACTTCATCTTACCTACCATCTTGCAAGGCGTAAACATCGCATCACAGACACAGCAACCGATTTTTATCTCTCGTCCACTTTTCTCATCTCCACCTCCACCTAAACAATGGCTTGCTCTGCAGCGTAGCGTGCATTCTCCGTCATTGGAATGCAATTATTTCGGGTCGACACGCGCCGCCTGAACCTGTGGCTGGACCCTGCAGCCGTCCTGTCACAACAATCGCAAGACGAGACGAAACGCAAGATTACCTTTCTGCATCACATCTGATCCGCGATGCGATTACCTTTTCGTCGGCGCGGTTCTTCGCGCAGACGTCCGCTCCTTTCGACCCCATCAATAGCATCTCTACTCGCCATCGCCACACTCGCGCCGCAAACCGCGGACGCCATCAGCTTCACACCGGCACCACAACCGAACCTCGACCTCAGTCAATTGGGAAGGGTAGCACTGGCCGGCGACTTCACAGGCATATCATTATACCAATTTGAGGAGCAAAATGAGCAACCTTTCAGCACAAACGGCAGCGAGGCGTTGCTGGCGCGGATGCCCAACGGCGCCTTCGCACCGATCGTCAAGACAGATGCGACGATTAGGACCATGTGCTCGTTCATCAACAAGGGTGCAATGGCTGGAGTGGTGATGGGGGGAAATTTCACGAGTTTGGGCAACATGCAATCTACTGCGATCGCACTATTCAATCCCAACACGTCACAAATAACACCGCTCGCCGGTCTCTCTGGGGAGGTTAACTCGATACTTTGCGACCCAGACTCCAGCACGGTCTACGTCGGAGGAAATTTCGTGGGTGCCAACTCGACAAACGCGATTGCATGGGTAGGAACTGAAGGATGGACGAACCTACCTTTTGCCGGGTTTAACGGGCCTGTCACGTCCATTACCAAGGCATCGAATGGCCATATTATATTTGGAGGAAGTTTCACAGGTTTGGGGAACGCCAGCACCCCGAGCAAACCTGACGGTCAGATCATAAACCTGTCGTCAGCGACGATATCATCTGGGTCTTCCAGCTCAGCTCAGGGATTCAGCGATCCGAAGAACATTGTGTGCAAAACAGGTGGTGCTGATGGTGCTGGGAATACGTGGCTGCTTCAAGATCGCAGCCCGGGGTTTTGGCAGGCTTCGTTCGGGTTTGGCTTTCAACCGACAAAGCTAAGGCTCTGGAACACCCATCAGGACGGAAGAGGAACGAAGACGTGGAGGTTTACTGCACTGCCGATCAACGGCATCATGAACTTCACCTATATCGACCCCGCAAGCGGTCGCAACGCGTCCTGCACGAGCGAGTGCCCTCTGAGCGATGATAAGTCCGTACAATTCCAGGACTTCCATTTCGTCAACGTCATAGGGATGAACGAGTTCCGGATCGATATCTCGGACTGGTACGGCAACGGTGGTGGTCTGGACGGGGTTGAGCTTTTTGAGAACGACATCTTCTCTTATGCTATCAATGACTTCAACGAGCCAGCTTGCGCAAACCTGCCGTTTGCATCCGTCGCGACTTCCACGGGACCCTGGGCTGTGACTCCGTCACATCAGAGCACGTCCCAATATCTTACGGCACAGTTATCAGGACCTGTAACTGCATCCTCGGCGTCCATCGTGTTCTCGCCTGATATCAAGGAGTCCGGCAGGTACACCGTCAGCTTGTACACTCCGGGCTGTCTGCAAGACAACACATGCTCGTCTCGTGGGCAGGTTGCCATATCGGGTCAGATGACGGCGGAGGGGGGAGTCAACGGCACGATCGACCCGACGCGCACAATCTTGTACCAGACGAATAATTTCGACAAATACGACCAAATCTACAACGGCATGGTCGACGCGAGTTCCGGCAGTTTTCGTCCTCGCGTCACCATCACACCCCTCGCCGGGCAATCCCTGACGAATATGACCTTCGTTGCGCAGAAGGTTGGCTTCACACTCACTGAGTCTAGCGGAGGGCTGAACGGCTTGTTCGAATACGATCCCACTCAAGCCGTTGTTAATACTAGCGACTTTGAAAACTCTGTGTTCGACAAGACCGGGGCATCGTTCACAGCTGGCTCTGCGGTCAACGCCCTAGCTACATCTGGGGATACAACGTACGTTGCAGGCAACTTCAGCTCAGAGACATTCAAGAACATCGTGGCCATCAACAGCAAGGACGGTTCGACACGTGCGCTCGATGGCGGCTTGAACGGGGAGGTTCTCTCGTTGTACCTCAACGGAACAAACCTCTTTGTGGGAGGAAGGTTCTCCGGCACAAAGGATAATTCGACTCAGGGGATGAACAACTTTGCATTGTACGATACCTCCAAGAACTCGTGGAGCCCGCTCGGTGCTGGTGTGAACGGCAGGGTCCGTAAGGTGGTCCCTCTCACGATGAACATCACAAGCACCACCCCCGAGGTTGTCATCAGCATCACGGGAGATTTCAAGGAGCTCAGCGCCTTCGGCAGCAACCCGGCTGTCGCAGCCAATGGTTTCGGTGTCTGGGTGCCTTCGCAAGGCAACTGGCTGCGGAACCTTCAGCTGCCTGTAGGGAGCGTTGACGGCATCCTGTCGTCCGCGATTCTCACTGTCCCTGGCGGTGATGCCCTCTACGGCGGGTCCGTTTCGTCCTCCGCGTTGGGTTCCGACGGCGCCGTGACCCTAGGTGACACGCTTGGCCGCCTGCCGATCGACATCCAGTCGTCCACCTCTACCACCAGTGGTTTAGGCAAACGCGCATCCCTGTTCAACAGTTCCTTGTCTGGTGTCGTGACCGGCACTTTCGATCTGAACAACAACAGGAACATCACCATTCTTGGCGGCCACTTCACAGCAACCGCGACTAATGGATCTACCATCAATAATCTACTTTTCATCAACGCCACCAATAATAACACCGTCACTGGCTTGGGGCCCGAAATCTCGGAGGATTCGACGTTCGTAGCATTGGCTGTTCAAGGAGACAACCTGTTTGCCGGAGGCAATGTAACAGGAAAGGTAAACGGCGCAAACGTCCGCGGTCTAGTCTCCTACAACCTCGCAACCAACAACTTCAACTCCCAACCTCCAGCACTGTCCGGTGGCGACACGACGGTCTCAGCAATCGCCGTGCGGCCGAGTACAGCCGACTTCTACGTGGGCGGCTCATTCCGCTCTGCTGGGTCTCTCCAATGCCCCGGCGTATGCATCTTTAGCACAGCGTCAGGACAGTGGAACCCACCCGGCCAGAACCTCGAGGGCAGCGTAAACTGCCTCATGTGGGCAAGCGACTCCAAGCTGATCGCCGGCGGCAACCTCACAGTGAACAACACCGCCTCAGCCAATCTCGCGGTGTACGACGCCACCAAGACCGCCTGGGACAGCTTTCCGGGCGCAAACGAACTGCCCGGTCCAGTGGACGTCCTCACCGCCGCATCAGGCGACGGCAACCAGGTCTGGGTCGCAGGCACTGCACCGAACGGCTCAGTGTACCTCATGAAATATGACGGCTCGACGTGGACCTCGGCCGGCCACACCCTCCTGCCAGGGACCAGCATCCGCGGTCTCCAGGTGCTCTCCCTCACGACCCCGCACGACTCGACGCCCATAGTCGACGCCAACCAGGCCCTCCTGCTCACCGGCTCCATCGTCCTCCCCACCTTCGGCTCCGCCTCGGCAGTCCTCTTCAACGGCACCGAGTTCACCCCTTTCGCCCTGACCACCAACACGGGCAACTCGGCCGGCTCCCTGGCGCACATGTTCAGCGAGAGGCAGAACTTCTTCTCCTCCAACGAGCACCACCTCGCCCTCGGCTTCGTGGTGCTGATCGGCCTCGCCATCGCGCTGGGCCTGATACTGCTCCTCGTCCTGGCGGGCCTGTTCCTGGACAGGCTGAGGAAGAAGCGGGAGGGCTACATGCCCGCGCCGACCAGCATGTATGACCGGGGCAGCGGCATGGCGCGCATACCGCCCGAGCAGCTGTTTGGCGAGGTCGGGAGGGGGGCGGCGCAACGGCCGCAGCTGTGAAATGGGATTCATTTGACGAGACTTGCCCTGTCCCGTTCACCCCGCGGTCGTCAGGTGCCAGGGTGGGTGGGTGTATTGAGTGAGATTTTTGGGTGGGGTTCTTAGCATGGCATTGCGATCTGGCGTTTGTTTGTTTTTTGGAACTGAGACGATTGTACTTGCGAGAGAAAAGGGTCGATTATACCACGGTTTTCACTTGCGAGGCGTTTGGAAATGCTTTTTCTTCTCTAACTTTCTCCTTGCCACGGCATGTGTATGTAATTCTGGACAGCGTCCTGCGCTGCTCACGAGGATGAGGCAGGTGCCCGCCCGCCCCTTGTTTCGAGAAGGAAGAGGAAGATTTCAGTTTAATGGTGGTTTTTTGTACCTTGACTGTCGACTACGAGCATCGTGTCGAGGTCAGGGCGGGAGAGGCTTGGTGGAAAGTCTTGTCCTTGGACGGGGGCTACCTCCTACCTTACCAGAAGATAGATAATGGGCTCGTGCAGCTTGAAGACTGCTTCATTTGTATCAAGAAACCTTTACCTCGCTGTCCCGTCTTTTGAAAGTGCTCATCATCAGATGGGTTGTCTCGCCTTCCTTGGACTCACTTACTATTGTGCGTTAGGGAACTTGTCGATGACCGACTACCTTAGCCTCGGACGCCGGCTGCGACTGTCGCTCTCCACTGGTCCTGGTGAGTCAGAGAGAGAAAGGGATGGGGAAAGGGGCCTGCATGCACGGCCTTGTCTGAAGCGAATTGGAGGTGGGCAGTAACCAGCTGCGGGCTCGGTATATATGGTCCCCGAGACTCTTCTGGAGGATAGAGGGAATACAGCTGAAGTAACGATTTACTACCGTGGATTAATACTCACGTGAAAGTAGCTCATCACGGTTGCCTTTTTTGTCGTGTGCCGTGATGTGTGATGTGTTTTGTGTGAGTGTCTCTCGAGGCTATGCGCTTCGTCTTCAGCAATTGGGTCATATCTGACTGTCTTGTGTGTTTCTGTCTCGGGAGGCCGAGCACACCTTGGCTAGCAACAGGGCCTCATATTCATCAAGCTAATGGATGCGAAGTGGTGAATTGCGCTGTTGGAAACTGAGTCGTGAATCATGATACGATATCAGGGGGTGATTTGACATTGGCGGAAGCTGTGGCGAGTCGTCTAATGGTACGATCGCGTACGGCTGGGAGTGCAAATCATGCTTTCAATACGTACACACGTATGTCGCCTCAGCAGACATCTTGGATCAGATTGCCAAATGGCTATGCACGAGGTATGGGGAACTGTGCCACTAGTTCGCAGTCGTACTCATCATGCGAAGGAGAGACCACCTACTCGTGGTCTTGCTTCTTACCCTTCTGGATCGTCTCGTTTCCGGGCCGTCTGTGCTTGGCTTAGGTGCAGTTGAGCCGTTGGAAGACCAGTATTGCACCTAAGGGTTTAGATATGCTGTAGAGGTCAGTGTACGAAGCTCGACTTTAGATACTGAGAGAATCACGACAAACAGTCGGGCACGGTGAACACCCACATCAGTCGTGAGAACGCTTACGAGATGAAGTCGAGAGACCACACCATCGTGACGTGGTACTTCGATGGTGAGGGCCTAGTCGCGCTACGGAAACTATCACTTGGTAAATGGCTTGAAGCAGCGCCTGTGTAGGAGCCAAGAGATGAACGATTGAATCGTTGAACATCTTGCAAGTCACATGAACCGATCAATGTAAAGAAGCTGGTTCAGACTACTGACAATCCTTTTCCCGACCAGTTCGAAGTATCGAATACCAGTCCTTGCTCCGTCCGCGAGCTAGTGTTCTCTTGTTTATACACCTTCCACACTCCCCAATCCATATTTCAGTTCGCGAGGTCCACGCTCTTGTACAGCAGGGACATGAACTGAGTTAAGCACCGCAACGACGCTGGTCTTTTCCGAACCCGGTGTCTGCTCAATGATGATAGCGTCCAGGAACGAGGACGGTGCCATAACCCAGGTGTGAAGACAGAGCAGCCAGCCACTGCAGCGGTCAGTTGTGTTGTCCTCGTCCAAGGATATAATAATGACGCCCAGAGAGGTGCGCTACTCTCAGCATAGCGATAGGCCAGTTCACATCACGTCCTAACCATGAGCAGCTCTCCCGCTCTACCTGCGCCTCGGGTAGCAGCCACCGAATTATCAACAACCTGACCAAGGCTCAAGTCCGTCTCTATGGCGGAGGCCGCGTACTTCGAGTCAGGCATACTGAACCCGCCACCACATACCGAAATAGCAACCGAACTCAAAGGTAGGGTTGCCAGTAGCCTTGACAAGGCGAACGCCGAGTCCCCTGAATCCTTGCCGGCGAGGCTGTGCAAGGTCCTCGAGATGCAGGAAGTACCCCTAGATCACAGAGTACTTCAATCGAGTCTTGTACCTCTTGCTGCGAAGCTACCATAGTATAGGTCTAGTGCTAAACAGTTGGCAAAGGGCAGGAAACACAAGCACCGCAGGCAACCAATCGGACGTGGCACCGCCAGGCTCAAGACAGTGAAACACACTCTTTGGGTGCCCGAGTGGCAAAAACGCTCGAGAAGGCAAAGTCCGTAAGGCTCGCAGCACACCATCACAGCCTCGCACAGTGGCGAGTTAGCTTCTCATTGAGCGACGGAGTGAGGGGTAGCAAGCAACCCGACAGCCCCGTCGCGAACACACCTTACCCAAATTGACAGGTGCAAAAAGGAACCTGGAAAGTCCGACAGGGTCATGGTTGATTCGAACATTGGGAAAACAGCGACCTTGCGCGAGCTGGCCTGGCTGGGAAAGTCCAATGGCATCGAGGACGAGTTTAGGAAAGGGCGGTGTGAAAGGGGGGGGATGCAGGGACCTTGCACTCTGTGGAGGAGCGGAAGCGGGGTTTGGTCGAATGGGAAACACTGGTTGGTATGAACGGGTGAGGAACGGGGTGGTTTGTGCCTTTTTGGCTCGCCTGGCTCGGCTTCCCAGGAACTGAACGTGTTGGGACAAGGGGCTACGGTGGTAAGAGTTGGACAGAGGGGAAGTCGGCTTGTTCGATGGCAGAATACCGTGAACCTTACGTGGATGTGATCAGTGGTGCAGTAGTGTGTTGTAGTGTGTAGTGTACCTGTAAATGTACAATACAATGTGCGGATGGCATTCCGTCTGCTACCATGGCAATTCGCAAAAATGCCATCGGACAGACGGGCGCCGCTTGGTACGTGCACTACACTACGCTAATATGTGTATACTACACAGAACTGACAGAGTGAGATACACGTATGTTCATAGCGTGCCATGGCTGATGATCGCCAGTGCAGGGCCACTTGGCCGTGTCGATATCACAGGTGGGAATCTAGCCCGACCGGGTTGGGCTGCGTTGAAAGGATCAAGCTCTTGTGACAGGGTAGTGTAAAAGAGTCTGAACGGAATACGTTACACGTATACCTAGGAACCAAGGAGTAGTGTAAGGTAGCTGCACAATAGTCTACGTTCAGATGCTATTGTACAGTGACCTCTTGCAAGTAGCCGTGAGATTCTTCGCTGAAACGACTCTCGCTGGTCCAGTAGCACCGTCCCGAGTGGAGCGAAGGAAAGGGGGGTCCCTGAAAGTGTGGGGTATAATCAGACAGAAGCGGGGAGGGTGTGAGCGCATTTGCGAATCGACAGGGATCTGGCGGGGCTGATTCGACGACGCAGCCATCCATCGCGGTAAGTGAGCCACGTACGTCATGGCGCATTGGCACTATTTCGACGACACGAACAACGGCGCAGGAATTGAGCCACTTTGCTGGAAGCGAGGTGGGAAAAGTGGGAAGAATGTGGTCCTTAGGTGCCTTAGATTAGGAGCGATTGATAAGATCAGGCGTCATGGTTGTGTCGCTTACCTGGCAAAATGCTTGCACTACACTACACTAGTGTAGTGTAGAGCTCGTCTCTTGGGTTAGTGTAGTCAAATGGCAGCTTGAGCACTCCTAGCTGGCAGATAGCTCGCGGGAAGGCGAGAGCACATGGACATGGCTGCCCGTAGCCCTAAATCTCTTCAACTCTTGTTATGCCTGCCGCTCGTGAACAAGCTGACTGCCAACCATAGAAGTTCACGTATTTGCTCCGACGATTGCGCGTACAATGGAACATTGGTCACCTACCTGCTGAAGTACCTAGTAAGCCTGGTAATCATGGGTCTCCCAGCCCATGGCGGCGGCAATCCGGACCTGATGAAACGCGGTGTTTCTTAACCTGCAACCTGCAACGCCATTGACTCGCAAACCCTCTTGTCTGATTGTGGAGTTGACGCCATCTCAACCCGATGTCTGCAGTGACACCTGTCGATCAGTGCTCCATTGGCTCCATTTCCTCAGTTGGGTGTGACAGCCATCGCAAATGGAAGGACCCTGAAGATCACTCCGAGAAAGTCACGTATCACGACACAGCGTGTTCGACAAGCTCAACGCCATGTGCGAAGCACAACAAAAACAGAAAAAGATATTAGATTAGAAGATACGCTTTCTTAATCAAGATAAAGCCATCTGTGGGATTATTGCAGCCCAATCGCTAGCCTTGTGTAAATTGCGAGCCCAAACCCGCCAGACAACCGATCCGCAACGCCTCATTGCGCCAAGGGTAGCGGTTCGCTTTCCCGCCCGTCGTGGAACCACTTCCGGACACCACATACACTCCAAAAGTTTCTCAACTACCTAGATGATGCAGAAGTCGCATGGCAGGGGGCAGGGAATGCAAAAGCAGAAGCGACCTGGGCAGCACCCGCCGCGGTCACCGCCACGCAGCGACAGCTCCGAGTCTGGGTGCGGCTGCTGCGGGTCTGTCCAGCAAAGAAAAACAAAGTCAGTTTCGGACTCGCAATGTTACGAAATGGGTTTCGAACTTACCCATGGGCTGAAACGACGCTGGCTGAGCAGTTTGGAGCGTCTCTTGGCTCTGGAGTTGAGCAGGCTCGGGCTGCCGGGTCTGTGTCGACTTCTGAGGGGCGGACATCTTGGCGTT
The DNA here is from genome assembly GCA_021432605.1 of Coniochaeta sp. PMI_546. Taxonomy (NCBI): domain Eukaryota; kingdom Fungi; phylum Ascomycota; class Sordariomycetes; order Coniochaetales; family Coniochaetaceae; genus Coniochaeta; species Coniochaeta sp. PMI_546. Next base: position 334,738 of record MU271144.1, on the reverse strand, counting down.
GTGGAAAGTGGGGTCCGTTGAGAGACCTTTTGCGATGGTCAATCGGTAGATATTATGAGATGACTCGGCGCGATGGTCTTGTGTGTCTGTAGTGTATTTCGAATAGAGGTGGTCTAAATCTGTAGTTGTCTTGAAGGGTTGAAAAGTAGGAGATTGGGCTGTTGTCCAATTCAGGGCTGCAGACCCGACGTCATCCTGCGGGCTGACAGACGTCATTGGCGGGACGCGAGGGGGATGCAACTTCCATGTTTGTGGACGACCATCCATCCCACTCTACATGGCCTTTTTGGGCCAAAGCATGGGGGATTGAGCAGGGCTCTGATTCCAACAGTTCGCATATACTACGTAGAAATGACAGCACATGGCTTACGCAGTAATTACACATGTAAAGTGGTTTGACCACATAGGTCCGATTGACTTTGTCGCCGGGCTATCTCGACCCGCGGTGAGGGGGTTCGAGATTATGCCTCGGTGAAGCTTTAGGAGGCCTGGGAGGGTACTTCCACACTCCTTGTCCGCAGCCATCTTGAATGTCAAATGGCGGATGTGATTGTGGACTCGCCCCTGCCTCGCACGTGAACAGATGTCGTCACTCGGCCGAATACCGTTTCATAATTCAGTATCCTTTGAAGAAGACACCCTCGCACTGAACCACAGAACACGACAGCGGCCCCCTGGTTTCGTCTTCTCGCCGTCGTCATCAGCAATATCCTCACCCGCGCCTTCCCCGCCTACTTGCATTTTCGGATGTGGCATCGCCCAATCTGACATGGCAAGTTGAGCCCCCATAGGAAGCATCTCCGAGGCCTTCTGGAAGCTGCGGAAGGATCCATTGAGGTTGCATAGAGAATCCAGTCCAGTGGCGATATGTCGTAGCAATAAGGGTCCTTCCAATGCTGTCCAATCATCACCCCTTTGTATCCCATCACGTGCAAGGCGAAACAGAGTATTCGCCTCCGGCGTCTCTAGTGTATGAATACACATGCTGACAGCACACCATCTCATTGTCCGGTACAGGTGTAGACCGACGCCGTGGATCAACGGTGCCTGAAGCTTGGCCATACAGTTGAAGAAGATACCTATCCCAGGCTAGGGGACCCCATCTCCTACCGGTATCGGCAATGATCGGAGAGAAGAATGGGGAAATGAACGGCGAATGCTATACTCGGCGAGGCGATGCAGAAGCTGAAACGCGCCTAGTATCCGGCAAGATGGTTTGGTGGGCGTGTCAGCCTGTCTTCCCTGAGGTACACGTGCGGTTGTGTTGCTGCCTGATCGTACCTTGATCGACTTGTTGATATACTTGCTCTGCGTACTGTGTACTCGTCTACGGCGAGAGCGTAACCTTGTCTTTCTTTGCCTCATTTGAGGGCGGCTTGGGGGGGCACATACAAGGATGTCGACCGAGGGCTTCATATTTTATGGGGAGCGGAATGTGTCCACGTGTTGGATGATCGTCGCCATCTGAGATAACGTCTGGCGTGGTGATCATCGTGTTTAAATATGTTCGGCGTTTCATGATGTCTTCTGACTCTGGTACTGCATACGCTGTTGATTGCGAAGCCATATGTAATAATTTCATTGGCAGTGACCGACTTGATTGAGGAGCGGTTCGGAACGAGTGGCATGTTGTATATGTCCAATTCGTTAGAGGCGGCAGAGGGAATGTATGGTGGGTTGCTGCAGCGGTTGGATGGACATCACAATAGTAGCTAGCAAGTCGATCAATGTGGGATAGCGAAGCATTGCAAACACCAAACGATAGAGTTCAATATCGAATGAAAGCAGGAGTATATCTCTTTTGAACAGCTGATAAGCATGGGTATATGCCGCGTCAGGAGCACCACTAGTAGTACAGCCCATCAGTTCCTTATTCCGCTCCCTCGCCAACGAATGGCAGAATCCGCCAATCCCCCTATCCGTATCATCATCGGCATCTACCATTGCCCCTTTGTCGGGGCCACCAAGCCGCAATGCGTCGGGCCCCGACTGACTGACGCAGCCACACCCATCTAGTCCGTGACAGAACCCAAGATTAAAAAAGTTTGTATAGCAAGTGACAGTAGAGAAATGCAAAGTCATTTTTGACAAAGCGGAGACCGCACGACATGTCCAAAAAGCCGCCGAAACGCCCAATCATAAGGGTATCGTCCAAAGGGGTTTCCTCTCTTCCCACCATGACCCATTGGAAATATCCCTCTCTCGTACCCCAGTAACATTAAGACGGTTGCCCACAGTACATATTAGTAAATGATAGTATAGGTCGGGTAGGGTAACCGCCTTGAAGAGTGATTGACATGAAAATGGAAAAGTAGAAACCAATCGAGCCGACCTAGAACCAGTCTATAAGCGACCGGCGCGGTCTGAGACACCAGCGCACAAAGTGAAAAAGCAAGATATTGGTACACGGCCCGCTGTCGCAAGTCGATATTCCTCTTTGGTAGAGGGTATCAGGCTTGTCGACGCAGGCCCCAGTCGGACATATGAACACGCAAAAAACGAGACCTTTCTATCCAATAGACAGCTATTGGACGCATTTTAATTCGAGAACCAAATGCAACACCCACTAAGGGGCGACGGGTATCATGACGGGTATCCAATGTCGAAGCATACGCAGCGCAAGGTTGGAAAGTTTTCCGGAGGTCTATCGCGGTTGTTGATTGTTGCTTTCGTCATGTGCGAGAGGAACGGTGTGTTGTTCAGTCCGATTGGTGGTCCTCAGAGCCAGTCTCCGAAGGCGTCTCCTCGTGCTGCCCGTTGCTTTTGTGGACCTTCCGGTGCCGACGAAGGTTCGAGACCACAGAGAACTGGCGCCCACATCCCTCAACCTCGCAAGAAAAGGCTAAACTAAATGTCAGCGACAACGAATTTCCAAACGTGGTATCTCTCGGCCACGTGTTTTAAAGAAATGCACTTACGTTTTTCGCCGGTGTGGCTATACATGTGCGTCTGCAACGAGCTGGGTCGAGTGAACCGTTTATCGCAAACCTTGCACTTGTGCTTCTTCTGCGTGCTCGAAGATACTTTCGAGCTGAATTGGCCCATCATTGACTGGGGTGCAGGTGGTATTTGGCTGCCGATCAAACCATGTGGCCGGGGCAGTGTCCGTCCCGAGAGAGACTCGAGATCGGAGCCTGCAGTCGAATAGTCACTGACAGAAGAGTCGACTGACCCTCCATAGTAACCACTGAATCCGGTCGACGATATGCTGGAACTTGATGAATGGGCCGATGGAAAGCCGTATGAATCCTGCGAGCCCCTGCTACCACGACCGTTCCGGACATCGTAGATGTTACGCGGCGTCTCCTGGCTCATGGATAGCATGCCGTGACTCGCTTCCAAAGCGTCTTGGAAGCCCCTGCGATCATCTTGCTGCATACCACTGCGAAGCCTGTCAGTCAGATGTACTTGATTTGGTGCCAGCCTCAGGAAGAGGCATGCAATATAAGGTGTATGAAGGGAAGCACTCACGATTGCGAATATCTTCTGCTGTGATCTGCCTCGGGACCTAGGGCAAAGGTACTCCGGACGGGAGCTTGTGCGTATCCCAGCTGATCATATGGAGTGGGTGATGGCGCATATGTCGCCGACACTGGAGATGCGGTCGTATAGGAAGTGTCCCCATATGCAGCCGACGAGGTAGGATGTTGCAAGCGGTTGATACTGAGGAGATCTTGGGGCACAGAGAGTAAGTTTTCCTGTCCATAGGCACCGGCCATGAGAGTGCTACCTGCTGACGCAGCGGTGACTGGGACAGAACCATACGAGGCCATCGAGGCAGTGCTGCTCGTGCTGGTTCCCCTCGGACCGTGCTGCGGATGCTTTGAAAGCCCACTGAGGTTCAAATGCGGCAGGCCGTGGGCCGGCGTGTCGTGGTTACTGACGAACAGGGCATGGCTACCAGTCTGAGGTGCCGGCCCGGCTGTCGACGACGACGAAACCCAAGGGTTGGTGAAGTGTGGTTGGTTTGAGTAAGAAGACATGTGGTCGAAGTTGAGGTGGCCAAATCGCTGCTGGTTGGCGTCTATGGTCATCGTCATAGTGTGATGATCAGTGGTGATGGTGGCGGTCGAGGTAGGATAGTTTCTTCCTACTATGAGAGTGTTGAAGTGTCAGATTGCCGTTGCTGCCCGCGAAGTTCGAGGCAGTCCGTTGATCAGTTGGTGAAATTCCGAGAGGATAAGTCCAAGGGCTATGTAAGACCGCTGTGGGGGAGAGGGTTGTTTGTTGATCGGATCAAGGCTTCACAGATGATCAAGCCTGAGAAGGAGGAGGGATCAGCGACCTTAAGTGTGTCTCTCCAGACGGGAGCAGGTTGCTGGTTGAAATGTAGGATGGCATGCAACAAGACAAGGAGCCCTGGCCCTTGTGTGGGTTGTAGTGAGAGGTGGATCCCAAACCAATCGGCACCTCAAAGTGGGAGCCGTTTGAAAGTCGAAGCCCTGCGGTCAGCGGGACAGGTGGAGAAGCCTCTGACGCCTGAGGGCAGAGTGATCGACACTCAAGTATCCCGTCCTAACGAGGGACCCTTCAACCAAGAGGGTGGCCGAGGATTTGCAGGGGTTGGGTCCTTCGTAGCGTGGAAAAAGAGTGGGAGAAACGTCCACCAGATGGACCAGGGTTGAGATTGAACTTGGATCTGCTTGTCCAATTTCTGTGTGAAACAAATTTGATGATTTTTCTGGCCTTAGACTCTCCTTAGACTTGAACGGAAGAGTCCAGAGAGATCAGCGAGCGGTGAGGTTTCGAGAGATCCGGGGGACAGGTTGATCTTCGAGTGTGTATAAACTGGAGAACACCAGACAATGACAGACCCGGGAGACAGTTTTGACTCGGGGTTTCGTGATCCGCACCCAGTAAGTACACACAAGTAGTGTATACCAAGTAGATCGTAGGGAAGAGCGTGTAAATCTCCCGCAGATTCTTGAACTGGAGCAACTGAAGCTGTATATAGTGGCTTTTATGGAAAGAAGAATTGTCAAAAATGAAAATTGTGTCTTTTGGGCTCTTTCGAGTACAGAGAACGGGCTGGCCAAGCTTTAACAATAAGTGCTCCCCGCGCATCGACGGCAAGCTATGATGAAAACCAATGTCTGGTGGCCAACACTACACTACGTGTATCGGTGTTTTGAGGAGGGGGTAGAGGCCAAAAGTCCAGGTACTTCGACTACGACTGCTGGTACGGATGCCGTGGAGTGGAAGCAAATAGGGTTGCGAGGTAATGGGCACCAGCTAGGACGCCTGTACCAGCTTTGCAGGGAGGGAATTGCCCTTTTGGGGGATGTGCGGGTACAGTGACAGGACAAATTATGTCTTAAAAGAGACGAAAGGATCAGTCTAGTCTCTAACGGTTTGGTATGATGCGGGAAAAGCAAGCTGAGAGGGCCTATGTGTGATGCGATGGGTGGCGGAAAGCGCGAAAGGTACACGTACATAAGGCGTGGTACTGTGACTATTTTCCTGTGGTGCTCAAACATGACAATTGAAAATGCGAGTGGAGCGCGAAGAGAGGCGCCCTGACGTCGATAATCCACAGCACGGCATTGTCAAAATGCGTGCGGGACACTACTGTACACAGTAGAACGGGAGGAGCCTGCTGGGGAGAAAAGGTCAGTGTACGTGTACGTGTACACACACACTTCACTGCGATACTGTGTGTGGTATTAGTCGCAGGTATGCACGCTCGGAGGCTGGTCGTTGAACCTTGCCGGTTGATTACCTGACGCCAATCGACGCCACTGATGTGTGCAGCGGAGGGGTGTGCTCACGATATGCAGGGACTGGCAAGCCATTTCTCATTCATCTCGGCCCAATTTTGTCCTGGCACTTGCTTTCGCGCCAGCGGCTGGTATGTGTCCATTTTGCTCCGAGCTTGTCCTTCCCCAGACTACCGGTTCAGTAGGTAGTACACGTATACAGTATGGACAAGCTAGTACCTTGTCCACGATAAAAGCAATTCGACCTCTCCTGTCCACCAGTTCTGACTTTAGACTACCTTATCTTGGTTCGTCGGAATGCGCAAGAAAGGTGGTGTTCAAGTTCTCGATAAGTCTTTGCTGCAAAGTCACTGGCTAACCGTAGGTGCAGTATTTGCGACAGTATCACAGTACTGTGGTAAGGTAGAGGTACCTTTTGCTCGACTACGCCCTAACGGTCGAAGGAGGGAGGAGTGCGATGATATCACCCGGTGTGGAATTAGCTTCATCCAGTGGGTCTCCAAGGAGCAAGCATCCAATGAGCTCTGGGTAGGTGTGGGGCTCGCCCACTTTGGGGAGCCTCTGACGTTTTCGTTTCAACGCTATTAGACGAAAGCTATGCTAAGGTACCTTACCTGTCGTTCCATCACCGTCAAAAAGTTACCGCCAGTATGTTGTAGTGTAAGGTCATGCCCGACAAATGTCATTATCAGGTAGGATATTTGCAAGTGTTGAAACAAGATCATATCAACTACCAGTAGTAGACTGCATTGTCACTATACGAGTCTTTACGGTTATAGAAACCGCCAAGTATGCGTGTACAAGCCACCTTAGGCTTGACTTGAACAGAATCAAACGCAACAAGGACGGCATGAAGAGAGCGCGCTTGAAAGGATGGCAAAGCGATACCCAATGACGACTTTGCGGCCCATGCAGGTTGGATGACATATAACTTTTTCTGTGTAGCCTCCCCCTCGGCGGACGAGGAAACGCGGTTCAAAGGCCGCCATTACCTTACGTAGTGTAGGCTGCCAAGCCGTCCGTTCCCACACTCGACCAGCACTTGTGTCAAGCCCGAGATGCTTACCACATTGCTGTGTTTCTGACGTCGTGAGGTCCTTCTGAAGCTGCCAGTGCTTGCCCTTCTTGCCATACGACTTGGAGCACATGGGTGTCCTCTTGGATGCCATCAGGGCCCACCTAACTGTACGCTCCACGTTGAAGACGGGCTACACTTGGCTGCATTCCCTCAGAGTGAGTGTATAAGCATCCCGCTTTAGGACTTTTTAGTGTATGTGAGCGCAGTGGATGGCATTCCAGTCATTCTATGCAGTAAGCAGATACCGCTGCACCTTTGCGATGCTCTCCACTTGTGCCTCCGTTATGTCACTATGTCTAAACTGTGTACACTGGGCTCATACCTTCCCTGGCAGGAACCCGGAGGCTCAAGCCAACCACACCGCGTCTTCTGTGGTGATAGACCGGCACGGCGGCCAACGGCGCTGCGGATGTGTGCCTATCACGATACACGGTGCAGCGTCAGCTACACTAGTCTTACCACAGTAGTCTCTTAGAAGACACAGACAGAAATTTCAACCGGAGCCTGGGTCAGATGTTGCTACCACAGTAAAATTGTAGTGACAGATTTTGACGACGAGTCGAGCGAGCTGTTCAATAAACGGTCAGCGCGCCAATTGTTCAGAGTGGATGCAAGCATGACCATTAACCGGGAATAACACTAGCGGGAGATCCCAACCCCGGCCACGCCACCAACGGGGATCTGCCCGGCATGAAAAGTGGGACTAGTCTCGTGGTTCTACCCCACCATGCAATTGACAACAGCAGCTGGACAAGCAGAAGTCCTCAGCCAACCACAACGCAGGGAGTAAAGCGCTCCGCAGGAATGCTTTACACAGTAGTCCCTCCAGCACAAGCCAAGGTGCCTAGTAGTGTAGGTGCTGGAAGCTCGGGTTGACGGAAAAGTACCGTGGTAGGGCAAAAATGATGTCTAGTATACGTACGTATATGTTTACGTGTACACTACTATGTAACTACCTTGGTAAGGCATGCACATACCATAGTAAGGTATCGCGGTGTGGTTGCCGTTCCTCTCCGCCTCTTCTGTCCATTTTGTGTCGTCGACGATTTGTTCTATCAGCTGGACGCCCTCATGCTCTAGTGTACCACTTCCCAGTTCCAGCTCTACACTTGGGCACGCGCACGATTCTACCTGGTAACGAATTTCGCGGAATATCAAAAGATGGGATGCCATGTTTGATTCAGACCCCCCAAAAGCGGAGGGCCCTGCCTTTCATCCTATTGGGCTGATCCCCATCCGACTACCGCAGTAGCGCGCATTCTGGTCCCCTAGTGCACCTGTAAGGACGGTTGCGACATTTCAACATCACAGGAGCCAGGGCGCATATCAGCTAGTGCCAGGAACTCGTTGCTATCAGTGAGCCAGCCTATCTCAGGGATATGCCACAGGGCCAGCTCAGCAGCTCTACATGTACACGTACACTAGTCTTGCACGAGTACTCCGTTTGCGGGCTTGTGCATGAGCAACTGAGTCAAGGTCACGGGGGAGTGTTACGTTAGTCAATCTCAATCTGCTTGGAACCAATCCACCAGCAACCCCCACTTTGCCGTTTAGGTGATGGTCTGCCCAACCTTAACCCCAAAGCAGTCGCATGAAACAGATCTGCCAGGGGTGTTCACAAGGATTCACTGACGGAAAGCCTTGAGGTCGCCGATTCAAATCTCCTTCGGCTCTTCTCCCCTACGCCTTCTGCTACCTCAATGGACAAAGGTCGACCGCCGGGAGAGATCTGTCTCTTTGAGAATTCTCAGGGCTTGGATGCTGGTGACGAAAAGGCTGCGTTCTGATTGCAAATATCTTGTGCTGCTTGGCTATACACTACTATTGCAGCAGACTGGCCGGTCTTGTGCCGAGCCGGGTTCAGCGGGTGATCGGCTTGCAACCGGGCGGGGGACGCGGTTCCTTTGGACCTACTATGTACGAGTCTTGTACGTACAGTATGCGGCCCAGCACAGACACGTGTGCCTAGTGTACACGTACTCGGCTTCACATGATGAGCAGGGACGCACTACCGGTAACTGATTGATACTCGATTCCGCCTTTTTGCCCTGCTCTCCGTGTATCAACGACAACCCACAGGTCGTACACTAATCCTCACCGTCACTCCTTGTCAGATGTCGAGTCTTGCTTGACCCGCAGAACCCGGAGGCTTGTGCCCGGGTGTGGGGTTCTGGAAGGGACTGTACTATGTAACGTCAGTTCAGGAACACGTGAATGCTTGAGATCAGGCTGGAGATTTCCGAGATGACGGATTTGTGGACGGTTGGACGGTTGTTACTCCATCAGACAGGGTAGCCTTCGCCGCATGGAGTTGTTCGCTGCGGTCTAGAGAGCCTGGACAGATCGAAACGCCAGGAGCTCTGGTTCGCCTTCAGCCATCGGGACGGCAGGCTGGGTCAGAGTTGTAACCCGGTTGGGAAAATCGAACATCACAATTTTCCTAGATATCCTCGACCACGGGTTGCGGTCAGCCGGATAAGGGTCTGTGTTCTTCTCTGCTGTCTCGAGGGGCGACTGCTGAGATGCAACCACCTTGGCAAGGCTGTGTGCGGGCCCTAAAATCACATTCCCGAAGCCTCGCCGGAGAAAAGAGGTGCGCATACGAGAAATTCATCAGAATGCCTGGTCGAAAAGAGATTGCAAAGGAGCGGGCATGAAGGGCTGTCCCTAGCTGCAATGAAAATCCAGGTCCTTTTCTGCGGGAGTTGGGCACACGGGCCAGGATCGACAGACAAGGGAGTGTTACAGATTCGACAGGGCTCCCGTAAACAGTCAAGCCTGGTGGATTTTGGACGCCAAAAGTGCCACCCAAGGTCGCGATCTCACGCCAGGGCTCCCCTACCCGTGCCGCTGTCAAATAAGCAAGCCCACGGCGATCATTTTCCGCCTGGATTCTTCCGGGAAACACCATCTATGACAGAGCTCATGCTGGGAAGATATCAGTGCACTCAAGACTGCCGTTAAATTAAAGCGAAGAAGAGCCGCGAGGCGCATTGGGCGGCAAACATCTGAACCTTTGCCATACACAATCTACAAGGCTAGATTACCACCCAGCCACCCTACACTATTGTACAACTACAGCCAAAGTTTTGTCCCTGGTTCGCGGGTGGGACGATCAGGTGCTGCTGGCGCTGGGCTCCACAAGCAGGCTCAACGACATCGGAACTCTCAACCCATGCAACCGTTAGACTCTGCACAGCTTGCCTAATTCTGCTGCTGCACATACCTGGAGGTCGAGATCTAACTCCATTCAGCGCCGAGTTTGGTCCCTCTCGACGACTATGGCCCAATATTTTGTTTCCCACGCTCATGAGGGGCGACTTGAGCTTTGCGAGGCAAGATCTGTCCCCTCGCACCGCGTTTCGATGTAGTATCCATGATGGTCTGCCCTCGGCAACTCGTGGATCATGCCGCCAAAGAGCTCGATGAGCCCAAGCAAACTTATTCAGGTCCCCATGAAAGCTCTCTGCCGCTGTGCCGGAAGCTATCAGTGCGCCCTCACCGGCAAAAACTCCGCTATGGTCTAGGGGGCGTTGCCGGCTATTGCGGGATGCTAGTCGGGGCTCGCAGACAGTTCGTGGTGGGGCCGGCATCAAGTTGAACGGCGTCCCTTTCCCACTATTGACTTTTTCCACCTCATCTTACCAGCTAATGCAGCTTTCGAATGCAAGTGCCTAATTACAATACCCTTGGCACGTGAAATCTGCTGGAAGCTCGGCTTCCGTGCGATGACACACAGGTACCAGTTGGGGCGCGATATCGCGGAAAGGAGTTGAGGGTCCGATACTCAAGACCAGCAGGCCTATGCAATGTCATGATTGACTTGTACGGATATGGGTGCGCCGTGCCTGAGGTGGCCGGAATGCAAAGTGGCATCGACTTCCCCAATGTCTCTGCTGCTTTCGACGCCGTGGCTAGCGCCATCAGAACGCCATCTTTCACTCGACCGATTAGAATCGGCCGTTCGACGCAAAGTTTGTGAGCTTGTCTAATTCATGCTAGTGCCATGACGTCGTTGTCAACGTCTAGCTTAGTCGTAGGTGATACCTGCAGTATCGTGCAGTAGGTACGCCGACTCTGATTGACGGCGTGCCATATTCGAAGGCGAGCGATATAAACACGTTGAACACGATACCTCTCCACGTCCCGGCATTCTTTTGGCCGCAGTTGGCGCTCACCGTCCAGCATTGTGTCTGTTATTAACCTGGTAATGCTGGTAGCCAGATCTAGCATAGCCCTGTGGGTTATTGTGTGGCAGCGCCTACGCCATGTTGAACTTAGAGGGAAAAGCTGGTGATCGGCGAGTCTGGTTCAAGGTATTGCGGTAATGTCGTGCATGCCCAAACATTTGATTATCCCTCTCTGCGCCTTGGCCGATACCCCCGGTACCAAAGCAATATCAGTGACGACTTCAGGATCGGTTAATATGCTGTCAATACGCACTTCCTCCGTGTTAGAGGAGCCTTACTACTCGCGGTAAACCTCTCTGGCTTACTGTCCGAACTCTGTGCCAGCCAAGGGGCTTGTTCTGCCCTCGCTCATCCCGTTGACAAGCACAATAGACATGCCATGCACCGTAGTCAACTGCCGGGATGGACGCATACAGCGAAGGGCAGCACCATTGAGCATCGTCACAATATCAGAGCGGACAAGTGACTCATGGACCGGTCCGTGTTAAGGCGGGAAAGGGGCGTCTTCAGTCTTGTCGGATCGGACAAGGCCACGGTTACGGCCGGTTTTCCGTTTTTCATCGCTCCTTGTCATGGCTGGAAGCAGCTCTATCGTCAAGGCAGCGAGAGGATGGATATCTTGGGCCAGAGATTGGACGACAGAGTGCGGCTGATCTTGTCTCGGAAAAGAACCCATCTTGCTATATTGAAAATTTGTTTCTTCGGTGACAGACATAAGCTATCTGTCCATCATCAATTACCATCACGCAGCAGGCTGTCGTTGGACGTCGACCGAGGCCAGGGAAAGCAATAATCGTGAATATCCTATCCTGACGGCGTGTACAGTATGTGTGTACACAACACGATGCAATGTGCTGTACCAGCAACCCTATTCGTGTTCCCACACTACTGCAACCCCACCTCAAATCACACAGCAGCACGACCGCCTCATCGGGGACCTACTTTACCCTCTTTGCTTTTTTTCCCTATCCGAACTCGGATGGTGATCGACAGAAGGGTGCCAGGGGTACAATCTGCACGGCGGCATGTCTAACAGTCTGTGCGGAGATGGTTCAATGTACCGTCACAGCGTTGCTCATTCAAAAATCATTCAAGCATCAAGTCACCTGCTGCTTGGCTTCGGCGCAGTCTACGGCCAAATCTCACATTGTGTGGGATAGCGTCAGATCTGCTTGCTTGTTTCACAGGGCAGAGGCAGCAGATCCCCCATCTCTCACCTTCTGCCCTAGACACATCGGGCTGGTGGCGCGCTGATCCGCTGTCTTGGCGAAGGTCAAACCTTGAATTACCGGCATGTGCTCTTTATATTGTCTTGTTTCATGCCTCATATTTCATATTTTGGCCATGTCGATGCTCTTATCTGCTATCTCCCCTGCTGTATTCAAGCCTCATTGTTGAAAAATCCCGGGGAGACACCGAGACATTAGTTCGTCCTCGTCCGACTTCGAGTTTGCGCATGTCATGGATGTGAACATCTAAGACATCCGCGCCTTCCTAGTCGAGAATGGCGTCTCAGAGAACAGACCTGGCCGGCAAACGGTAATTGGCCTTCTACGCTAGTAGCCAAATGCCGGTCTAACAGATGGTGGACTGTGCTGGTGGCCTGCAACTGCACGACGAGTCTGGTGATAGCGCTGCCAATTGGCCTCACTGTTCGTATTCAGGTCTTGGCTTGGCAGCGAACCCTAGAGCTAAACTCCTTTTTATGCGATGCGTCTGTACAAGGCTCGATGATTCGGTGAAGTCGCCAGCAAACCGCCGCGAGCAGTCAGGATATGACAACTGACCCTGAATTGCACTTGGCGCTGAAATGTGCCCCTTGCGGGGCCCGGGAGCAAGCGTCGGCTCGTCCGCTGTTGCCAGCCCCGAGAACAGACGGAGTATGGTGCAACCAGTCCCAATGCTATCGACCGAGGTCGTGAGATTCTTCACCTTGGCGGAGGAGCAACACTCTTCAACCGCCCTGGGTTGCTAGAGAGGTCCTCCTCCCCTGCCACCTTGCCGGATCCGCCTGAGGCCCCATCGCGTCTCTTCTTGGGAATGATCGCTGCCCATCCCCAACCACCATGTCCCAGCTTGTCCGGAAGCAGCGGTAGAGTCTTTCACTGCCGTCGGGCGAGAGTGCACAGCGCAGGAGCCAATTCGCTCCAGGAAGCTTAACGTCGCCGATTGAGCTGCTCTACCATAGTAGCCATTGTCTGGACAGGCTAACGGTCTACCTATTGCAGGCCGCTGAGATTGCGAACAACAGCCCCATCGACACTCGATATCGAGAAAGCGATCGTCAATGATCGTCGATGAAGGGACTTCCCGTCAGCCCATTCCCGCATGCTACTACTGCGTCCTTCTCGAGGTACCGCGAGAAAGTCAGGGCGGTGTGCTTCCTAGTGAACGACACCAGATTACACGTACTCTCCACCTTGGCTATCATAGCGTTCCCCGGCAATGTCATGCAGCCAGATACACTCTGCATTGGGAGGTGGTCAGACGCGGGTAGTATCGTGCTGTAAATGCCCGTATGCCGGAGTCAGACAGGAGCGATATGCTGTAAGCCGACAATGTGCAAGAGTCTTGTCGTGCGGAGTGGTTCCCTCCTCCCCGTGAAGTACGCCCTGCACGAAGCTCTGGGAGTACCTCCTCGTGTACTCCCATCCCCAACAAAACCTCAATGGGACGTTGCCGGGTAAACAGACTTTTCTAGAAAGGGGGGGCCCCAAGTGCGATGAAATCTGCGAGCACGAGGGTGCTGTGGTAGCGAGAAATCTCGTAACCCCTGAAAGGTACTGCCCCGTAACATGGAGATAAAGGTGAATTCCCTTTGCCTAAAATGCTGTACATACAGACGACCTCGCAGGATGCTACCTCCTCGCGAGGCCCTCGAGCACAATCCGCTGCCTTGTCAGCAGCTTACGTGTCGGTCATAACCTGTGCGTTGCATTTCTTGATGTGTTGGGCCTGGACTTAGGTGTTCAAGAAGGAACCGCCGAGCTGGTCTCGAGAGAAAAAAACACAGACTTCACTGTCCATTACCGACAGCTCGGTATCTGATCTTCACTGCCACAGAGCAGATCGCAGAGAGGCACAATACCCCTGATACCCCCTTGGGTAGATGGACGGATCGGCGCTGCCGTCCACTGTGGCTCGGAGTAGCTTGATGTAACAGTGCCTGACCGATCGATCCTCTGCGCGCCATATCAACTACTCGCAGTGGTCAACCGTCCACCTGGAATAAGGGAAGTGGCACATCGGCTCTGGTTCGGTTTTTAGATAACACCTCTGAGCAGACTTGGGGTAGACTTGGAAAGCGACATCAGAGAGAAAGAGGCGGGTCGACATCGGCCTTCATGTTATCGGCAGTCCCTGGAACTGGCGGTGGTACACAACTGTCTTCCGCCGGCATAACGAGCAACAGGTCCAAAGACCTTCGTACATATAAAGCCACAGGCTATCGCTGTATTGTTTCATTAGATGCCCCTCGACGTCAATGTTGTCCAAGGGAGCGCCCAGAAGCGATATGACAGATGGCGAGATAAACATGCAAGCCACATCGATATCTTCTTCTGCTTATGGCTATGGGTACTGAGGAAGTCCGGATCTCCATCCCCTCTCTCCCAAGGATAAGCCAGTAATCCTCAGACCAGTACTCGATCACGTAAATACTGAAGAATCCCGATGTTGACGTTTTGGCTTTGCCTCTTCGGACTCCTTTCTCACCTCGTAGTATTTTCTTGATCCCAGGTAGGACAATGCAAAGTGGAATAACGGATAACTGCTCGGGCGGCGTGCTGTGCAGGATCTTGGAGCGAAAGCGGAACATGGACCATCCTCACAGGTCCTCTTTCCCATCGTGCCACGTGCCGATCAGTAGATATAGATCTTGGAAGGGCGATGGCTACTTCTCAAGTTAGTGTGCTGTGTAGCACCTAGGCAACTTGGGTCTGCCTTTGCCAACACACCGGCTATCACTTTGAACTATTTAACCAACATATCTCTCGACAACACTGTGTCCGAAAAGATGCCTATACACAACCCATTTAAACCTTGCCTGGTCATCATCATGCAAACCTCGGATGCATTCTTGTAGCTCCATTGCTCATAGTTGGTTTCCGGCCTGTCAGTTGCTTGGACCGATCACGACAGGTCTCGCTGCTGCTGAAGTGCCTATCAAACTTGTGAACACAAGGATGAAAGGGGAGTGTCATGCTCTGCGTTTGTGAAGGGATACATACAATCATTCCGTTGAGAAGACACACTAGCCAAGACTATATAGTACGTGACCACCGATCGGCCTTTATATAATTACCAACCCTACTCGTCATCAGGACCATGAGAGCGAGCTCATAACCATGCCATACATACATCATCACTTCGGTTCATACCATTAGTCAAGGCAAGAAGACATCATTACGCTCTCTCCTATGGATGAAGCTAAAGGGTACAGGTCACACCCTGAGTACTTGTACAAATAACCAATGCAAACCAAGCGCGCGCCATCCCTAGGATAACATAGCATACCGCGTGTTTGCTCCTTCAATGCGCGGCACAGACTCTGTCGAGAGTCTGCTCACCTCCCGTCTTCACAAATTGAGACCTTCCTACGGGCCACATGTCCTCCCGTTTCCTCCAAGAAGGGTATCCAACCAATCACCATCCAGCCCTTCCCCTCAAAGCACAATCGCCAGTTCACCCCGATCAATATCCTCCTCTACCAAGTTCGGATAGTACGGCACCATGGCATCCGCAGCCTGCACGTATGCGTCGTTGTAGAGCCGCCAGTACGGCGTCCTGACCTTTCTGGCGGGATGGAACAGGCCGGCCCATACGTAGTTGAGCACCAGCCCCGGACCGACAGCCATGCGCACGGCCTCGATAGCCTCGATGATACGGTCGATGACGTGCGGGCTCGTCTCGAACAGGTTGGGGTACAGGAGGTTGAGGAGATGCACCATCGCGTCCTCGCAGCCTAGGCCCACGACACCGAGGGCAATGTGCTTGACCACCGATGCGGCTGTCTGTCTGTGGACTTGGTCGCGGTCGATGAGCGCGTCTTCCAGTAGCGGCGTGACGGCGTAGACATAGTCTTTTGCCATTTCGCCGATGTACTCGAATAGGAAACTGAGGGACTTGAGCACACCATTCTGGACGTTTAGCTCGGGTACCCTGTACTCGTTCATCAGCGCGGGCAGGACGGTGAACGGCGCACAAGTCTCAGCGACGATGCCAATAGCGACGGCGGTGTTGACACGCGACTGGCGCTCTTGCACGCGCAGGTTGTTGAGCAGAGTGGCGAGCACATCCTGCGGGCCGATGGCCTTGGCGATGAAGCCGAAGGTGTTGTTGGCTGCTCGCCTGATGCCCTTCTTGTGTGCCTTGAGCATGTCGAGCAGCTCGAAGCAGATACGCATCCACTCGCGTGCGTTCACGCTTTCCGGGCCGCGATCTGCTATGCGGCCGACGAGATCGATTGTGTTCTCCTGCACCTTCTCGTGCCGGTTGCGAAGGATGGGTGTCAGGCGCGGAAGCAAGTCTTTGATAGGAGGCTGCATCTGACTGATACCAACGACTGTAACGATGGATCGGAGAGCTCCGAGGATGGAGCCAAGGACTTCGGGGTATTCTTCACCTAGGTACTCGTAGAGGACGATGCCGAGCTTGCCCATCAGGGCATCCTCACCGCATTGCTTCATGACCATAGCGATCCTGGAGATGAGGTCGGCGGCCTGTTGCCGCACGGTGGGCGACTTGTTGTTCAGCCGCCAGAGGATAGTGCTGACGATTTGAGGAAGGTATGGCTTGCATCGGGTGCCGAGGGCGTTGACAACGGAGCCGAAGCCGTTGAGCATGATGATGTCCTCCACGCTCTGCTCCTGGAAAGAGTGCAGAATGCCGTCGATAAGACGCTCCTCCAACCGCTCGCCGATGTCAGCAGCTCCAAGAGAAGCCACAATCTTCTCGACGGTCTCGACGGTCATCTTCCTGTACGCCTCACTTTCGTCCTTCAGATTCACAACGATCCGCTCCAAAATCTCGCTGGCTCCGACTTTCTGACCAATGTCGACTGTGGTCTCGACAACCTGCCTATAGTTCCGCTTGTCCAACGCCATTCTTCGCACCCAGAAGTTCTTGAAGAACTCATCCAGCACATGCTCCTTGAGATAGCCAGCCGTGACTCCGTCCGTGCCCGCACATTGGGAGATGACCTTCAGCACAACTTTTTTCATTTCTTCGTCAGGGGAAGCAAACTCTCGGAGGAGAATCTCCATGATCTGACTGGTGTAGTAGTTGGCATAGTCCTCGTCCATGAGGGGGATAATGTAGCCAACAGCCTTGAGATAACCTGCCAAGCTCTTGCCCCGCTGCTTGCGAGCGCCGGTCCAGAGAGGATTGAGGATATCGTCGAAGCTCTCAATACCGTATGGGTTTGAGGCTTCAGCCAAAGCTGCAATGGCCAAACTGGTGACGGTTCGGACCTTGGTCTGTTCATCGTTGAGGTTGGGCCCGATGCAATCGACTAGGCGCTTAAGGTGAGGTAGGACGGCACACCCCATGAGGATAGGAATCTGCTGGACAATCTTGACTCCTGTATGGCGAGCTTGCCATGACTTTTTGCTTCGACAGACGGCTTGAAGGAAGGGAAGAAGGGCGGGTATGCCGAGCGCGGACGCAACGACCGCAAAGGCTCTGGCTGTGGTGTTTCGCACGTACTCGTCCACGTGATCGATATCCGGCCTCATGGTGCTAATCATGGTAGCCAGCCCAGCGGCCTTACTGAGGTTGGAGATGATCTCTCGTCCCTCGACACGTGCGTAGTAGTCTTGGTCGATGAGCAGCGGCTCTATAACGACCAGAATTTTGTGGACATATGGACGAACCAAGTCATCAAGCTTGTATAGGATACGGTCGATGACTTTGACGAGCAAATGGCGTTCCTGATCCTCCAACGTCTTCTCCATGAGCAACGGCAGGATCTGATTGAAAAGCGGCCCAGCACCGAAGTTCCGCGCATTGTCCGTCAGCTGTCTCAGCGCAGTCTTGCGCATCGGAGGCGTACCGTTCTTGACCTTCAGAAGCAGTCTCATGATCTTCCGCTCCTTGAGCTCTTCGACAGAAAGTTGGTCCTCGTTCGACCCGTCAGTCAGCTTGCCGAAGTAGGCCATGTCCTCAGGCTTGAAGAACTGGAGGTCGCCAACGCCCGGAATCTCCTTTGGAATTTGCTGGCCGGCAAGGCGTCCACTGTCGGGATCCTGCATCATGAAGCCAGAGGATGGCAAAGGCGTCTGCATCAGCTTATGAGCTGGTGCTCGCACAGGGGCATACCCCGGGGGGAAGTCGAGAATCTTGTAGCCTTGATCCGGTCCAGGAAGCATGGCATCTAGCTCCTCGTCACTGATAGCAGCATACCTGGCAGCGTCCGCGCCAAGGGGTACAACAGGAGTTTGTGACGGATGCATGGGTGTTGCCAGGCCCTGGGCACCGATGGGTGTAGCAGCTGGAGCCTGGTCCCATCGCGAGCGTTTCTTCGGGACCTCGCCTCCAGGAACCGGTGCTTGATCCCATCTCGACCGTTTCTTTGACTCGGCGGACTCGGTAGACTCGTCCGTTGTGGCGACATCCCACCTCTTCTTACGCTTCCGGCCGGTCGCAGCCTCTGTTGATCCGGCATCTTTGTTTTCCTTGTTATCTGGTTCATCCTTGAGGGTCGGTTTGTGCTCCACGATCTCGCCGTTGGCACCCTTGTCTTTCAGCTTCTGTTCGATTTCGCGTCGCACGCGCTCCTCTTCGCGCTCCAGCTCTCTCTCGTGGAGGATATCGCGGTAGCTGTGTCCTTCTTCAGCAGCCCCTGCCTGCCGGTTAGCCGCGAAGGGGTCAGCGCGAGTGGGAGTCAACACTCTGTCGAAGCGGCGCTTCTGGTAATCCGTCTCCCGGTCCGTGATCCTGTTGCTCTTCTCTCCTCTACCGGCGAGGATGTCGTCTTCCTCCACACCGTTGCCGCGCGCAAACTCGTTGATCTGCGACTGAGTGGCGGTATACTGGCCTACCAGCCGCCGGCTGGTGTCGGCATCCGCCATCTCCTCATCGTCGTCTCCATCGGTGGCCGGTAGTGAGGTGAGATAGCCGGAAAACTTGTCGCCATTATCGCGTTCGTAGAGGCTCGTATCCCAGGCGTCGGTCAAGCTGACCTTGCTTGAGGAGTCAGCACGCTGGTTGCTCGGGTCGAAGGTCCCTGAACCTTTTTTCGCGGCAGCAGCAGCATTGCGCTCCTGCTGAAGCTTCTTGATCTGCTCGAAGTCGGCGTCCGACATTGTGTTGGCTTTCAGTCGGCGAAGGCTCGATTCATCCCATTTGTGTGTATAGTGTCTAGATGCCGCTCAGCATCTGCAGTTTTCGCGTGATGTCGCCGGTATGTCGTCGTCGAAAACCGAGAGAGGCGATAATTTGGACGAGTTGGATGAGTTTGCTGAGGACGGGAATGTGAGCTTAGCGTAGGTGCTCAACTTTGACACGCGAGGCTGAGATTAAAATTCTAGGTGGCGGCGATCACGGCTAGCTCTGCCGGGCTTAGTCATCAGGCTTAGCCAACCTGTCCTGGGAAGTGGTTAATCGAGATCACGTGACAACGTACCCGGCGAAACACGACTCGAAGCATCGGGGTTCGCGTCTTCTCGGTCGCCACCAAAAGTGGGTGTCATGACTTCGACGATCAAAGAACTTGCTACGACCAATTCGCTTAGGACCTGACTGCGTTTCCCTACAGTCTGTAACAATCGATTGACTATTATCATGTGAATGTCAAACTTAAATGACTGCAATTGTGCATAAAAGCGAAAGAGAGTCGAACATCCTTCCAGAAGATGGCTCCTGCCAAAGTGAGCCGGACTCCTGCAAAGTCATCCGCGAAAACCATCACGACGAAGATACCCGTGTCGAAAAAGAAGCCAGAGCGCAACGCTAGCATTTTGAGTTTCTTCAAGAAAGTCGACGAGGAGCTATTTGTTGGCGGCCCCCAGAACTTCGCCGTTGACGCTGAACAAGACGAAGACATCTATGGATTGGGCGATGCAAACGCCGCCGAACCTCGGTATAATGAAGTCGAATCACCGGTAAAGAAGAGAAGGCTGAGCCCATCGGCCGAGGAGCCAACGACTACTGCAGAACTGGAGAATCCTAAACCAACATCGACGAGACCGAGCAAGCCAACGAATAAGATCACATTCAACCCTTTTCTTGACGATTCTTCAGATGAGGAAGATGATCCAACGGGGCCACCGCTAGCGCAGAGTTTGCCAACACATCCTCCAGACCAATCGATAGGAATAACGTCCCGCCCGAAGGGTACCCCTGAGGAAGCTCGCACCCCATCAGGCGAGGATACACAATGCGAAGATGCCTTACTGAGGCCAGACTTGCCCCTCAAGCTGAAGTCAGACATCTGGTTCAAAGACGTTCCCCCGCCGCCGCTCAAGCATGAGCAGACCTCAATAGGGGACTTTGGAGACTTCGAGGGTATGGACATGGACAATTTTGGTGACGAGCTGGATGAAGAGGACGACTTTGGCGGGGAAGAATTCCGCGAGAGGAGGTACATGGAGGAGCAAGCTCGTTTAGAGGAGGATAGCGGCAATTATAGCTGCGACGACGAACTCGGTCCACAGGTCACGAACGGCTCGATGATAGAGAGTTGTCCAATATGCAGCGGAAATCTCGCCGGCGTAACTGCAGACGAAGCAACGGCGCACGTCAACTCCTGTCTAGACGGAAACCCAACACCAATACCAGTCGCTAAGCCAGCGATCATTAAGAAGGAGGACGAAAAGGACGAGGTTGACGGTCGCGAATTGAGTAAGCGGTTCGCCCGAGCTGCCGTTCCCCGCCCAGCTCAAGCGAATCCCATAATGCTGGGCGGAAACTCTGAAATCGGCAAGACTGCCTCGACATCGGCCTTCGCAAAGCTCATGTCTGGAAAAGCTGAAGATGCGGCCTGGGTTGCGGCCGCGGCTGCTGAGACAGCATCTCGTGGAAAGGCGGCCTACCAACGGACTTGTCCATTCTACAAGATCATGCCGGGGTTCTTTATCGCTGTTGACGCCTTCCGCTACGGCGCGGTGGAAGGCTGCAAGGCCTACTTCCTCAGTCACTTTCACAGTGACCACTATGTCGGTCTAACCGCCAACTGGACCCATGGACCTATCTACTGCAGCAAGGTCACGGGTTCCTTGGTCAAGAATCAGCTTCGAACGGCGGCGCAATACGTCGTCGAGCTCGAGTTCGAAGAGAAGGTGCCCGTCCCGGATACCGAGGGCGTATTCGTGACGATGATCCCAGCCAACCATTGCCCGGGCTCATCACTCTTCCTGTTCGAAAAGACATTACCCGGAGGACGGACACAGCGGATCCTGCACTGCGGCGACTTCCGTGCCTGTCCGGCACACATCGCCCATCCGCAGCTTCGGCCGGAGACTGTAGACTCCATCACAGGCAAAACCCGACAGCAGAAAATCGACGTCTGCTATCTCGACACCACCTACCTAAACCCGCGGTACTCCTTCCCACCACAAGAAAACGTCATCCGCGCATGCGCAGACCTCTGTGTGGCCCTCAACAACTCACTCTCCTCCGGCGACGAAGCTGAGTGGGACTCCCTCCTACGCCGACGCGAAGGCGGTGCACCCCCCGGGGTCGACGACGTGAGCAAGTTCTTCACCTCGGAGAAGAAACCATCACCTCCTCCACCAAAACCTACAACCCCACCCGGCCCTCCAAACGCCTTCACGGCCCTCACCGCCCCGCGCGCGCCGCGCCTCCTGATCATCTGCGGCACCTACAGCATAGGCAAGGAGCGCATCTGCAAAGCCATCGCCCAGGCGCTCGGGACGCGCATCTTCGCCTCCCCGCAGAAGGCGCGCATCATCGCCCAGCTGGGCGACCCGGAGCTCACGGCCCTGCTGACGTCCGACCCGCACGAGGCCCAGGTGCACATGCAGATGCTGATGGAGATCCGCGCGGAGACGCTGGCCGACTACCTGGACGGCTACCGGGGCCACTTCTCGAGAGTCGTCGGCTTCCGTCCCTCGGGGTGGAACTACCGCCCTTCGACCTCGAACGGCGGCGCGGGACTGGACAAGATCCAGGGTCTGGCCGGGGCCGGCGCCATGGGGAGCGGGAAGAACGTCACTGCCAACTTACCGCCCGGATCTCTGCCGACGGTACAGCTGCTCCACGGTAACGGGTGGAGGACGCGGTTCGGCAAGCGCGACCTCGTGCCGCAGAGGGGCAGCGGGAGGGAGAGCATGTGCTTTGGGGTTCCGTACAGCGAGCATAGCAGTTTTCGGGAGCTGGCGTTGTTCGTCATGGCGCTGCGGATCGAGAAGATTGTGCCGACTGTCAATGTGGGAAGTGAGCAAAGTCGGAAGAGGATGAAGGGGTGGATTGACAGGTGGATGAGTGAGAGGAGGAAGGGGGGCATCGTAAAAGTGCTGGAAGAGGCCGAGGAGGGAAGTGGTGAGAAGGAGGAGGAGGAGGTGCAGCTGTGGGAGGGAAAGGAAGGGAAGGGAGGTGGTGTGTATTGGTGATGCACATGGATCTCAGAGATAGTGCGCTACGGCAGTCACGGTGTCAGTGTCGCTTTCAGGAGCAGAGCGTGTCTCTTGCTATAGATGGGCGAACAATCGAATCGGAAGATACCCTCGAAGAAGAAAAAAGGGACAAATTTTATAATAATTATTGAAGTTAAGCTTCGTGATAGGTAGGATAGGTAGGATATGAGGACGAAAGGGCAAAAAGAAACTCTCCCGCCGGGAATTGAACCCGGGTCCCGAGCGAATTGCTCTGCCGGATGGCGGATGACAAGCTCATATACTAACCACTATACTACGGAAGATTTACAGGTGTTGAACACCTGTCGTAGCGTGGGCCGCTGATGGTGGAGTGTCCCTTAACATACTCTATAAAGGATCGGTCTTTGTCTAGCTCCACCGGATTTGACTCTATGACTCTTTTCCTATTCAGGCAGGGGTTTAGGATCACATTATCAGAAGTAAAAGCACAAACTCACGGCATGTTTGGCTCGATAACACGGGAGCTTCTTTGAATGAACAGCTGGATGATGTCTTCGCAGCTGTTGCTTCGTGAGCAATTGAGTGATTATTGATGCAATTCTTGCCCTCGGGGACAGATTTGCCATAAATTGATACCCTTAGGCGCCAATCGGCTACTTATGCCATTGACCAGTTCCTGTCCCAGTGTCTACTCCCATGCGCTGTCTCTTATCACTCCAGAGCAATTCTCACTTCGCCTTCCCAGCTTGATTTGCAGCTTCTACGTCATCATTAGCGTATACTCAACTCGATTCCCATCACCACATGCTGCTCAAAGTACTGACCTCTCCTCGTCGCATCCTCCAACAACGGCACATCTACCGCACTAGCCGGCAGGTGCACATATCTCACCACTGAACCACGAATAAACACGTTCTTGACCGCGCTCTGTCCACATCGCACACCAGTCAGCGGGTCCGCCTATCTAAAAGCCACCTCGTGACGCCTGGAACCAAGAACCAAAGATTGGGTTTAGATGGGAGACATACCAAGTGAGGGTACTTGATTTCCTCAACGACACTGATGTTTTCCAGCTTGATGTTGAGGTACTGGTCTACGCTCTTGAGCGTGCCGCGGATCTGAATGTCGTTCTTGAGCTCGACTGTGACTTCGTGGTCGATCAGGGTCTTGAAGAAACTGGACCTGGGTTAGTATGCCGGGAGAATGCTGATGATGCGATGGACGAGAGGGGAAGGTGAAGGATGTGTGTGGTGATCCCGTGAGCTTTGGGTGGCGTGTAGACCAGGTAACGACAATAGGGTGTAGCATGCGTAAGTGTAGGAAGAGGGCCATAGGCTTCATGCATGCAACTTTCAATCCCAACAACACCTTGAAACTCTCAACTCTCTTGCCCAGAAGCCATCCACATTGTGACCACTACTAGGCCGTAAGAGCGAGGGGCGGCCAGCGAGCCCTTCTGCATTCCCTCGTTCATGATGGGCGTCGATATCATGAAATGCGGGCGAGACGCACGTGCGTCCTCGCGCGACTACAGTTGGGATTGCCTTGCCAAATGGTAGTGAGGATGGAAGTGAGACAGATATCTTACCTGAAGAATAACATTATGGCGCAACTACCGACGCGGTTCTGAGAAATGAGTGACTGAGGTCCGAGATACCATGGGCGTAGCTAAGAATTTAGCTTGGAGTGAGGCTCTGGCTAGGTTGGTTCGCGAGCTGCTTGGATAATAGCCTGTCGTCACGAACCGGAATGGAGAAATGGATTTGTGGCCTGAAATCTCAGGCGCGAAACCTTTTTCTCTCTCTACACCAGGAAATAGTGGGGCCCTCAGCTTTTACCTCTGTTTGACAAAGACGCGATGAAGGAGTACGTGCCATAGTGAGATATGGCTCTTAGATCTTAACAAGCTCAGAGCGCATTGTGGCAGCCTCGAACCATATTCTCGGTCGAAGATCAGGGCAACGATGCGGGATAATAGCATGAAGACATCAATCTTCGTATTCGCATTGATACCTAAAGTACTACGACTGATACGGTAGTGCTATCGTAATATAAAGAGGAGCTGTTCTCCCTTGAATCCGGCGACGGATTACCCATTGCAAATCTACCATTCGTCTCGTCATCCCAAAGTCAACGCAACTATGTCGAACAGAAGGAGTACTGTCGGTCTGTGAGAGGAGATAGCGACTGTTGTTTCGGATATCAAATATCGTTCGTTCGGAGGCCAAGAGGTCATAGAAACTTCGGGGCATGTTTTTTGCTTTTCTCTTCCTCCCATAATTTCTTTCTTTTGATGTCAATCTGCAATCTGAGTTGCTCTGTTCTGTCGGAGGGTAGCCAGACCTGTCCTTCTTCGCTTATCACCCGAATCCCTAGCCCAAGGCCGGTTTATGTCATCAACAAGGATGAACAAGAATCGAACAATGCAAGAAAGGGAAAAAAGGGGGGGGAAAATAAAGAAACAATCAACAAGATTAAGGACAGAAGCACGTTCAGACCAAAGGCTAACCTTGGTATGATGTGATTGGGGGTATCCTTCCTCATATTCCATCCATCCCTACCAACCATGCACTCAGATTTCCGTCCCGAATCAGACAAACGAAGGAAAAGCATCGTGAGATGCCCCAGGCCCGTTTCCCATCCCATCAACCCTTTCCATCCGTCGTGCTAATGGGTATCCGCCGTTTCGCTATGCTTGACGTTGCTGTGCTGTGAGGCAAACTGTATCGATACCGAAAATGGAGAAGGAAAAAAAAAAAAGATAAGTGACAAGCCCGACCGAGAGACGAGCAATCAAAGAGTGAAAGTCCCAAGTAGACACCTCGATCCTGACGCTTCGCACCACAAAAAACAAAGCTGTATCCAGGACGAAGAGCATAAACTCAGGGTTGGACTGCTGTCCAATTTCGGCGATACGATGTTGCCAAGAAGGGCTCGGGCCTCGGTGACCAGGTATTGTTTACCACGAAATTGGGCGGGTTTGGATAGTGGCGATATCGATCCTGATGTGTTTCTTGCGCTGTCGTAACTTCGTCTCGTCTCTTGAACAAAGGGAATGGGTATAATCTGATGACACCTGGAGCCTGCGCTTATTCTAACAGTTCAGCCGTCGTCTTCATCCTCTTCGTCGGTGCTGCTAGTCTTTGTCTTCTTGTTTGCCCCGGCCGAGTTTCCTTCAGACTTCCGTTTCGTTGCTCCGGATGCCGTCTTGGAGCTCGCTGGCGGCTCTTGAGTCTCGTCCTTGCCTTCCTCCGAGCCACCTCCCTTCTCGCGCTCGATCTGGGCAACCTCGTCAGCCGTGAGGAATCGTCCGCCAGGGCCGCGAGGCCGTCGCATGGCATGGTTGTGTCGCGACTCGTGGAGGTATGGCTTCCGTCCCTTCGACGTCAACCGCAGTGCTTCCTCGAGTCTTTGTCGTGCAACTCTCCGCTTCAGGATGCGATGGAACTGCTTAGCATTGACATATAGCGGGGACTCTTCGACAGCACCGGAGGGCATCTCGGGTGACTGGGGATGTGGCATGGCTTGGTTTGGGGGCATCTGAGGCGGTGCAACAGCGGTGCGCCCATGGTTCATCAAGGCTTGCGCGTTCGGTACACCAGGACTTGTGACTTGACTCATGCGCCGCTGGGGAAGACTGTTGATCTGTTGAGGTGACCGAGGCCCCCTAGCGTCCTTCTTCATGTTCACTCCAGGCAGTCTTGGTGAACTCTGGGATAGGCTTGCGTCCTGAGACATGTACGGGTAGTTCGACCCTGATGCCGCCGCAGTCGCTGCCATGGCAGCCGCCTGGATCTGAGGCATGCCATAATGCATGGTGGACTGCGGTACGCCGTACTGTGACTGATACATGTTGTGACCTTGACTGGCAGTAGCCTGGTGCTGCTGCGACTGCAGTATAGGCGACCCGTGTTGCGGGATGTGTTGGCTGGTTGGAGATGTGATGCTATTACCGCCTGCTGAGGTTGGATAACCAGCCTGGATGTGTGGCTGTGAATGTGGACCTTGAGCCTGTTGAGGGTACTGCGCGTAGTCCATCATCCTCTAAGAATGCGAGACAGTGAGTAATGCAAGTCGCGTTGTAGGCGTCGTGTAATAGTTCGCGTTGCTGGCGGGCCGAAGTACGTTGACTACCGCCGAAGCTATGAGAAATGCGGGGATTTGCTGAGATCGGACGAAACGCCTCTCGCTGATAGTCGCAAGTACCGAAAGGGGTTCTTTAAGAAGCGGCTCCTCTAGAAGGAGCAATCTCAAGGTAAGGTCGGGCTGTGCACGTCTGGGTGACTGTCGTCACTTTGGTGCCGGTTGTTGTTAGGCTTGGACGTACACCCTAATCTATTGGATATGCGTGAATGCGCTGGCAAGTGTCTTGCTTGTGAGGACCTTTTGCGATTGGTCGCACCACGACATATGCCCGCGGGGAGAAAGTCTTGGGGCTCAGTCGTGGACGAGGAAAGCCACGTGAAAGTCTGCAGTTGACAAGCGAGCTATTGGGCTCGAATTTCTCCGGGTCAAAGGTATGGAGCAAGTGCTTCTAGAGTTACCGACCTATCCAACCAAACCAGTCAGCTAACGTAGCGGGCTATATAATAAGCAGAAACACTCGAGATCACAGTAGGCCTAGGGGTGGTGGGCTCTACTCGTTTTTTGGGGCTCCTTGGAACCGCCTGTTGATGCGTTGGCATGCATGACGGAACATGCACAAGCCAAGCCAGGGCCCACACAGACAACCAGCTCAGCACCGCTCTCCCAGACCTTGCCAGGATGGTGGTGCAAACGTGGGAGGGAGGAATCGAGGCAGGCACAGGGAGAGTCCAGCTTTGGTACTCGCACCAGGTTCGGGTGTCCGACAAAACCAGGGCTGCAGCTAGTGATTCGCGACAGAGCACGTACAATACAGGCAGCTCTTGTCGCAGTCTGACGCGCACATGGAGAATGCAGTGCCAGAAACGCGGGGCAAGAATTACAGCCGCATCCGACAAGCATACGTGCAGAAGATCGATGGAGTGGTGGTAGAAGCAACAAAAGAGCCAGAAGAGGGGAAACAGAGATAGAAGGTGACATTGACCATGTCAAGATAGCTCGTTGACAAAGTCATTCAGCCCCGGGTATGTGGATGGGTGGTGTGTAAGAAGGGATGTACTCGCGTGCATTGGTGTGTGAGAGATAGAGGAACCGCGGGAAAAGAGGGGTTGCTGACTGAAGCGCGACCTTGACACCCTGACGTGGAATAGTGAGCAGAGACTCAACGTACCGTTTCACACAAAGCTACTGTAAGGCTCTCAGTGGTGCACGCTTCGGACCGGTGCGGAGAGTTGCTGGGAGACTGTACGACTGGGTCTAAATGGGCAGTTAGCATGATGTATCCTCACGCAATACTTTTCCGTTCCATCAAGGCAGAAGACAGACAAGAGTTGGATCTGCCGGGCGCGACTAGAGTTCCAAACTAGGGCAACAAGATGCGCATGGCATCGGTAAGAGTTGGGAGAGCGAGACTAAATGAACCAAGCTCCTTGGTTGGGCACGGGATGGTGTGAAGAAGCGGGAAGACCAAAGTGTCTAGGAACGGGAGGGAAGGGGAGGGATGGGATGTGCAAGTGCTTGGGAACGGGCATAGCCCAGTCTCGTAGTTATGGGATTCCGATGCTTACCTGGGATTGACAGGACAATGGCGACAGGGCAAGGTGGGCGGTGCCTCGGTTGGCCGTTGCGACGAGGTTTCAGGAATGAGCGCCGTCGTTGATTGAGCGCCGTTGCTCGAGACGGTTGATTGCTTCCGCAGACGGACGCTATCACGGGACTAACAATAGGACCAATGGACGAGGCGACAGTGAAGCTGGCGATGATGATAGGTCTCCAGATTCGAGGTGTTTTGAGATTCGTTCTTGTCGCAAACTGTTGGATTCCGGCTGCTGATTTGCTGCGTGGTCCAAAGTTGGGTTGCGCTCGAGAGGTGAGTGGCTGGAAAAGCTGGGCCGTCACTCCTTCCAGGACACGGGCTTCCAGTGGGCTGCTTTATGTGGGTGCCTGTTAATGAGACGCGTGAGTGGGCTGTTGCGTCATCCGAGCCTTGAACAACAGTAAACACGTGAGGGAAGTCGAGATTATCAAAAAAGTGAACGCAAGACTGCCTCGAGTACTTGAGATACAGAGAAAGACAGCTTTGGGTGGAACAATGAAAGACCTGCGCGCAACAGGGAAGAATAGGGAGCTGGTGGTGGTAGCTTGGCCAAGATACTGAGAGCTGACACGTGCTGACATTCCAGGTCAAACACGCCGCGACAGCACCCATCACACACCGCTTGACAGCAGCGAAAAAGAGATGGGGTATAGGATGCAAGGGTTGGCATATAAAACCACTGCGACATCACACAAGGTCCGGTGGGCGGGAATAGAAACGTTTCTTACCTGTGCTTTGATAGTGACGATACTCGGCCGATGCTGGCTTTGTGCGCAACGAAGACGAGTTGGATGCTGCTGCACAAAACTGTGGGAGAAAATGGGCCGCGTAGGCGCGTCTGGAGAGACCAACGAATCGCCAAAAGGGAGCGCGAGCCCGTGGACGGACCGGTCCTAGAAGATGAGACAAGGTGCGTGCGGATAGAATAAGATAAGCGCCGCGAATGAAATCAAGGTTATCTTTTGGCCTGCTCTGTTTGCTTCTGAATCAAAAGCGCGGTTGGCTGGCCTGCGATTGGATTGCGGAGAGGTTTGTTTGAAAGTCGCGACGAGGGACGACCGTTGATTTGACGAATTTTCGCTGAGCACTCGGGTTTTTGACTCGATGCTCGAGGTGGGACAGGTGAACGGGATGATTGGTTGTGCGAGGGAAAGAGGAGGAGAGACGAGGAGAAGCGAGAAAGATGATTTGAGCAGGCAGACCGCTGGCCTTAAGAAAACTTCATGACTGGCTGACTGAGCCGCTAAGTGGGGCCGATGGGGCTGGCATGCCTGGCAGTCTGGGACTTGCTACCAGGGCCTGCCAGGGCCTGCGGGTTTTTGGCGTTTTTACGGGTTTTAGCGTACCTAGTGTACACAACAAGGTACCTAAGGTACCTGCTAGTCGCCATCGTGGGGCTGATGCCACGAATTGTGGGCAACTTCGAAGCTTGGAATTCTGGGCTCCTGCTGTGGCTAAGGATACCGTAGCTTGGGCAGTGTATCTTCGTTGATGCTGTGATATAAGCAGGACGCAACCACAACCCAACAAGATACATCGGGTGCTGTCCATGTAGATGCGACCCGTTCTGGCGAGGGAACGAACTGAGACGGCTTGCCTGAGAGAGGGTTGAAGAGCAGCAAGCCAAGCACGAGATGACGAGAAGAAGGCGGGCGCTGATAAGGAGCCTGTTTACTACGTTTACGAATTTTATGTGTCTGGCGTTGGCAAGCGTTTGCTGCCAGGCTGACGGATGCTCTCTGAAGGTCGCAATAGCAAGGTCCGAAGACCTCGAGGTCAACCTCTCTTCTGATTTGTCGAACGACGTGATGCAACCCTCCGACGTTGTTTTAAGCGAGACCTCTGACGGGCGCCAACTCTGCGGGAGCCCCAGCCTCTGGGATACGGACGGAGCGCGGAAGTCTTCTCTGGCTTCCAGCACGGGTACACGGTGTGGCATATAATTAATTTGATGCCCTGTTCCACAGAGTTTGAACGTGGATATTGGGGTCTCCTCGACGTCAGCTTGTCTCGCGCTGGAACTGCCGCACACCGGGACTCTTCTCTTTGTCTCGTCATGCGCTCTGTCGATATTGAGGGTTTGGACAATAGTACCACGCCTATTGCGGACCGCACGGCACACAACGGCAGACGATTCCTGATGGAATGCTCAAGCGGAGCAAGGAACATGAGTTTCGCGACCTGACCGACGATCGGCGGCTTGCTGTTCTCACCTGGAGATTTTACACTACAAACTCGCACCACGTCGGCCTACTAAAATTAGACTGTGATCGCAACGACGCAACCTCACGGAATTCTTGGCCCCTTGTGCCGTGATGTTGCCTGGTGCCCGTGCATTCACAAGAAGCCGGCCAGGACAGAGCTGATCATTCTCTTCTTCGTCTTCCGCACGTGAGAATGCAGACAACACTGGACAGCTTTCCGTCAGTGCAGGTGACTGATTGTACTTGTCCATGTCAAGCTTGCCCCACAAAATATTCTTAACAATAAGCAACTGTAGAAGGGGGCTCTTCAGCTCCCCGCCTACGAAGGGGTGATGACGATAGCGCAAAGAGCGACAAAGTCCGATTGAGACAGGCGAGTGCCAGCGCATCGATGAAAAGTCGGTGTGCGAGCTGAGCCAGACTTGCCGTTACCAAACTCTATTCAAAGCTCGTCAGGCTGCCAGACCGACACGGCGCGGGCTGTGACCGGGATGCCAGTTCCGCATACCGTGTTGGGTACCCGAGCGAAAGCGCGCTCTGTTAAGCTGGCAGATCCGTACGTACCGCAGTAGTAGCACTGTGATATGTGGCACTAGCAGCTCCGATGGCACATGTGGTCTGTCTTCGGAGGCTGGCGCTGCAATCTCTCAAGAGTTACAGTCATCCCTATGTGCCTCGCAAATGTATGACTTCCCCGCTTCTTCTTATCCAAAGTGCTAGCTGCTGCTGCACCAACAGACAGGAGTTTTCTGGAAGGTATAGTAGCAGACTCCACGATATAACAAGCCAGGTTGTGAGACTTGATAACTGTGGGAGTGCGGCATCAATAGCGAGTCACCACCAAGAGAAACTGCAGAAGTGTGACAGTCCCAGCAAGAGGCAAACAGGATTCGGCCATATACGAACAAGCGGGCTGGTAATGTTGCATGAATTCCAATGCTAGAATCAGGTGACGACACAATGTATCATTGATGAGTTGTCAAAGGGCTAGGCTGGTGAGGGTGTGTGGCTGGGGTACGCTTCCTGGTTTCGGATGCAGACTTGGGGCGCATGTGTGCCAAACAAGGTTCAACACAGGCGTGCGGTGGTCTTCTCAGCTGTGAAATGATGAGGCCGGGGAAGTCGGTTTGCCCTGATGCAATGTGAATAAGTGAGTCTCTGGACCTGCCCTAATCTTGAGATGGAGAGTCGGACGATTCTTTGCTGCAAGAAACCGTTGGACGAGAATGCACCAGCAATCAGGCGACGATGAATTCTCTGACTGGCTGGAATTTCGTCTGCTTTCTGCACCTTGTTGGTAGCTGACTGGCTCCTTTTTGGACGAATCTCGACGCAGGATGAAGCGACATTTCGAGGCCGAGATGCAAGTGGGGCCCTACCGTAACTACCAGTTTCAAGTCCCAAAAACCTCATCTGGTTCTTTCTCCGAGTCTTCGTGTCACTCGAGGGAGGTTAGTCAAAGGACGACACGAGCTTATGGAAATTCATCGTCTGAAAACACCCGACATGGTTACGGTTCTATTACAGAGTCGTACCTTCCAGGTTTTCAAGGATCCGAGCCGTCCTTCATCTTACCGTCATGTGTACTTTCCCATTTCAATTACCTCTCCAGCCACAGTGATACCGTAGATACATCTGTCTACAAGCTGTCTTTCTTACCATGTCAATATCGTCTCTCTGGGAATCCATGGCCCATGTTATCGTCTACCGCCGTGGACGCCATCGGACCCCGTGA
Source organism: Coniochaeta sp. PMI_546 (assembly GCA_021432605.1). NCBI lineage: Eukaryota > Fungi > Ascomycota > Sordariomycetes > Coniochaetales > Coniochaetaceae > Coniochaeta > Coniochaeta sp. PMI_546. The sequence continues at coordinate 302,579 of MU271144.1, read as the reverse complement.
TCCGTGATAGTATCTTCTTCGAGCAGCTTCAGACGAAGACACATGGGTCTACGGCCGTACTTCTCTCTGCGTCACAGTCCTATGACTTCCACTAACTGTCGGATCTACACCTCCCAAGCGGGATAATGTGGGTAGATGACGAAGTTAGCCACCCTTCTGCTACAGATGCTTCCAATCGGCAGCTTGATCACGCCCGTGTCACACAATCTGAGTGGACTACTACTACTCAAACCATGTGAGTGAGGCTGCTCCCGTAGCCTTACCGGCCCCTCCAAGGACAGCTTCGTTCCTAGCTCCATGCTCTCATTGTCCCCTCGATTTTCCTATGCTTCAACGCTCATCAGCAACACATCTGAACGGGCCAGCAGACGTGATCTCGCCTCACATACAATAACTCCAGTTCGGCCATCCCTGTGAAGCCGCGGATCCGCGACTTCCTTACAGGTCGTGCCCAGAGCCCTTGGTCCCTATATTCACAATCTTTCAATGAGCCTCCAAGTGGCATGGCTGTCAAACCTGCCGACAAATGGGATGCGAGAACTCGACTTCTGCTCTCTGATTCGGCATAGACCCTCGCGCTACTCCTCCCCACCACAACCTCAACGTGGGACTGCCTGACGACAAGTCTACCCTAGTAATCATGCAAATATGTTCAACATCCTACAAGGGAAGAAGAAAACATCAGGTCTGGCTCGACCGGGATGGGGATTGCCGGAGTATGTACGATGATGCCTTCGAGGCTAGAGCACGTGTGGACGCTATACCCATGGCAGGTGTGAAGCATCGTCCCGGGACATCGTCACATCGAAGCTCCGAGATATCAGAAAATGCGGATATTTGCCGGCCCACCTTGGTTAAGAGACCGACAGCAAGTTGCACGACAATCCTCGGTCATCATTCTCCGAGGATTCATTCCATTCATGGCATCGTTCTCGACATTGACTGCTATGACTCCAGCAGATTTACTCTCAGCTGTTCATTCGACTCTAACTCTGCTATGATCAACTAACCGACAACTAGACCGATTCTCTCTGGCAATGTGGAGCTAGTACATGCTTGTCAGTCCTGGCATTGCTGGATTTGATGAGGGAAGGCTAATGACTGTTGACACGGGTCAGTTCCTGGCTAGCGTTCAAACACGGAGGCAGAAGCTGCCCATGGTTGGAGGACGGTGGGCTTGTCAATTTGCCCCATCGCCAAATCCACTACATCCTCATAGAACGCTTATTCAAATCGTTAGCAGTACTCAAGGAAATGACCTCGATGCCGTCATTTCAGGGTCAATCCGGCGTGCAGCAACCACTCCTAAGCCGATGCAGAACTGCTCCTTAATGCAGCTGAAGCGGGTAGTCTCTACGGCACGGCCTTGGGGTCAAAGAAAGACCGGTGGCAGTGCGTGAGAGGCGATCGCAGTCACGCGCAAAGTCGAAGCAACACCTCCATCAGCTGGACGATCTTAGAATTACCGAGGAGTTTGCCAAGTCGTCAAGTCTTAAGCATTCCCGGTTATATCATCCTTCTGATACTGATCAGTTACGAGTACTGTCATAAACTAGACGTCATGTACAAACACCATCATCGCACTGGTGTCAGGTTGCCCACCCTCGGTCAAAGACAGCTCCAACCGCATTTCCAAGCATTACTCGACTCAGCGTGTATATCGGCCTCCGCTGGCTATAGTATAGAGGTAGGGAAACAGAATAACACCTAGGCAGTTCGACAGCTTTCAGCGCAGCCTGAAGTCAGTAAGAAGACCTGCCCCTGAGACTTTGCGGCCATCCCTCCTTCTTGAGAGTGTACCACTCTCAAGAGACACGCAAATGTGGACGCCTCCGCGTCGTTATGGTATTAGTAGACTGTAGATAAAAAAACTGTAAAGCAGCACGTTGACATGCATATCTTGTTTCGACAACATCAGCCCTTCTCTTTTGGTCCTTGAGTTCTTACCATACGTAGGACCAGGTGACGATCAGCCCCTATCTCGAGGGTCTTCAGTGGTGGAGGGCAGCATCAAAGAGCCAGAGTGCCTCAATATCGTCCAAACCATGATTGTTCGGACAAGCTACTCCCAAAAGTAGCGGCATGGTGCTTATTGTTGGCATGTCGATGTCAAGTTTTACGTGGGCTTTGATGGAGGAGGCATGCTTCGTGGTCTCTCCTCTATCCTAGGTTTGCTCAATCATTTAGGTCGTCGCAGCAGAGACATCTGGTGACCTCTGGTTGAAAACCCTTGTACCGAGTAAAACATCAGTTAAATTCATACATTGTTTTCGTTCCCTTCAGGCGGTGTTGCCCTTGCGTCCGCAGTCATGGAACGGAGTATGTACAATGCATCCTTCTCGACAAGTCGATGAGGGTCCACAGCGGGACTTCCCACTTCACGGGGTTACATTCAACTCCATTGATTACTGTTAGCCCCATTTCCCCTTGGACCAACAGCCGGTCACGACGTCGAACACGAGCAACGTCTTCTCTTGCCAACGCCTCAGCATAGTGCTATTATCCTACGACCTCTGGATCTGTTGTGCGCTGTCGTAACAAACTCCACCACACCACACGTCTTTGCGCTCCTCTATCAGGATCATCGGCCGTTTTGTGCAAATTTCGACCGGCATCACAACCTCCAACTCTCTGTCAGGACGGGGCGCCATGCGCCCAAGCGCACAGTGCTATCAGACCTCCATAGCATAACTGTCCATACCTAATCACGACGACCTGCGAAGACTGCAACACCTATCGACGCTGCCTCCATTTTTCGGGGTCGAGGAGCGCCAAACCCGCCCACGATGCCTTCAAACAGGCGGATACGTCTCCTCTTTTACGTCGTCCTAGCGGCCGTCGTCACGACGCTCTTCTTCACCTCCCACCTGCGCGCGAACACGGAACGCGACACACGAAACCTACAAGACTTCTACCACAAGACCGTTAGCGCGATGGACAAGGCGCGCGGTAGCGGCCAAGCGGTGCTGGATTCCAAGACGGGCAAGGAGGTGGGCCGCACGCCCAAGGACAAAGACGCGGACGGCAATATTGATGCGGATGACGAGGTGCTAGCCAAGGAGATGGCGGAGAGGCTCAAGGCGGCGGAGCAGAAGGCCAAGGAGCTGGCTAATGCGAAGGCGCCAAACCGGCCGGATGCGCCGAGCGACGTTATCGGAATTGGGAGTTCGGCTGGGGGACAGGTCAAAAAGGTTGACGTCGAGGGGGCCGGGAAGCAGGAGGTTTTGGGGGAGACGGATGAGGAGCATGAGGTTGAGGTTGAAATGGAGAGGATATTGAAGAAGGCACCAGGTATGTGCTACCCAACATCCGGTTTATCCAGCTGTCTGATTTATTGCTGACATTGCATGACAGTGATAATATTCTCCAAGTCATACTGCCCGTATTCGAAGCGTGCGAAGGGAGTCCTGCTCGAAAAGTACCTCATCGAACCCGCGCCGTACGTCGTCGAACTGGACGAACATCCTCTCGGACCGAAGCTACAAAACAAGCTGAAAGAGATGACTGGGAGAGGCACTGTGCCCAACATCATGGTCAGTGGGAAGAGTATCGGAGGAGGCGACGACGTTTCCGCAATGGACAACGATAAGACGCTGGCTACCAAGATCAAGAATACCGCCGCGCAGAAGATATCCGTTACGGAGCGATTTGTCGATGGCGGGAGCGCATGAGCAGGTTCGTCGGAGATCACACCACAGCCTCCTCAGCATCTGAGGAACTTCAGGGAGCAATCTCGGCACTCGGATACTCTTTACTTCACTTCTACGGACTTCGTTGGCTTAGCAATTGGCCTCGGAGCACCGTCACTAAATATTTGGATCTACCTCGCTACGGACAGAGGGACACGGATGGTTAGCATTGTCGGCGTTTGGGTCATTGCTTTTGAACATTATATGCTATTCAAGGCTTGAGCCTCAGGCGAGTTGTTTCCCTGCTCCCGAGCGGGGTGGCCGCCGTAGCAAGATGCGCGGCTTGTCCAGAGCTTGTATGATAAGGCTGGCTATTGTGCTGGCAGTCGGGAAGGCTTTCGTCCTTAATAACAGCTATCGTAATGGGTCTGCGCTGAATTCAGTGCGATTTTGATGGAGCGGAGGTGTCGTGTGCTGCTCGAATCATTCGATGTCATGGAGTCCTCCTGGAGAAGGAGTGATAGGCACTCTTATATATGTCGATTGTACAGTTTGTACAACGCAATGGTGGAAATACAGTCTCACAACACTTTCTTGCAGATACGGTGACATATTGCCCTTCTGGGTTTGCCATGAGTGGGTCAGCAAGCCAAAGAGGTTCACGTCGAGGGACAACTTGATCACTACACAACGTTCAAGGACAGGGACACAAGTGATAAGAGAGACCAGAACGATCTAACGCCCTACATCATGGCGCCGAGTTCGGTGGGATATGTAAGGTACATCTTCTGTTGCAACCCTGAGGGTCAACTATGCGCCCCAGTTGTGTCTGGACTTCTAGTAAGCCCGGCCATCAAGGTGTTTCCGATCGATGGCGACGTCACAAGTCAAAAGTGAATCATGGGCAAACGTCGCTCTTGAACTCGTGGCCACCATGAATCAGTCGAATCAGTCTGGTGTACGGCTTCTCTGTCGGAATATTGCCCATGGAGTCGATGACTCGAAAAGAAAGAGCAAACTTAGCCTGTCGTACTTAAACAACCACCCAATGCTCCTCCTCGGTCTGTCTCCTGCATATCACTTACACGCGCGACTTGACCCTTCCAGGAGGTCCTACAGTCCTCTTGCCGTCCTCGACTTGGCGCAGACATACATACTATTCGATTCTCTACGTCTTTGCTTAAGTACACAAACAACAGCTTTCAACACATCATTACATCCCATCCTCCAGCGCATCCATCATTCTCTGTATCATCGGCTCAAATAGCTATCCTCCCCCTCTCTCCCCAGATATCTGTCTTGGTTCGCAGGCCTCAATTGCTTGCCGATCATCTTATCCCTCGTTCTTGTGTACCAAATACCAGCTACGATGCTATACATACTGCCCGAGGTCCTTGTGACTATTGCGGACTATGCGGATAGCCAGAGCATCTATTGTTTGATGCTGACCTGTAGAGTAAGTCCATTACGTTGCTGGACGGATACGTACTTTTCGTGCACGATAGCCTTCCACCCACCTACTAACTTTCGGTGCTTCAGCGCTTCCACCAGGTCCTGCACTACCACGAGCGTTCCGTCGTCAAGGGAAAGCTTGAGGCATACTGCCGCAGTGCTATCGACCCCAGAGTCTTCCAAAACCCAGGACTGGGCCAGGATCACCCCCTACTCCAGCTCTATGGTGAGAATGACGGAACAGTCCTAACGTCGGACGCACCCAAACGCATCGTGGCCTGCCCGTTCAGCTACCATATCGTTAAAGAGTTAGAGATCCGAGAGAGTCGTATCCAAGACCTCTTCGGGCCCAACGGTTCCTTACTGAAGATGGTCAAACGTCTACACCACTCCGACGACTTAGACGACAACTCTCCAGCAGTGACCTTTCAGCTCGACTCTATACAACGAGCTTGCCGAATCTCCGACCTCCTAGGCGATTGCGTGGCCCGAATCGTCGCACGATCAGACTGGGTAGACGGCTACAACGCCCACCTGGCGGATCACCACTACTACCCTCGCAACAACTGCCGCTGCAACTGCTGGGTATCTTGTCTAACTAACGCAACGCGCAACGGCGTGGTCATTAGGAGCCGCCACCTACTAGATAGCATCCAATCTGCCCTACCGGATAGCCCAACCGACTGCATGACACCCGTGGTCCGAGACCAGAAGAACAAAGACATCCTCATGACCAAACTCGCCCACACTGTCCGCACGGCGCAGATAGCCCTCATCAGCCGCCTACCCGTCTTCGACATGCTCTGCCTGGCCAAGCTCTCCGAGCTAGCGGGCGTGGAGTACAGCTTCTCGATACCGGCCCACATGCACCAGTCGGACCCGGAGCACATCGAGAAGAGGACGGCGTTTCAGGAGAGCATGTTCCGACGAGGAGGGAGCTTGTCGCTCTGGGCCATCGGGGCGAACGAGTGCAAGGGGTACCCTACTTGGACCTATCAGGTCTCGGACAGGGTGCTGTGCAAGAAAATGGCCGAGGACGCCGTCAAGGCTGTGCATTGGGAGCTGTTCCTCTGGGAGATGGGGTATGGGGCCGATCGCGTGGCTGTGGCGAAGGTGTTTGAGCCCGTCGAGGATGAGTACCTGACGGGGTTGACGAGGGCGTTCGACGAGGTGCTGCAGGGTGATGGGCAAGACGATGACTGTGAGGGGGATGAGCGGGATGGCGGAAGGGAGGAGAAGACTGTGCCGGCTATGCAGCGTGGTCTTCAGCCGACTCTGATTAGGAGTCTGAGTCGGAGGGATCAGAAGGTCTTGACTGCGGAGGAGAGGGGGTTTGCGGAGCGGATGAGACCTTACGATGGTGCGGAGGATTAGGAGTCGGATGCTACCGTGGTTGGTTAGACGAGCATATGTTACGAGGCATACTTATGCATATAGGTTTGAGTCGAGGTTTGTGCTGACACCAGCGAGGGAAAGGGAGACTAATGTGGACATCGGGCGCGCGGACGGTTCAGGCTGGAGGATGGCCAGCGACGGTCATAGGCGTGTAGGGGTAGACGGCTTACTCTACTCATACTCATTCATAATGCAATTCGTTCCCTGGTACTCACCATGATGAAGCATTTTGTAACTCTTCTTTTCTTTCCGAACCTGATGTACTTCGCGAGCAAGAGGAGAGACAGGGACAGAAAAGAGAAAGCAAAATAAAGACTACACTGGCAGATAATATACGAGCATGAAGGTTATTTACAGTGTCTGCCACAGTTTCATTAACCGGTAGTTTGGATCGTGCCTCGGCTTGGTTGGCAGTATCCACTACACCATGTTGAACTGAGGATGCCTTGTGTAGTTGTCGAAGACTTAGAGTAGCTAGTGTTATCACGTTGATAGGATAACCGCCAGCATATCACCGTTACCCCGTACCAGTGCACTCATACGCAACAGTGACAGGACGCAACCCGAATAACAGCTCAGCGTCAACTCATGCCCTATCCGCTTATATACAACCAGCCCAGCCTCAATGTCCTACCACTCTCTCATAACTTCGCCTTCCCACCCTCACTCTGCCGCGCAACGTCCTGCACAAGTACCCAGGCAAACTCCGCCAGCGGCTCCCTCGCGTTGGCATACCGCGCCGCGACCGCGCTACTCGCCTGGCGACTGGCCTGTCTGGCCGCGATACCCTGGCAGATCGCCGCCTGGCGAAAGATATTGAAGGCCTGCGCCCACTGCAGCTCCCTCTCCCTCTCCACGGCGTCGTCACTAATCCTCATTGCCTTCGAAGAACTGCCCGAGGTCTGACTAGCGACAGTAGAGAAGTACAGCTCCGCTATCTCGTGCGGGGTGGGGAGGCCCGGTGTGGCGCCAGGAAGGAACCCCTTGTGCGCGTTCTGGACCTTGGAGGAGTCCAGGGGCGCGGTGTAGAAGGGCGTCATCATGTTGGCCAGGTCGCTGAGGGGGTGGCCTATTGTTGACATTTCCCAGCTGTGTCCTGGTCAGTACCACACCAGAAAATAGAAAGAAACAAGGGGCAAAGTGGACGGGACGGACTTACTCAAGAATACCAATCACCCTCGGCTCCGTCTTGTGAAACACCAGATTATCAATCTTGTAATCCCCGTGTATCAAGGTGCCCCGATCAACAGGCTGCCGCTTCTCGTCGGCAAAGAACTTTATGATGTCCTCGAAATGAGGCAGGACGCCCACCGCCTCGCCCGTCTCGACGTCCTTTGTGCTCGCCTGCGCGGCGCAGATGGTGCGCCACGTCTGGATCTGGCGGTTGTAGAACCCGTTCCTCTTGCCGAAGTTGCCCAGCCCGACGGTGTCCGGGTCGACGCTGTGCAGGAGCGCGAGCGTCTTGACAGCCTCGCTCCAGAGCGCCCGCCGCTCTGTCGCGGACACGCCGGGCATGGCCGGGTCTTCGATTATGCGCCCGTCCAGGAAGGACATTATGTAGAAGGGGGTGCCGATTATGCTGTCGTCCTCGCACAGTATGTAGGCCTTCGGGACGGGCACGGCGCTGCCGCCGAGGGCGGCGATGATGCGGTGCTCGCGCTCGACTTTGTGCGCTGTCTTGGAGACGAGCTTGCCGGGGGGCTTCTTACGGAGGACATACCTGCGACCGGTCGGGATCGAGGTTAGCTGGTAGGTCGGATTGGATTGTCCGAAGCCGAACTGCTTGATGTCGAGTGGAACTTGGATCTCCGGGACGTTGGCGGTGATGTACCGCTCTAGCGACGCGGTGTCGATTGGCTGGCGGATGCGGCCTGCCATGGTTCGCTGTCGGGGTTTGTCTGTCAGGGAGATGCTGTCGAAGGTCTTGTAAAGTGCATCAAGGGTGGTCATCACCCTCCGTCCAGTCGTAGGGACATTGTGGTGCGGCGGTAGCTGGCCTTATGTAAGGGACTCGAACTCTGGCCGCCGTCTAATTTGAGCCGAGGTTGCGGGGAGTTTGTCCTGATCTGGGGTAAGACAACTTGCCAGCTAGAGCCGCCGACGGCGGGTCTTGATTTCCGCCAGCGGGATAGGGCCGGACCCCACGTCTTTGACCGGGATGGACCAGGGGAATAGGTCGCTTTGAGTCACTACCTTACATGCGATACCTCGCCATTGTTGTATGGTGATTTCAATTCATCAATTCTCGAGCTACCAAGTCCAACTCCGAATTAACAGTCCCTGTCCTGGGTGCAAACGCGCAAAAAATGTGTGAGAGTGAGAAGGGATAAGGGGCCGAAACGAATCAACGTTGGAAGTCCTCGGCAATCTCAGCTCTCGGTCATTCCTCTCGAAGCTACGTCCTCTCGCCTCGTCTCAATCCACACAGTCCCTCACCATGTCTTCTCCACGAACTCATAACTATGCCACCTGTGCACCCAACGTCCCCGTCATAAGTGACACTTGCGGTCACGCACACTTAAAGCGGCGGTGCTGTATTTAGGGCTGGTCATCATTAGACTGCTACTTGAGAAAAAGCAAAGGAAGAAAAGAAGGCAAATAACAGCCGAAGAGGTATCCGATGAGTCGATCTGCGATAACGCCGCCAAAAACTCCAATCCCTTCCCATGCCTAGTGAAGCATCAATGCGGTTCCGAGACGTCCAAAAAGGAAACGAGAACAAGGAGCACAGCTGCAACTGTGGTGTCGACTGTGTCCGAAATCTATAGATAGCAATGCCGTATGCCCATATATTCATGTATGGTTGTGTCGTAGAAAGGAGTGGTGTTGCGGCGGTTCACAAGAAAAGGTAATCTGCCGACCTGGGTCTTCCGCGTCGTGTACCTAGAGTTGACTAGTGTCACCAGTTACCCTCCCTGTTAGGAATCGCGTTTCGCTGGTTATTATTCTGGGCGTTGGGGAAACCGAACGCTTCGATCCGGTTGTTGTTCGCTTGGTTGTTCTGAGTGCCGCCGTGCGGGCTGTAGCCGAATCCGTCCGGTCCACTGCCAAAGGCGAGACCCATCATGCTAGACGGTCCCGGAAACGGCTGTGGAGGCTGACCAGAAGGCACACCGGAACCTCCGGTACTGGCGCTTTGGTCTTGATGTCCTTGCTGAGGGACGGCGAACGACGGCGCTGGCACATAATTCTGGAAGGGCTGCTGGTTGGGTGCCGAAGGGGGGTTGAGCCCCAACGGTTCGGTCATCATCGACGCTTGCCTCTGGTAATTGGTCTGCCATATGCTATCCTGAGAGTTGTAGTGACTCTGAGGGCGAAAACTGCTCGAGGGAAACTGTCGTGCCATAAGCGATGTCAGTGATCGTCGCGCATCGTGAGCATACGGTAACCATTGAGGCGGGAGATTAGGGGGGTTTACACGATCACGGCCCGGGCTCTGGCGGTGCTGGTGCTGTGACGCTGACGGCCCGGCCAAGGCATATGAGGCGGATTGGCCGGTTGCTGCGGTTCCGCTGCTGGCTGAAGTGAAGGCTCGGAGGCTTCCGTGACGGGCGCGAGTGCGTCTTCGGTTTTCCTGAGCCTCCGTGGGTGGTGACCGGCGCTCTCCCGTCTGCCATGCGCGTGTTGGGCTAGCGTCGGCGCCTGCAGCAGGCGCTCGCACATATCTCGAGGCATCACCAGTAGAATCTCGGAGCATTGCAAAGGCCGAGGCGGAGCTGCTGTGCGTGTCAGTGTATGCTGAGCAGTGGCAAGAACTAAGCGTACGGACCTCTGTTCCATAGACAGTGCCCGCAGCGTGGCACGAGGCACAGGCATGACTGCAGACCTACTAAGGTACTCTCGGAGAGCCTGGCCTCCTGCTTTGAACTGCGGCTCCGAAGGCACCTTGTCTCGACAATACGGGCAGCTGTCCGACTCCTCGAACCATTTCTTGATACAGTGATCGCCGAACACGTGTTTGCATCTGGGAAGTCGAAGGGGTGCCTCGTTGATTCCTTCGGGGTTCTCGACACCAAAGTCGTTGTAGCAGATGATACACGCTGGGAAGAATTGATATTAGCATGTATACTCGTTCAAAGTAGGCGGGATTCCAGAGGGGTTTGTAGGAGGTTCTTACTCTTCTCGCTCTCCGGCAGGGTGGCGATGTCGACAGATTGCAGGGAAGCAAGGGCGGTCTTGGATGCTACTCGCTTCGTCGACATCTGGCCGCGAAGAAGTTGATGCGCCCTTATCCTTGCCTCGGTCATGTCCTCTCCCCGAAGAGGAACGACACCAGGGCCGGCTAGCTGTTCGAGTAACTCCAGTGCCCGTTCATGTTCGGCCTCGGCTGCATCCTCTTCACTATCGTAGTCTGAGCTGTCGCTCCGTCTGGTGGAAGCTTGTCTCATCCGCATATTGAGGAGGCGTCGTCGATTTTCGGAATTCGAGACCGATGGTGGAGAAGCAACACTAGCTCCGTCAGGTACAGCTGTGCTGCCGGCGACTTGAGGCATCTCTGGGTTACGAGGTGACCCGTCGAGAATATTCCGAGTTCGAGGAGGTTCAGGCAATCCTCTCGCCGCCCTGGTTGGCAGCATACCCGGGTCCGAATGGCTCAGATTATCAGAAGGCGTCGTCATGTTACCGTTGCTGGAAGTTGCACCTTCCTGTTGAGGTTGCTGCTGGGGAGTCTGGGTCGGACGAGGCAAAACAGGTGGGCTCAAGGCTGGAAGCCTTATACCTGAGAATTCAGAGCTGGCAGGTGGAAAGGACGTCGGCTGCTGGCCGGCTTGTTGGCCGCTTTGTGGCGTTTGGTTAGGCGCAGACATGACCGGCGGGACAGCGCTGAACCGATGGAGACTTGCAGACTGGTGGTGAAAGGCAATAGGAAACGGATTGAATGGCTCGTGACGGGGTGTCTGTTGGTTCTGGACCACAGGTGGCTGCACTGGGCCGGACGTCGAACTCGGGTCCAAGCCACCGACGCCTCTGCTGCCGGTAGTGTTGTTATTGCCAGGTGTGCCAGCACTCCCGGGACCAGCGGCGCTCGAGTGACTGGAATAAGGGTAGAATGTATCCAGAGAGGGCCGGGGATGAGGCAGAGTGACGGGCGACCAGTGATAGGATGGTGTTCCTGGATACCAATTATTATTCAAGGCAGGGATCGACGAGTGAACGGGATCGTAGGGATGTGAAGCTTGACTTCGGTTGTTGAGAGGTGCAAGGCCCTGGTTCTGAGAACCTTGAGAGTTGTGGGGAGAGTGATTAGACGAGTGATTGTGAGGAGGAGGAGGAGGCTGAAGTCCCGGGCCGTAGTGAGGCGGGAACCCGGACAGTTGATGGTCCGACCAGTACGGACACTGCCGGAGTTGTTGCTGTTGCGTCTGATGGTTGTGGTGCTGATGAAGTTGTGGTTGCTGCGGTGAGAGAGCGTTGTCTTGAGGGTGATGCATCACATAATCCATTTCATCGTCCATGATTGACGAACTGGGCCCGGGACACTCTCAAAGACGAGAGCTCCGCCCAAGTTCGAGAAAATGGGAAAATGGAAGGAGCGACCAAGTCACCGAAAAAAAGGGTGACCCTCACCGAAGTCAATTTTGATCTGAAATTTGACCGTGAAGGCGTGGAGAGATGTACCCTCTACCGTGCCGACTTGCAGGAGTCCAAGCTGGCAACGCACTTTCTACCGTAGCCGATGTCCGAAGTCTGATTTGCATGCAACTTCAAGCGTCCGTCCCTCTCTTTGCTTCCCTCTTTCTGCGACGTTATCGTGCCGTGAAGAGGACGTCGCAGCAACTTTAAGTCTTTCTCATGCACTGCCGTCTGCACATGCGCAACACCACGCCTTGTCCTGTGTCCTGACTCTCGTCGCTTGTTCGTAACGTTGTCCTGTGTTAGGTGTTTTTGGACTTGCGGATGTTTCGGTAACCGTCAAGTTTGAGCCTGATCGGACCTACAGCTGGGCTGAGTTCAACTTCGGGAGTTGTTGGGGATAGAAGACGCTCGTGTTCCTGTCCGTCAAACAGGCAAAAACGAGGTCGGTTCAGCTGTAGCCCAAGTGTCTACTATGAACATGAGCAGAGTCCCAACACAAAGTCCCACGACAGTTCCAGGCTCTCCGCAGGGTGACGCTCACAAGGTTTAGGTGGAGCGTCGTAAGATGCAGATACTGGAATGCTGGTACGAATAGCTGCTGTTATCCGGCCTCCAACTTGCTCTGCTGGTCACGGACACGGTGCTTTCCCTGTGCGGGTGAGGCACGTCGTGTACTTGTGCTGACTGAATACAGAGCGGGGGACGACTTAGACGTCAAGGGAGGGGTGTGAATAGGAGATGAGGGTGGCTAGCTGGGTGTTGTCGTCTCGGCGATAAGCCCGCACTCCTTGAACTCTCTCGTCTTGTCGGAGTCGATTGCAGGTACGAAGATACCTGCGGTCCTTTGGTGCTCGGTCCTTAATTGCGTTCAAATGACTGATGAAGCCAATGTCCTTGCCTGCTCGATTAATAACGGTTCTTGCTGCTCAACGGGCTCTTGCGGCGTGTCACTATGCTGGTAATCTTGGAAAATGTCCTGGGCGACGATCCAATTACTCTGGAATCTCTTGACTTCCGCCACTATCGCTTGGTAAACTCTGCTGTTCGGCTTTGCTCGAAGTTGCCCTTTGTCGAAAGACGGATCCGGTGCAAATGCTTGCTTGACTTGTCTTGCTGTCGGCGGGTCCGAGCCACCGAGGCAGAGCAGTGAGAACAATGCAAAGAACTGCAATCGGGGTATTACTGTTTAAGGAGTGAACTGATGGCTCTGAAGTTCGTGCACTCTGGTCTGGCAGCAGCCTAGAGAGAATCTTTCGAATTCAGGAGGGAGATCCTGAAAAGGCAAAGCTAGCAGGAGATGGGAGAGCAGATGCACGGGAAGCGGCTGGTTTTGTATGTGAGCAGAGACCGGCCCGCTTGTTGGCGGGCAAAAGAACTGGAACGGACAGGCAACAAATGCAAGGAAGTTGTCAGTCATGGCTGGGATTCACGGTTGTGAGTTGGTCACAAGTCGCAGCTACTACGACGCATGGCGCCGAAGAGAGAGAGGCGAGGACAGGGAGAGACGGCTCAGGCAGGGGTGCACTGCCAAATGGCCCCAAATGGCCCTCACAACCCCAACCAGGTGGACTTCTAGTACGCATACGCAGAGTATGATGGATGTCGCACTATGGGCTCATGTAGCTATGTGCGAATGCCTTACTTGTTACGCACGTGTATGTGTGATTTGTACCACGACACGTGTAAGATATGAGGTGGATTACATGTGTGAGCCAAGCTGCCGTAAGGTAATCGTCGTATCTTAGCCAAACGAGGTATGATTGCTTGCCGCTGACCGACCACCATCGCAAAAACCCCAACAGTGACATGGCGACAACGGAGATGAGACTGCTGTTCAAGTCGTTGGCCTACTGTCGCTGCTACAAAGATGCTCGTGCATTTGGTTGTCAACACCGTCGAGAAGGTCACCAGTCCAATACGACTGGGTATAATGCTATCCCAAGGTCCGAGGACCATCGAGCCAGTGAACACGACAATAGGCAACCCGAGTTTGAAGTCGGAGCCTGAGGGACAGCTGCAGGCTGGCTTGTGGCAAGGGAGCAAGAAAGACGGGCGGAGAAGCATTGGAGCAGCTCTTGAGTGGCGGGACTGATGGTTTTCTAATTCCTTAGCCATTTTGTTGGTTCATATTCCCTGTGTTACCAGTTGATGGCTGGACAACACGCAGGCTAGAGACAAAGGTGGCCCGCCTGGTCAGCAGTTGAAAAGACGACAACAGACCTTGCATTTGCCTTAGCGATGGCCGGGCTCCTCAAGGTGCTAGTGGAAAGTGCAGCCCGCTCAGTGCATGGATCGATTATTTTGGTTGTTTTACCTTGGCGCTGTCCCTGCCGTAGTACGCCCTGCCTTGCATTGCTCATGAATGGCGAAGCTTGCGGAAGTGCGACTTATCCGTGGCTGGGGCATGTATCAGGTACTCGAGGCTTCAAAGCACCTCAAGGCGCCGCTTCTTCTAGCTTGTTTGACGCACGGAGTGCCTCGCCAATCCGGGAGCAGAGAAGCGGAAATCGTTTCGGTCCTGACGAGCATAATCCCGTCATAGTTGCTCACGAGGTGATCACCCTGACCGCGATGATTTGAGCTTGACTAGAGGTACAACCTGGAAGTCGCTGGTGGTCGTAAATAAGGCAGACGCAATACCTGTTTGACGCCGGACTTGCCTTCAAATCTCATTACTGTTCGTCACACAGTCGCTACTGCCTCCAGTAACCATTTGCACTCGCATGCATGCACCACCTGAGGGAGGTACCTTAGGTAGTGGACCAAGACGTGTTGGTTAAGGTAATGCTTGGAGAAAATGCATTCAAAGCGCAAGATTGGCCACTTTCCATTTGTGCCTCCCTAGTGGGTGACATATCTCTGCGAAGCAGTCATATCTGCGGGATCAGTTGCCCAGCTCTGTTATCCCGCAGACACTTTTTTATCGTTTTATCTACGAGAAAGACTTGCCTGCTCAACCTCGGGTGCTCGGAAGGTGCGGCCTGTACGAAGGCAGAACGGAACAACCGGCAGCTCAACGGAAAAGTGAGAAATGCGAGGGGATCCCGCATCATCGGCGAAGCGGAACGCCCTGAGAGGGTTTCAGCGCCATGATTCCAGCATTCTGCGACCCAGCGAACAAGTGACTGAACCGTCACAACCCATACATAGTACAGACATTACTGCGATTCGCTGGTTCAAGGGCCGGGGCCTTGTCCAGCACCTGACACAACGGTAGCCCCTCCAACTTCGCATCCTGACAGGCATCGACTTTATTTAGCACAGAATTCGTTACGACACAATAATTCCATCGATACGCAGGCTCAACGCCCCAATTACGCCCAGCCTGCCAAATCAGGTGGTGCTATGCGAGTTGTCCCGCGCGTACCCATTCGTGTCTTCTGTGTCGGTGTCTGATTATTGGTAGCACCCGTCACCAAAGACTCCTGAGAAGTACTATTTACGGAGGATGGACTCCTCACCTGTGAACTGGAAATATGGACGTGTCCGACTATCCCAGGGTATGGACCTGTCGTCCCTTCGATCTCCGGTGGTCCACCATGGCTATCTGCCTGGTCATATGTTCACGCCATGGTTCAATTGTCTCCCTATACAGATTGCTGTATCTATACACATCTCCCAGGTCCAGTTGAGCGACGCCATCTTCGGATGCAGAAGTGGCTGAATCAGTTCACGATGGACCCAAACTTGTTGCTTTCCTTCCCTCATCTGACGGATTTAGTTCGTGGAAGAGCCCCGCAGCAGCCAACGATAAAGCTACCCCGCCGCTCAACTACGCTTTTCGCAACTGCCAAGCGAATCACACTCTTATCGATTGGCCCATGAGACCCGGGCAAGACGGCGTGGTGCCTGATTCGTCCGAATCCACTTAACATCCCTGTAGATGATCGCCTATCCCTGTCCTATGATGACAGCTTTCCGGAGCCTCTAGAGGGGTAGTTACCTATGTATATATCCTTCACGGGTCTCAGAAGCTGTGATCAATACTTGAGTTCGAGTTGGGGACCTGGAGAGAAAATGGAGTTCAATGACTTGCGTTGACGGTCACTGTTCGCGCCGCCTCAAGCCTGAGAGGTTGCGAAAGCGACAACAGTGGCTTTCCATGCATGAGCCCGCCCACATACATAGTGCGCAGTACACGTACCCCTCCTCCTCTTTAGGCCTGGGCCCCCAGCTGGAACTCGACCAGCACTGCATGAATTGGACGCTCATGGATTAGCGTATAAGCCGGGCACCAACTTGAATTAATCAGGGACTCTTGTCCGTCTCAGCCATGTCTTTCATTCTCTTTGGCAAGAGTGGACTTTTACATTAACATGACGACGCCATCCATCGGGAGATCGCTCCTCGATGTCTCGCCAACTGGATTGCTCACTAAGACTCCCGCTGAGCTGAAGCCCCCTTGTCGGCATTGCGTACATGGTAAACGCCAAGTGTACGCCTCTTCACCGCCTGGTATCGTCTGCTTTGTGAAGCCGACAGACTGTGGAGAGGCAAGACACGTCGATTCCGGATGAGCATGCCAGGCTTACGAGGTTCGACGAGAGCATCGAGCGTGGGCAGAACCAGGGATAAGTCGGCCCACGGTCTGTCTCCCATACTGTTACTGCAGCATTTGTACTATCTATGCTGGCCCACTGACTCACCACCTCTTGCAACCTTTATATATCCTGGTCGGCCGCAGCAAACCATCTTTGTGCTTCTGCTTCTCCACCTCGGATCACGTCTCCTGCTGGTTCTGGGCGCCCCTCTGGACTCTCCAAATGCCTCGAACCTGTACTGCACCACCAGTAGAAGTCGAAGCGACACGCTATTTCACGGACGTCACCGCATAGCTGCAGGTAATAGCGCTGCACAATGAACCAAGGAAACCCAACGGATATGGATGCTTTTGGCGACGAAAACTGGAGTGGCAGCTCACGGCCTCTTTCGCTTTTCTCTTATCGCCTTCTCACCTTCTTAAAGGCTAAGCTTCCGACCTGCAACCCAAAGCCCCAGGGTTGCGCTCGTATGACGCCTTTTCAGGAAGTTGGCCAGTGAGCAACCTGTTGCCAAAGCAGAACGGAGATGCAATCAATTTTCCTTTGGTGTCCGCCTTCTTGCCCCTCGTCTCATCTTCTTGCGGTTTGCGGTCCGCTGCGAAACACGACCAAACTTCAAGCCTCTCTTTTCCAATTCTCGCTCGTGTTTGTCCATTGAGGGCCGAACGCCCCAAAAGCTGTCTCAGTCCGCCGCCAACCCATGTCTTACTTACCGTCTCGTGATTCCGTCACTCAGCATTACCGACCAGGCTGATCGTTTCGGACCGCTGTACGATCTCGGCATAAGCAGGACCAGCAGGACGCCTCGTCCGATGCTTATTGGGCATAGCTAAAGAGGCGAATCGCAGAAATTTGTTGTTTGACGGGGCAAAATCAATGCATTTGTCGTGGAAGTCTGGCAGATGTGAACTCATTCGTACCTAGATCTCACGACGTTGCATCGAATCCGACGCCACGTTCTACCTTCCGGCTTTTTTGGACTATTGCGTCTGGTTCTCCGTTTTTGGTTGCCTGGCTTCTCGTCGTCTCGTCGTCTCTGTCAATTCGGTTGATATTCTCTCGCTACCGTGTGATACAGCCGCGGTTTTCTCGTCCGAGGTACCTAGCTTCAAATTACTTTGCAGCTAGCAGATTCGCTTCTTCAAACTGTACTTCCGCCACGTCGCGGTATTTGAGCTTAACTTTCTGCCCTCAACAATCGAGGAAATATCGTCAAGCGATGATACGACAGCGCATATCTCGTCGCTTTTGACCGCAGGATGGTACGCGCCCTTGGCTTGAAAGGAATGATATGGAGTGTCGACTTCACCACAAATTGCCGCATATGACAGCTCATGCATGACAAGGCCTGAATCAGGTCGGTGGCGGTTGCCCCATTGGATTGAACCCGAATGGCATACGTATCATTCTTCGGATGAAGGTTCGCTCCAAGTCTCCTTCTACTCTGACCCGCAAAGCGAGGCCATCTTGTCGTTCCCTTGGTATACTCAGTGACCCTGGGAAGCTCCCAGGTAAAGACAAGGCTGCCTCTGGCCTTCTCGCACGTGCAGAGGAGGTCGAGCGACAAGACCACCATTCAACTTGATATCTGCGGCCTAATGACCAGCTGGACAGGTATGACGGCCCCTACCTCTTCTGTGTCTGTGCCAGCTCTTTGAGCTGTTTGGCCCGGATTTATCCACGACAAGCTGGGCCGCGCTCCGTCCGCTCACTACTGCACGAGCGTGTCACCGTAATCGCAGTTTCTCCAACACCAGATCTTCACCTCAGGGTCTTATAAGAGAGTTTGGCACAAGGACCAAAAAACCGCTGGTCACGGAGAGTTCTAACCCCCTCTGCACGGGCTGAAGACGGCGGCAGCGACTAGACCTGCCAGATGTCACGACTTGTTGCGAGCAAAGTGTCGTCAACATGCAAAAGAGATGGTCCCATTGGGGGTTGAACCCAAGACCTTCGCATTACTTGATGGTCATTGTCTGAATGACGGGTGACTATTAGTACGATGCTCTAACCAACTGAGCTATGGGACCGAGCGGCCTGGTTACCGATCGATGGTGGGAGAGCAGGCGGCCTACCGAGTTTTACGGTGCTGTGATTGTACGCGACTAGCTCTATTCTTTAGGAGTGGGTTGTGTTCTGTTGAGAGATGGCGAGTCAGTTCTGACCCGCAGACCCATCTGTCGTAAAAGGTGAGATGGATATGTGTCGACAGAGCCTGTTCTGGCACATGGGAGTGAGGATCGCGCTCTGTGAGAGAGCAACTGCTTATAGCGTGAGAAGAGTTCGCTATGTTGTTCTAGCTCTTGTTTGCAGTCAACGAGCCAACAGCAGAGAGGTGACACCTACTGTCGGGCAATGTAACATTGTAAAAATACTCTATTAGGTATAAAGAGTAAGGTCTAGCAAACGAGGCTATAAGCTTTCTCTACTCTTAACATATCAAGTTTCTATAATATTAAAACAAACAAAAATAGAAGGAACGACGATTAATTCCTCCAAACTGGACAAATATGGCCTTTGTCGGCCATAATGTTTCTTGAGACATATTCACATTTGCGTCAAAGAACGAAACAGCAAAAGTTTGGAGGCGCCATGATTTGAACACGGGACCCTCTGCAATTCAAAGCTCAGAAGAAGCTTGCAAAGCAGAAATCATAACCACTAGACTACACCCCCATTGATTGGATGACGGCTTTGTCGGGTATGCCGGTCGATATCCGGCTGTGGAGGTGCGGGGTCCTTGTCTCGGTCGGTCGCCGAAGTGTAGCCAGACAGATGTCTTCGGGACGCTACATGTAAAAGGGTCAGCAGCTGGGGCGTAATACCTAGAGTCACGAGGATGTTATGTATAGTCGACATGTTTGTTCGTCGTATTGGCATTGTCCAGGCATGGGCGGGCATGTCGAGCAGGACTTCGAAGGGCCCTTATGCGATAGAAGCGCGGACCTTTTACGTTAATAACCAGGTGATGCGCACCAGATGATGTGTGATGAACATTCCTTAGCTTTCAAAGTTTTGGGACAATGATTAGCATTTGTCGCTCTGTGGGTAGAGTAATATTTCTGCCATCTCATAGTTGGGCATATGCAGGCACCAGCCTTCGAGGGATATCTACCATTGCTCTCACCGATGGACAATGTGTCCTGCGTGATTCCGCCTTGCCGTCCATATACCATATACATGCATCGGGGTGATATCCCTAACGTACCAAGCGGAAGTTACTTCCTAACAAGCCTATACTTGCCCACCACAATCTCCAGCTCCCCGTCAGCAACCTTCTCACCCAAGAACTCTTGCAGTTCCTCATTACTCCACGGAAACCCGTCCGCGATCAGCATCTTCATCATCATGGCCATCTGGCCCAGCGGCATCGTCGCGCTGGCATTCGTCAGCATCCCGCGGATGTACTGCCAGTACATGGCCCGCCGGCCCGCCTCCTTCTCATCGACCACGACGGCTGGAGCGGCGGGCTCGGCGTCTGCTGCCGGCCCGGGGGACCCAGGCGCGGAGGAGGTGGGGCCCAGGTCTGGGCCAGATGCTGTTTCCAAGACGACGTAGGTCTCTCCCCGCCGGGCGAGTACGCCTTTCGAAACCCAAAACGACAGAGCGGAGGTTATCAGATCGTCGTCCATTTGCAGATGCTCCTCGAGGTCGGACACTGTCATACGGGCAGGTGTTGTATCGGACGACTGGAAGGCGTAGATGACTGTCGCTTCGTAGGTCTTGCAGTCTACTGCGACGGTACGGTCTTGCAGCTCAAGTTCGACAGTCGCTTGGCCTAGCTGGTTGAGCCAGGTCAGCTTACGGGAGGCTTTGAGGTGTTCGTAGCCCTGCTCGTATTGTTTTTGGTGCTCGGAGATTGGGGTCGGAAGGAGGAAGTGCTCGCGATCCAGGTTCGGCCAGAAGAGTCGCGAGAGAATGCGGGCGTGATATGGCGCTTCTGATGACACGGACGGGGAGGACGAAGACGGCGCGGCACGGGAGCGAGTCTTGGGATTGGTGGGTGTTGCGGCTGGCGGGGGTCTTGATGACTCGCCGTCTTTGACGCCTTGGACCTTGCGAATGGCGCCGTCTAGGCGTCGCGAGTCCTGTATGTCGCGGATCATGACGTCGCAGTTCTGGAGGGCTGCTTCGCCAAACCGTTTTTTGAGCAGGTTGAGGACGCGGACTTCCTGGTCGAAACGAGCCTGGTCAGACAGGAGTCGCTCCGCTACTATGACTTGAAATTCGCGGATGAATGTGTCTTGGGAACCCAGGGCGGAGATCAGGGTGCCGATGACGTCCTCGCTGCGCGGCCGTTTGTAGTTGGCCCCCGCGTCTATTGGGTCCGGAACCCAGCTCATGTCGTTCCAGTCTAGGTCTGCGTCTTCGTCTGCGCCGCCTGCACGGCGTGACTGGATAGGGTCTGTCATCAGGAGAGCCAGCTCGACAAGCTTGGCGCTGTGGGTGCCGCCGGTTGTAGATCCGGAGACGGGAGGGACTTCTCTAATACCAGCTTCTTCAACCTCGGGCGTGCCGTGTCTTGACCTTAAGCCTCGCCGTGGCGGCAGGGCTGGTGTCATGAACGGGCCACTCTGAGACGTCCCTGCGTGTCTGCCTCTGCTCAAGCCTTCTTTCTCTTCTCGCATCTGCTTCTCTAATCTGGCCGCCCTGATCTCCTCAGGTGAGGCTAGTAGTCCTGTTACAACAATACGCACAGCATCCTCACGACCGCACAGATACAGCTGTAAGCTCGGTGATACGCGGCTAAGGAGCACCTTGCTGTGGTCGAGCGCGTGAAAGGTTCGGATCATGGCGATGTAGGTCTGGAGGATCTCCAGGGTCGACCGTCCAGGATGGAGCAGCCGCCGCTGCAGCGTCACTGCGAACGAATCTGTCAGTTGTAGCCTGCGTGCCGGTGTGGTGATGGCAGCTCGCAGGTCGTCTAGAGCACCGCGTGAACTGGGCCAAGCCAACACAATGTCAAAGAGCTCTGCTATCCGCAGTGCCGCTAGACGACCGAGAGCAAGTGACTGGTAGGTCTTGACATCTGACAGAGTGACAGGTGGCTGGCTCGAATCATCGGTGATCCGGCTGAGCACCTCGATAGCTAGGCGTGCGTAGTGGTTCTCGATCCAATTACACAGCGAAGAGATGCAAGGAGACGACGATGCCGGGCTCGTGGCCTGCAGACCTGTGATCGAAGTGCTTCTCGTAAGCCCATGCTGCTCGGCCGGCGCTGCCCAGATGCCAGCGTACGCTCCCTTTACGAAGTCCGACATCATGGCATCCATGACCTCCGCGAAGAGTATCTGAAACCTTTCGCCGGCAAGGCCAACGCTGCAGAGTGGCTCAAGAAGCTCAAGCAGCCGTTTCCGAGATGCGAGCGAGTTGAGGTCATTCTCCGTGGGCGGGGCTGGTCGGGTTGTCACGGTATCGTGATGATTCTTTCCATGCCTTCTGGCTGGAACTCCAAGCGTGTTTCCAACAAGATGGATCAGCACGACTCGCAATGATCTCATCAATTGCGGAGATGCAGAGTTGCTCACCAGAGCGTGAACATCTCGGCGGAATCGGCTGGCGATGAGCTCCGGGTCGGAAGCAGCGTTCTCCTTCTCTGCGGTCTGGACTCGCTGAATCCCGCGTACGAGCAGCTGCATGCCGTACGAATACAGTCTCATCGCGGCTTCAAGTGTCCGCACGCTGCTCATGACAATGATCATGTGCTTTTCATACGATCCTCTACCTGTGGGGTCCCTTAGGTCATCCTCCTCTAACAGTCCCTCCGCACAAGCAGACAGCAGCGGTAGCACGTGCTGAGCAAAGTGTCTTCGCACCTGCTGTGTGTGCCAGAAGAGTATGTCCTCGGTGTGAGCCGCCCGTGGCAGAGCTGTCGGTGCGTTCACAACCAGGCGGAGAGCCTCGTAGAAGGCGGCTTCCGAGCTCACCTCTTGTCCCTGAGACTGGTACTGGGAATCAGGTGCGAGGGTCCCGAAAGAGTCCTCAGCAGTGGCTGAAGCGGGCAGAACGAGTCTGGAAGTGACGACGTGCCAAGCACGGTCGTACCGCATTTGCTCCTCGGCAGCATCCTGCACTCCAGATTGGTGTCCTGTTGGCGGTGGCTGAGGGTGCGATAAAAAGCCAGCAGCAACTGTAGGGGCATAGGGTAAGAACTTGCCCACAACCTGTTGGGACAGGTCGTCTGCCGTGTTCCTATGGTCCGACAGTGGCTGCAGGGTGTCAGGAGCAGCGTTTAGTGAAGCAGCTAGAGCGTGGCTCGCATTGTGAAGTTGGTGCTTCAACTCGGGGCTAAGGAGGTGTCCACCGAATGGCCGACCCTGCTCTGTGAACCTAATGGAGGGTGTGGAGTAAGGAGTTGGTTGTGTGATGTCCGTCTGAAAGACCGACTGGTAGACACGTCGTCGGCGTGTTTTCCACTTGGACGTCGCCACGGCCGCAGCCATGATGTGCTCTCTCCCGAGTGAGTCAGTCGCCTAGAGTACCAATATTATCTAGGACGTGAGAGAAGATTGCCTAGACAGGCTTGACGTTGTTAGCCGTTTGGTTGTTGGCTTGTTGACAATGTCCAAGTGAAGCGCGATTGCTGTTTGGTTGGCGCGCTTATCTTCTATTCCCACACTGCTGCGCTTAATTGGACGCCCAGCCAGCGGTGGCCGGGGGTACGCGTGGCCCGCTTCCGAGCGCGTACATAGCAGATCCGAGCTAAGGAAGGTGTAACTGGTGCGGTGTGTGGGGTGGGGAATTCTTGTTTGATGTTACCTACAGTACAGTATACGGTACCCACCTCACCTTCCTCAAGCCTGGGACAACTTAGCGACAAATGCGTGGTGCCCATTGTGCAATTCAAGCTTGTTTGTACTGTACCATCCCATATTTGCTGTCCTTGTTGTGAATACTTTTCCACATTCTCTTCCAAACAATGGCAACGAGTCTATGACAACATGGACTTCGGCGAAGATCCCAGCTGGAGCTTCCTTAGGCGTGAGTAAAGCCAACTGAAGCCACACAGACCTGCGCCGCTGGTCCGCTCACCTACACAGTGTTCATGAGTGACCCCGGGATCCTGTGTGCACGCACAATCAATAACTTGGCCCTGCCAGCGTGGTCGAGGGATTCAATGACACCTCATTCTTACCCGCGAGAGCCGCGAGTGCTCCTGTAATCAAACGACAATTCACCTCTCGCTGCTCATTTAAGCGCCATTCGCTGGCGGACTCGCGGATCGTCACCCCCGTACCAGTTGCTAATCTGTCGACAGGTCACAAAGACAGGGCCCGTGGGAATCCGGGAGATGCTTGAATGCTACTTCTGGGAGGGGAATGCTTTAGGACCTTGCTGGTGATGTTTTTCCAGGGTCTCGGGGCCATGGCCGGCTTTCCCTTCCACAAACGACGAGACTGCAGAACGACCAGACTACAGGGGGTCGTTCGTACCGTGTCGCCGTGGTGCCTTTCTATCACTGCCAAAACACCTCCATTACCTAGTACATACCGTGATTCTTCATTGTAAGTTCACTCAAGGGTCCCTTGCTTGGCGATGAGTCTTGAAATTTACAATGGGCCAACAAGTAGTAAGCCGTTTTACACGAAACCAGTAGCGATTCTCTGGGGAACCAGCATCTTAACTAGACGAAGTCATGGGATTTAGCTTCAGTGCCGATCACCAGCCCAGCGGGAGGGAAACCGAACGATTGGTGATTATTAACAGAGAGGGGAGTACAACGGGAATGGCACCCAGTCCTGACCCAGAGGTCCCGCTGGTACCACCTAGGTCTGTGCATGCAGTCTGCGACCGTTTTGCTGGCCGACTCCCAGACGTTGGATGCCAAGTTTCACTGCATAAGGTACCTTACCACCGACAGCATCCACACTCAGCACACGTGTGATACGCTCTGTCATAGAAGTGACATCAATGAGAGAACGAACCCCGAGAAAGAAATGACTTGGTAGTCCCCGGGCGATTTTTCAGCTGTTGTGGGGATGTTTTCGTTGGAAACGTGCAGATTTGTCACTTGACTGCGACACGAAAGGTCGTGATGCAGGCATATGAGCGACTGCAACCCATCAACGCCAGGACTAGGCCGCTAAAAGTTCCATGCGACCAGAGCCAACCAGTTTGTCTCACTGGGATCTCCCACGCAGTGCTGATGCTCCCGAATGCCGCACCCCCGCTACCGGCGCCTTTGTACTGGGTCATCCCACTGTCGAGAGGTGAACGGCATGGTCGTCAAATTGGTCCATACTTGGCAGGGGGCTCGTGAGGCGGCTTAGAATCCTATTGACAACGGCTCTTAATGAAGGCAGACTTCGGAACGTGGTGAAGGCAGACTTCTAGAAGGCCACTGTGCTTCGAGTCGGTACAGCTGCGCCTCTGAAATTACCGTGACTCGTGAATCTTCGGATACGCACAGTCAGGGGCGTTTATTAATCGTATGTTTCATGGGCTTCCCCTGACACGGCCATTAACGTCACCTTGTGAGTATGCACTTTATCACGCATGATATAGTGGCAGTCGACCATGGACGGCACGTTCCAGGTCCAGCGTTGAGGACCTTACAAATTGATTCGCTGATTGCCGCCCTGAATGATCAGTCATGAACGTTCCGTTGCGCGCAAATAGTCGTTGATTATGCGGGGCCTGTGAATCCAAGTTCAATGCCAAATATAGTCGGTCCTAATCCTGCTGCCTAGATCTCGTCTCTGCCACCACATTCCGCGCTCAGTGATGTCTGTCATGCTCCCACGTCCCGCGGCCATGTCGATTCCCCCAGCGGTCAAGCTGCCCGTACTGACGTATGCGGTAACGCCGTCTTGGGAGGCCGTGGTCGGAGTGATTGGGAGCCAATCTTGCCCAATGGCGGGACACCGTGTAGAGCACTGGACACCAGACGCGGGCTAAGAGTTACGTCTCTCATACTAGCGTTTTCAAAACTCGCTCTCGCGCGGTATGGTGCTTCGACCCTGTCGAGGCTACCTGGTAGGTAAGATGGAGTGACAGCATTCGCAATGCGGCTTCCCAGAGACGTAGCGCGAAGCTTAACGATCCTCTGAGTATCACCCAGACTACTTTACTAGACTACCGCCAACATCCTCCCAGTCAAGGCTCATTCGGGTGTCGTCGTCACCGCAATGAGCTCAGATCAGACAGCCAAATCGACGACTGTCCCGATAATTGCGTATTGGCTTCGCATTCCGAAGCGAGGTTCCATTGGTGTCAGGTAGGACTCGGATTCCCAGCAAGCCAAGTCCCGTATTCCCGTTAGCTTGGGCGCCTCTTGACGCTGGGGCCAACTGATCCTGGAAGGCGGAAGTGCAAATACAACGCCCGAAACCGAAGGGATCGTCAGCAGTCGGTGTGCACGTGGATGTCGCCAAGCGCGCTGCTAAAAAGGTACCTTGCACTGGTACCTTAGCGTACATGGCGTGTCCTTGTGCGAGGCGGGCACATGCCGGTCCATCGGTGGTAGACGGCCCCCTTGCAACGGAACCACCGGCCCTGTGCCGGACCCAGCTTATCTCCCCGGAGCCGACAGGCGGCCGATCGCTGTGGCGCCGTTATCCAACGAAAATGATGCTTGTACCTACCCTGTTCATTCTTATGATATGTTTGAACTTCAGTTTCAGGGACTTGAAATATCGCTTGCCGAGTTTCTTGCCCTGCAGCCGCTGAGGAATTGTGGTTATGGCTTGAAGAGAAGTCTCATGTCGTCTGGGACTCTACGGTACCTAGGTAGACTTGGACAAAGCGGGGTTAGGTAAGCGGGTCACAGCCCTCTTGGGAAGTCGGTATCCACGCGGAGAAAGGGGGGGTGCAATTTTGGAAAAGCTGCAATCCTTCGAGGGAGTGGTTGCAGCACCCGTTACGCTTGCTAAAAAGGGCTTAGGCTCAGGTACATTGCACCCAAGTCCCTCAAAACGGTCAAGATCCCTGGCTTTCGCTTGCATACTACGTATACAGTAGGTACTGCAGGAGGATTCGGTACGCCACCGTCAGGTACTTGAAGGGAGCAAGCTGCCTTTGTTAGCGCGAATGTCGTGTGATTCATCACAGTGATCTCTGCTAGGCTCGGGACATGTTCCTGAGAAATCGATCTGGTCGAAGGGGGATGTCGTCGTTCAAAACCATCTCTTGGACTGGGCCTGTCGTGATAGGAGAGACTTGGACAACTACTGTTCGGGTGGCGCCGCACGACTCTGCACGTCAAAACTGGACCATCTGGCATACCGGTATAAACAAATTGCGATGGACTATTCCAGTGACCGTTTCGTTTCGTCGCATGGGAGCAACGACGAGTGTGCCGGTCAATTCTGCGGGATTCGGGAAAGAGACGCTGAGTTTGCCGCCTCTAACCCCCGGGGACGTTAATAAAGGTGAGTGTGGCATGGTTGGCGTGGCCATGCAGTGTCGCAATGTAAAATGTCGCGCTCTGTAGCCAGCGTCGCTTTCGGGACCGCCGTGACCGTCCAGAACCAGAGAGCGACAGAACCTGATCTGGCAGCATGCAGATGGCGCTTCTCGTCTCCTCGGTAATGAAACACACCTGTTAAGTGTGTATGGTAGGACACAGAAGAAGTCCCAGGTCCAGGCCACCGGAACTTCGCTGGCCGCTTGTTGGACCGCGGCGCCGGTGCACACAGTGTTATGCCTTTTCCTCGCTGTAATCATTCGTTTGTCGGGACCGGCAGCTTCGTTGGAAGGTCTAGCCGGGCACGACAATTGAGATCCTGGACATGGACCGACATGCTTGGAGGAGATCAACGCAAGTGGGGAGGGGATCAAGGACACAGGGGACACTGTCGGTGTCGCTCGGCCGAGATTGAGCTATGAATAAGGTATGGACTGAGAGGTGGAGGAAAATGATTTGCAATGGGCAAAATGCCCGTGAGCACAGTGCGAATTGAACAAATAACTTCGTCATCGGCGGAGCCTGCGTCTTTGCGCAAGTGAACAGCAACTCACAAATGCACCACTACCTTACCGCTACCGGTATCAGGCAGGTACCTTAGGTGCCCTGACCACGGCACACTTTAACGCCGTTTACCCGCCATTCTCTCCAAACAGGGTTACAAGAGGGGTTATTTCTATCGCGGCTGTGCTGACCGTTGATAACATAACAGCCGGAACCTGCCGACGGGACCGAAAAGCGACCACCACAGTGTTTTGTTCGACTACAATATCAGCCAGCACTCAAAGTTCTTGTTGCCAACACCCGCCCGCCCTCTTTGGACGCAATGATGCTGTTAGCCCCGAGGATTCAACCCCAGCTTCAGTCAACAGGATTCTTGTGACGGTCATTGGCCTGAAAATCTCCCGGAGTGTTGATCGTAGGGCTCATCGGCCAGGAGGCGCCACGATTTTCCCGCGATGGATTTTGGGAGATGCCAGATTCGCGTTTGAGTCTCTAGCCAGTGGTGCCCCTGGACCGTTGCGAGAACGGACAGCAAGCTTGGCACTAGACGACAACTAGTACCTTGTGTCAAGGACGGCGTGCAAGGTCGAAATATCACATATTGATCGAGGTAGTACCGCCGTGAAGGTACCCGAGCCTCCCCCACTCGGCATAGTCCTTATGCAGTAAGATGGTTGAAACTCTATTTCTATTTGACTTGTTTCGGTACGGATGAATATTATAGACAACGATGGATGCCTCTTCACGATCCATGGGGTGCCAGGTTTCAGTGCCTATGTCCGACGATATGGACAAACCCTAACTCAAGCTCAAGGACGACCGCTTGGCTTTTGCCTTTTGTCCACCTTGACCTGAGCATCATGACTGCGATCCATCGATACTACGTATATGTGGAGGTCTATATGGATGGCCGTGTTGGTTAATGCAGATGCTTCGCAAGTCTCATCGGCGATGCGTGCCACGGGCGCATAGTTTAGCGCTACGCCCTCAACAGCGTTGCCAGCTAAGCTGTAATGATCTAGGACGCTGGATGGGGGATTTCATTTCGGATGGGCTGGGTCGTGTCCTTTCCCTTTCCGTTTCCCCTCCCTCCAGAATCCAGAATATGGAGGACAAGCACCTCCTGCCTTAGCGCAGGATTTGGCGCCCCCTTTTACATCCTCCCGCACGATAGCGTGCCTGTCTGCCAGAGCCCTACCGAGGTGTGCCATGCTGGGTGATGGTGGGTGCATCAGCATGAGCACACTCGTCGCTGTTGAGCGGCCCAATCCTCGTCTCGGTCGGCAGGGTCGCAAGAGAAGCCGAGGGTACTTGTGGGGGGAGGACACTCTGCTCCTTGGTCATCCAAGAGAAGCTGGCTTCGTGCTACAGAACTTGATTCCCCTCACTGACCTGACCTGTTTTCGATGCCGCGGCGTTGGTGCACCCCACGCCGGGGGGGGGAGGAATGGCTTGTACTGGTCCTGAACGAGCTCTATTTGCCACCAATCTGGACTGTGAGTCTATCTGTCTACGGTGTGGGGGGTCGCAATGCCGCTTCGTCAGTGAAGGCACAATGAACGCAGGAGGGAGTTCACCGCCCAATGCCTCTTAGCGGCGTTTCTTTTGAGGTCTGTACCAGGGCTCTGCATCTGTTGGAGTGGGGAAGGGAACGACGAGAGGGGAGCAGCTCGATAACGCGACTATGCTGTACGGTGGGTATGGACATAGCCATGGGACAAACCTCTGTCCGTCGTCAGGCTATGTGAGGAGTATTGGAATCTGAGGTCCAGGAAAAGAGGAATAGGAACTTGGTTGCTGCGTAGCTACATTCGTGCGGCGGAGAACTTTGTGGTTCCATATTGCAGTCGATCACCAGGATGCGCTCTCCCATCATGACATGCCTATGGTCAGGGGTGACTCATGGTGTCCCCCGTTTCTAACTATCTACAAGCGCTCATCGACTAGCACCCAGAGCTGAATGGGGCGGTCCTGCTGCAAGACAATGGCTGAAAAGAATATGAGCCCCTTCCAGCCTTTCGACCGTTTTCAATGTGTATATCCATCGACACCGTCATGGTCGCGGGAAAGTAGTGAAGAACAGGCTTAAAATAATCAACCCTCAAAGACGCTTTTCCCAACACATCAGCCCTTGATAAAAAGAAATCTGCAAAAGTGGTATTCGTGAAGAGTGTACACCTCCCATCGTCCGTTACGGTAAGATGAGGTTGCGCGAAGAGAACGCTGCCCGCTGAAAATGCATCAAAGTTGAGTCTAGGTCCACCGTCTCCATGGGACTGACTGATTCGTCCTCGTCCCCAGTCGCATCAGAATTCTTCCCCGGCTGCCCAGCTACTGGCTGCTCGTGCTGTTCCGCTTTTGCTTGCACTTGTCGTGTAATAGATGCCCATTTCGCGCGGTTGTCCTCGTGAACTCGGCACCACAATTGGGGCAGCTAGCCTTGGCAGCGTGTCCAGACTTCTCTCGCTGGTGGCGCAACAGATTGCTGAACGTGCTAAACTGTCGACCGTTACAGCCGTGCTCCCAGCACTGCGGCTTGGGCCGGCTCTGGACCACTCTGACGTGGGTGCCCTCTTGGCCCTCTTGGCCGCCCGTTGTCAAAACTGAAGGTACCGGATACATCATATTTGGGTCTCCCATATTTGGTCTTCTGGCGCGGTACCGCTGTCAGCACCCTTTTTCTTCTTCTGCTTGGAAATATGTCAATGACGGTACTCACCCGTAATGCGATGGTAAACTGGAGGATGCCGTGTTGGGATAGCTGGGAGGGTATCCCATTGATAAATATGGTTGTGGCGAATATTGGCTTGAGAACATATTGGACTGGCTCTCCAAGGGTGGAGAATATGAAGGCATATACTGCTGAGGAGCTAGCGTCGATACTGGTTCCGCAAGGACGGAGATCTGGGAGGGCGCAGTGGTATAAATTGGGAGGCTTGAGGCATTAGTTGCCAAGTCAGACATGGTGACTGGCGGGGAGTGGACGTAGGAGGAGCTGCTGTCGGCTCTCCTCTGACGCTGCGATATTTTGGAGTCGCGGCGCACTTGGTCTCGCTGGCGTTTGAGTTCCCGTTGTTCGGCGGTAAGAATTCCTCTTGGTGGGCTCGCGGTGACTGATCTTGAGCCAGTTGGAGGTGACAAGCTGACATCTGATGCATAAGAGCTCAGGTCGTGACCAAGTAAGTTGGCGCTCTCCATGACTGGCCAGGTGAAAGATGATCGGCCTGCCATGTTGAACGTGGGATCGTACTGGAGAGCAACCGTACTGAGGCCGATTGTTAGTCATATACTTTCGCCTTGAGGAGGCGACCGAGAACGAACCTCATGCTTGCGGGTTGACTGGTCCCTGGCGTTGGGCTTGAAGTCGTCCTAAGTTCAGAATAGCCTGGTGCTGACTCTATGCGTACCAACGGTGCGCCGCTGGTTGTTGCGTGCGATGTGTGGAACCAGTCGGTATCCACAACAGAATCCGGTATGGCAGGGAAAGAGGGGTGAGAATGGGACGATGAAGTCGGTAAGAATACTGAAGAAGTGGGTAGGGCGGAGGTGATATATATTGGAGAGCTGGGCCCTTGGGAAGAGTGAGGTCTGGGACTAGGATACGATGTTGTGTTGAATGTATCTGCTGGGGACTCTGCCAGCTTCAGTGACTGGAAAAGGCCTTCTGTTGTTGATACACCACTGTTCGTCCGTGATCTATGGGTTTGTGAGTGAGTCTGCTCATACTGATAATTTAGGTACGTGGAATCCATAGTCAAGGAAACGGCCGAATATGAGCAATGAATTGAAGGTGCTGGAGAGACTAAGCAGCACATACGTTGTCTGTGACGGTGCGTTCTTGTCAAGTTATTGATGCGCTCAGTAGGCTGTAAGTCTGTGGGAGTGGTAGGACCATATCATGGGCACAGTGGCCAACTTCGACCTATAAGTGTTGGGACAAGAAGCTGTATTGTACGACTAGCTTTTGTCAAGATCAGGTAGAAAGATTCTTGAAATCAAATATGGCTATTTTGGTCGGGATCGATGAAGGTTAGATGCCCAGCCTCAACGAGTCTGGAGACAGGGCCATCAACCTTTTAATTCAAAAGAGGCGGTACATGTGGAGATGTACCTGGCTCACCCTTGCGGCACGCTTGTGGCACCTTGCAGCATGACAGAGGGGCCACCAGCACTAGCACACCAAGGTCGCTTGGGTGGAGAGTGTATTGTGCGTACCACTGGCTGGAGCAGTGTACAGGCACATGCCGTCAGGGTACAAGATGAGCCCCTAGAGCAATAATGGGCAGTGGTAGGGCTCAAAAGCCAGCAGTAAGAAGGGCCGGCACGATGGGGGGATATGTGAGTGAGGGACCGGGGTAGGGGGTGGCTCGCTGGCCTTCGTTGTCCCGGGGGGTGTACGGAACAACAGAGTACATCCGTGGCAAGCCTGGGGCCCTTGGGTCGTCAACCGTTCTTTTGTACATGGGTAGATAGATGGTGCCAGGGTGGATCTGGCAAAGGAGCTAGGGGTGAGCTACCAAGGCCAGGGCCTCCGGGACGCAAACGGCGGAGAGATCTCGTTGATTTCAAAAAGGACCGTATCGGTCCGCACTGGCCTGAGAGTCGCAGAAAGAGGGTTAAAAGGGTCCAATTAGGAAGTAGCAAGGGTACATCAGTCCACACAGTTGGGCAAGGTGGTAACATAGGAAGCAGCCCCGTACCGGTGGCCGGTACAAGTGTGGTAGCAGGAGCAGGAATACATGAAAAGAGACGTTAGACATGGATACTGTGATAAGTCTCCGTGGCGCGCGAGCATCAGGGTACCTTAGGCTCCAGCATTTCGAACGTTTTTGTGGCGGACGCATGTACTGTGCCGCCCTTGGGGTTATGGATCAATTGACTTGGGCATGACCAGGCAATGCCAGTACAGGGGGGCCTTAGGGGACAGAGACCCGAGCCACGAACGTGTGCATGGTAATTTGTTCTTGGAATGATGTGCCGCGAAATGTGCCATCGAACAACTGTAGAACAATCACGCCCTGAACAGTTCTCGGTCCTCGCATATGATAGGGTAGAGAGCATCCTATGGCACTGCTTGATATTTGGCCGATTGACCTGAGCTCAAAAGCACGCTGAGTATGATGGTAGTGCTAATAGAGGACGAAGCTGATCAGAGAACATGGTGCCCTAGCAGTCTTTGAGGTGTGCAGATATTTAGGAAGTACAGAGAGTGTAACTTGCAAACCCAGGTCTCGTTCTGCCAACTTTGGGGGCCCAAAGATGGCGCCGGTTGTTGAGATATCCTTGGGCCAAATGGCTTTAACTAAAGCCGTCTTGCTGCTCCCGAGTGTCTGAGACATGATGAGGAAGGCCTGTGAAAGTGCCCTAAATGGTAAACGAGGCTGGATCCATGACACACAGCGTAGAAAGGAGTCATCTGTGATCATAGCCAGGGCGAGATGTCCTTCTGAGCATGAACACGGCAAAGAATTTGGTGGGCATTCGGGATCATGGAATGGCACGAAGATGCGGAACAAAGTGGAATTCCGCAATGAGAGATTTTGCGGTCTGCTGTATTTGGAAAGAGCAAAAAGTCGCAAGTTCCTTGCTCAAAGTGATGAGCATTCACAAGCAACTTGTGTGGTGGAGTTACGCGCGATCTACACGTGTACCTCCATGACTCCGATGAGCCGATGCAACTCGGAACCGCCAGGGCGAGAACGTCAGTGGAGGTACGTATGCACCGCCAAGAGTTCGAGTCCCTTGTCACACCTCAACCCGGCAACATGTGTCGCTGCATCGGTACCGCTGATTGACTTGCTAGCCGTCTTTGCGTCGGCTCGTCGATGTGATTTGATATAGAGGTACTGAGGCATCGAAGAAGGAGACCAGAGGCCAGAGGCCAGCAGGATGTACAGTTCTTTCCGACTACCTAACCTTTACTGCTGCCCAGAAGGAAACGAAGTGTGGGAGAGAGAGAGAGAGAGAGACGAGAGTCACAAAAGTGGGTTGAGAGATTGGGGACTTTCGGAGGATTCGGATCCTGGTCGAGGTGATATTCGGATTTCACTCGACAGCCGGCGAGAGTGGGAAAATTTACGCAGCGGCAATGATGAGCGCGCGCCGGTCGCGCTTTACCGTGTTGGACCATTCTGGAAATAGTAGGTTAGACGAGCTCTGCGCCTGTGGGCGTGTCACTCGATCTGGTAGGCGCAGCTAGGCCCACCCTAATCGCGAGGCTCACACGGGGCTTTCTGCTGCCGCTCTGATTGATTGACAAGGGAAGCAGCACCCCTTGTGCAACCAAGACCGACCAACCTCCACCACAGTACACTTACACTAGTGTAGTGTACAGCCAAATACCCTTGTTCCAGACAAAAAGCCCTCGCGTCAGACCCACCAGCAAAGTATAAGGTAAACCGGCCTGCCGCGCTCACAAACGGGACGCAACGGGAAAGGAAGAGCTTCCTAGCTCTCGCAAAGCTGTTTGATTTGTTCAACACACTCATGAAGGTTCTCCTTTGGAGACTACAATATCGGCAGACGTGATGGTGGGATAGGTAAGGTATCTTGAATCAAGCAAGCTCGGTCTCTATCGCAGTGAACGCTTATGAGATTCTGGTCAACTGCACGTTCACGTTCCCACTCAGACTCCAGTCACCCCGCAATGGTGGTCCTCGACTCCTCAAAAAAGAAAGAGCGGGACCCCGTTGTGGAGCACAGAGCTTCGACTCCGAGAAATATGTCAGCAGAAGCTGATTGTCCCTTGATGAAAGATGAGGCCATGCGTGGATCTGAACTGATTTCTCCAAATTCTCCAACCAATGTGGTCTCAAATCGACCCCAAGCCTTACAAGGCTCATGGATGTTGTCATCCATGTACCTGGGTACCTGACTAGCATAGATGTGGAAGGTCAGTTTGCACCGTTTCACCCTCACAGCTCAGGTTCTCGCCGTGACCTGAGGAGATGCGGAGGCAACAAGCAATGAAATTGAGTGTCGCCTGTCCGAGAATGGTGATGGACATGCAACAAGTACCTCGACGTCATTGCAGGCACGGAAATGCACATGTTAGCCACCCCGGCACCGGGAAAAGCTGCAGCTTGGGTCCTCATACGCCCAACCGCGCTGCAGAGCGCGGCTGATTCAGGGCTGGCCGCGATGTTGGCGCCAGGCAGCTAATTAACAACCACATATGTCGAGCAATACAGCGCGGCTAGGAGCGGTGGCGGCTCTCGAATACAGCTCGTTCGTCTCTGAGCTCACACCTTCCGATTGGGGCCCAACACCACTAGAACTAGCTGTGCGTTTCCAGCTTCAGCTGCGGGCCGTAACCCTCGTGGAAACATTCATGGATCCATGGATGTGTCTGCCTCATTGGATCTTCAAACGGCCAGGGTGCTGCCGTTTCGGCGGATGTCGCTTCCACCATGTCAGTGTCACCTATCCAAAGTCGGATTCAAGTCCCCGGTTAGCGAGGCTGTGTGGTGGATCGAATTTCGATTGTTTCTACGTGTAAACACCTGGCTCTGCCCACTAGCGCCGATTTTATTCTGTTGCCTGAAAGCTCCTAGAGACCATTTCGGGAGCACGAAGCATATCACAGAACTCCGAGTCGCATGCTCCTGATTCCATGCATCTTGGGTCTTCAATCTTGGCCGGCGGTGCTTTGGTAGGATCGTCAGTGGCTCGCTCGCCAGGCGGGCCATGGGGCCGACTATGGTAAAGCTACTAGCATGGTGCATGCATGCTGTACAAGCTCACAACACCACAATCAGTGAAAGCTGCCATTGACAAGCCAAGCCAAGCCGGACATTGTTTCCAATCGGTCACAGGCCGATGCGATGCAGCAACTCTGACAAACTGCGGGTAGAAGTATGGTTGCAAGTTCGGCGGTTATCCATCGCGATTGGGTCACGCCGCGCGTGCAAACCAACCTCGCCTTGTAGCCACGCTCGTCCGGTAGTGATATTCGAGGTCCTCCCACAGTAAGCGCCGGCGCTTGTTGAGTGGGGACATGGTGTTACTCCTCGTCCAATACCATTTAGACGCGTCCTGCATGGCGTTGTACATACATCGTCGACCACTTCTGCAACCGACATATTGGATATGCACGAGCCACTAGCCTAGTGCTCGTTGTTCGTGAGCAGCTCGGTGACATCCGCAGACTCGGAGAAAAGGAGCAGCAGCAACACCGGCTTAGAAGAAGCAAGTTGCCGATATCTACCCATTCCCCGGTTCTGCTCGGAAACTATCTTTAAGCGCGGATACGTCTGTGCTCGGGACTCACGAGTCACGAATGGTCCTCAACCAAGGGCTAGTCAATCTGGCTGCCGGCGAAGTGGATTTCGGGTTTCTCGCTCGCGGCTCGCCAACAACTTACGCTGACAGTGCACTGCGTAATCAAACGCAGTGAGCAGACCTTAGAGAGTAAGGTACTCCCAGTTTATAGACCTGAGCGTCCAAATTGTGTTAAGCACGACCATTGGGCTTCCGAGTGGGGGCCCAACTGTAAAACAGAATACACTGACAACTCAGGCTAGAAAGTAGCACATTGAAGGCCGGGGGAGGCTGTGCAACAGAACAAACAAGCGCGATGGTGGTACAGCAAACTCACAAATCCCGTGCATAGCCCGTTACACAGGCCTCTCCACGATATCACACCAATATACTAACTTCCTGTATCAGGCTCCAGACTCTACAAACGAGTCGAATACTATGTTCTCAAAGATGGACGAGCGAAATGCACTTCATGTTCTTTCATCCAATCCATTCTGTACCAAGGACATGCAGTCATGTTCCATGTCCTGTTGTGGCTGCTTATCTTCAAGCCGAGGCGGGGGTCGCCGCCCGTTACACAAGGACTCCACGTCTGTAGTAAAGTGAGACCGACTCTGATGTGGCAGACCGGACATGCTCGCGCACCTCCGCTCATTGGGCGCCCATATTGCCGCGATAGTCATCCCTGCATTTTCACTTCTACCAGGGGGCTGTCAATCTAGTTCGACCGTTGCAAGATGGGAGATCTCGACGCACGCTCTCAACTTCGCAAGTACTTGTCCTGTCCCGGTGCTATGGCAGCCAGGAACTTGTGTCGACTTCAAGAGAAGGGGAGGACAGTCACTGCACGATACCGGGCTTGTAATATGCCAGCGATCAGGAACCGGAAGATGGAGTTGCAGTGGCCCGACCCGGGCAATCGCCGACCAGACCGGTTAGGCCCACAGCTCCTGGGTACCCCTGCCCTTTGTCGGCTCTTCTTCGTCGGTTTGCCCTAACCTAGAATGTGCCACAGTCCTTGCCGCTTGGCTACAGAGACAACGGATGACATTCTGACAAATTGGCCCTTCCACTGTTCTGTGGTGAGGAGCATCCCAGATGAAATGATGCCAGTGTCAAGAGTAGCACTCGCCATCAACATTGCGTCCGACGCGAGCTGCGACTCGAGGCCCAACCAGAAGAACAATTCTGGAATGCTCGCCGATGCCGACAGTATCACCAATTTGGCATATCTGATATAGCATAGGGTATAGGTCCAGCGGCACATCGGACTTGCATTCACAGAATATCTACGTGCTACAATGCTATTTACGATCTCTGCGTCAGCCGTGTCATTGTGCAGTAGCGCTGGGCAAGCCAGTGAGATCCCTCAACCTCGACATACTCAGCCGCATCTTGTCAAATGCACCCTGCATAAGTCTCAACCAGTACAGGCGAAATGAAGGTGAGCTACCC
The DNA here is from genome assembly GCA_021432605.1 of Coniochaeta sp. PMI_546. Taxonomy (NCBI): domain Eukaryota; kingdom Fungi; phylum Ascomycota; class Sordariomycetes; order Coniochaetales; family Coniochaetaceae; genus Coniochaeta; species Coniochaeta sp. PMI_546. Next base: position 265,362 of record MU271144.1, on the reverse strand, counting down.
CAGATTCAGAAACCACGGCAGTCCAGCACGTAAGGAATCTTTCCCGTCTGCAACCCTATGCGGGTGGTCTGCCAGCAGTTCCGCCAGGAGGGACAAGATGTCTCCGAAGCTAAAAGCATCACACACAGCTCGCAGCTACTGTGAAGTCCAGCATTCGACGATGCTGATTCCGCCTCGGTAGCGAATAGAGACTAGAATGGGAAGGTCAAAACATTGACAACCATCAGCAAATGGTCCTTTCTCAATCCTTGCCCCCGCTGTTTTCGCAGAGGCTTGTCAGAACTCAGAAGTTGTTCACCCGCATCTCCGTAGGGCAGTGGTGTCATTCGAATGGCGGTAGAGACCACTTAACGCCTTTTAAGCCCGAGCTAATTGCACACCTAACTCCATGGCCAATGCATCCAAAAAGGCATAAGCTAGTTGCAGAAAGCACACGGTGTCGCTTGAACTTGGTTCATGTGGTGTAAATATTGGAACTATGACAACCCTCCAGTACAACATGCAGTCGTGACTGGCTGGTCTACGAAAGCCAAGCGTCTTGCAGGGCTAGCCCAAGAGCGGAACCAGGATTGGCCTGTAATACATGCACTTGCAGAGACAACATTTTGTCGATCACCTTCAGCTACATGAGCAACTTGGTCGAGTCAGAACCTTACACAGAAGAAGAGAGACGTGGCGCCGTTACGTCGGGGTTGACGACGACTATAGCTCCGCCAACGCCGCGGCACCGCGCTTTTGACCCATGAATAGACGCTATGAGGTTAGAGCACGAAGTCTGGTAGCCATGGATGCCACACCATACGCTACGAACCGCACTCCAGACCTGCACACGTCAGCACGTGTGCCGTACAATGAGCTTCGGACCCGGTGGCGCGCAACCCCCGTTTCAATACCAACATTAGCTTCTAGGTTCGGGAGGTTTCATGCCTCCAGTCCCGAGGTTTAGAGGCTAGTGACGAAAGGCGCCCACGAAACACATCGGTTCGGCGGCGAAACTGCCTTCCAAGACCATACGGGAAGGTCCCAACACTGCTAACTGGTGCATCGCCAAGCAAGCCCGGGACACTCGGGACTGTGAAAGACTTATCACACTTGCCCATTCGCTGGCGCAGTACGGGTAAACAGACATAATAGCAACAATACGTGGTTGAGTACAAGAAAGACACCCAACGTATGATTCTTTGTCTTTGTGTCGAAGTCTGATGGGCAAATACCAATTCAGAGCTGGAGCTCCCCGCCAAGTTGCTGACAGTACTGCGTTGTTTACACCGAGCGTTATCCGCGTTCGGAAAATGGTCCGAGTCGCGCACATGACAATAATGGCACCCGCTCCGTGTGAGGACATGATTGGGTCCAGCGGGAAGGTAACGGCTTCCTGCCAACGACCAAACTTTAAACCTTCTTCAGCCTTATGAAATATCAAGTGGGTGTGATCGCGGCTTGGGTCCCAAATCAGATCGCTTTCCTGGGGCCGTTGAAATTAGGGATCTGTAGCCGGAGTGCTTCTGACCTAAGACAACAATCCAGCTTTCGCCTCTAACCGTAGGCTGGGTGACTACCCGGCCCAAGAGGCCTGAACCAGTTCGGCCGGCTTAAATTTGTGAAGCGCAACCGGCAGTCCAGCTTCGCATCAGAGGCAGCCAAATCGCACTCGACGGCTGAGGGCGTTGAATTGGCTCAAAGCCGGCGTCTCCAGGTGTCGGCCGCTCTGCGTGCCCGCTGAGCAAGAGGAGACGCGGCCTTGGTACGGATGGCCCTCACGGCCCTCACAACCGGGTCTGGATGCCTCCCATGAGCTATGCAGACTACGAACTCGACGAATCATGGACACTGAAGAGAGATCCAGCTCCTCCGTGTTATTTCCCAAGGAGACGATGCAACTAGTCGGCTCCGGGCGATGTCTTTCGGGGCTCCAGACCTCCCCGTTATTGACCGCCTCGCCTCGGACATCAATGAGATGAGACGGTCAACAAGCTCATTCTGTGCACTGTGTGCGTAAGCCTGTCGTTCGGGTTGAATGAACCAGTAGCTTGAGCAGATGCTGTGCGGATTTTGCCGGCTACTACACTGGTGCATCCTCTTGCACCTACTAGGCTGCCATAGTGAGTATCCCTCCGATTTTGATAAACGCGCACGGGCGTCTCATCCTTCGTGGGGTCCGGAACCGCTCAAGGAAAACTGCAACGCTCCTCCTTCGATCGCATACACAGTATGTTATCACGAGCCAAACAAATCACTGGTCGAACGGGTAAGCTGGGATATGTTTGTCATGCGAGGTTGCAGCTTCTGCAAGCTCATATTCCCAGAGCGGTAGGTACTTACTGCAGCGGACTGTTCTGGGCACTCGAAAGCCGACCGTTGGGGATTTGGGTGCGTTCCAGTTAGCCCGAACTCCCCGTCGCTTTCGCATCATGTCAGAAGCTTGTTCTGTCTCGAACCCGCCCTGGGGCGGCACGGCAGTGCGTGGTGACATGGCAGTCACTCGATCCAGAAGAGATGCATGCACTCGTCAGCGCATTCGCAATGGGCCCTTTGCAATTTGGGGGAAAGCGAGGGGAAACGAGCACATGATTTGAAATAGCTGAGTAGACAATCTGTTTCTCTCCGTGAAGCAATATTCTTATGATCTGCAACGGGTAGCTAGAGATCACCAGACTGGACCATGCATCTGTAACCAAAGGGGTACTTTCGACGTCCTCTAAGGGTCGACAAAAGTGCTGCGCAGTAGTCTACATGATCGCTTTAAGACTGAGGCGCAGTGGTGCACAGGAAATCGGTCACTTCGGCTGACATAAGGGAATTTATGGACTGGCGATCGAGCGAATGGGAAGCATGAAACAGCTTACCTTGCCAGATTTGTAGCGTATAAGCGACTGCACTGGTACCCCTGAATGCTCTCGCCCTCGCCAGGTTGGCTGGTCTACGACATGGAATCTGTCACCACGAATGCAGTATTGTACATTTTCAATCCCAAAACTCGAAACCCAGCACGAAGATGAGTCCCCTTGGCAGTATGATATTAGCATTTCCATTGACATCATTGACGAATTCAAGGTATTCGATCCTGCACCAGCCGCTGGCGATCTAGTTCTCTCAGGCGGGACTTCCTTCCCCCTGTCGTCATCCTGAGGAACCGCTGGGAAGGATCACAAGCAGGCCTAGTTACGCGGCTTGGCTATGTGAAGATGGTGGTTATTCTCTATGCCTCGGGGGCAAGCATGACTGCTTCCTCAATCTGGTCTGTCACGGCGCCTGCCTAACATAAATGTGTCATATTGAACGACTAATGACGACCAGTTGTATCCTCTGTGTGCTCCTTCGATCAGGAAGCGTCCGACGGAGCAATAGGAGTCAGCTATCAAAGCAGTGGGTGAGTTAGCTGCACACCGCGGTGCAAGGTCCTCCATCAGGCTCCTAACCAACGTGTCGAGACTCCCGTTATTCATTTGTCAACAGGAAGGATTCGCGGGACTACCCTTCAGGACGAGGGCAGAACGGCCTTCTCCCCAACAACGAGGGCCCCCGCTCGGGCGGGCAAGTAGTGTCTTGCCACCGTCTGCCCCATCATCCGGGTCTCTCGAGCGTGACAGCCTCTGGGCCTCTGGGTGGCTTTCACGACTCTCTCTGGACCATACGGGGAGGATCCAGCGACTCCTAAGATTATGCAGCACAACTCATATACACGTGTACATGCCAATCGTGACTGTTTCAACACGCTCTCACAGTGTCAAGTCCACCTTGCCACCCTCTCACCTTCTCCTCACCCCTCCCTTACCCCTACCTGCAAGGCCCGTATGACCAGCGGGGCCTCTGGTGAACACTCCCACGGCGATGCCCCTTGACACCTCTCAACAACTTCATGAGCATCACCACAAGGCAAACCCAGCCGACGGCGAACTCCAAGGTCGAGGTAAGATCCGTGACCACCTACTGTGGAGAGGCCCGTGTGGCTTGGATGCTAGCACCATCCTTTCCACCCTAGTCCACAAAACTGCACTTCTTTCCGGGCCTCCTTCTTCCTGCTGCCCTACCAGGCGAACCGTTGAGTTGGCACTAAATCCTCCGTCCAGGCTGCAGATTCTGCGGTGACCAATAAGATCCAGGAGCTTCGACGTGTCAAGCTACCGTAGCTTGGACGAACTTAATACGGACGGGTCCTACATATGCGAGGGGGGGGGGGGGGGGGGGGGGGGGGGGGGGGGGGGGGGCGGAGGTGGAAACATGCCGAGGCGCATTCGGGGCCGTCTTTGGACGAGCGAGAATCTAGGGGTGGGTGCAGAAAAGGGGGTCTTGGGGTAGGTACCGGCAACGGTGAAGGTAGGTACCCCCTTGATCCTCACCCTTGAGACCATGGCCGTCCTATATATCCACCTTCTTGATTCCGGTCACGGACGGGTGTGTGGCAGCAACTTCTCGAGTCGTCGATCGAGAGTCGAAGACCCATATGGGTATGTGCACGTAGAGCGTTGACTTGAGCCCGTCGGCGATTACACCCACCAGGAACGTAGGAGATCGCGCGTCTTACGGCATGGTCCCTAAAGACAGTCCAATACAAACTCTAGGCGCACGTCTACAGCTTCAAGTTCACTGTCAGACTGCGTCGCATATTTGTTCGACATTAACCGGTCAGCTTGTCACGCTGCTAAGACTCGGAAGACGTAAATCGAATCCGAGACCCGCGGTATCGCGTATCTTACCGTGTCTGGACATCGAAATAGGTTCTTTTAAGCCCGAGTGACTGGCCACCGACTCTGCTCTGCCATCTCATAGACTAAGACGCAAACAATCACGTGTCGACATCCGACGTTTCTTAACCCCCATTAATCCCTATAGTCAGACCTAGCCCTCTGACAGGTTCCGGAATAGAAGATTAAGGCGCCTGCGGGCATGTCTTTATTCTGATGCCTAGTGCTGGCTCTGCGTTGGCGGGTTTAGTCGTCGTGAGGCTGTGCCGGTTCCTTTTGCCTTGCCCACAATGTGAGGCTATGCTGCGTGCAAACTCCTTTGAGCCTAATGGGGCCGACTTGTGGCAATTAGTGACAACGTAACTAGGACTCAATCAACTGGTTCTGCTGAAAGTCATTTGAGAAGGCTATGGCCCTATGAGTTTGATGTTGGACATCACGGACACGGAAACGGGTTTGGTGTTCCTAGAAAGGGGCTTGGATGGGCCCCCATGTTGTGAGAGGCAGGTTCCTATTACCGACCATTGGACTAGTACACAAGGCGAAGAACAAGTCTAGATAGTGTACAGGGCGGTTCTCAGGGTTTTAGGGCGGTATCAATTGGTGAGCCCAACTGGCTCGCTCAGGATGCTGCGAGGCCATCAAGTAAATGGCCGCCTTAGATATTCTCAAAACAGCTACAGTCGGACACGCTGGGTAATGCAAATAATGATTGTCAGTACCCGGCGGGAGTTCCTGGACCGACAAGCACCCACTTGCAAGTTGCGAGTGACGAGCTGTAGAGGTCCAATTGCCCACCACCAGCAAGGCTTTCCGTGAGCATGGCAGATTCTACCTCTCACAGGAACCAGAATACCTTAGCTGTCTCATGTGGAACCTGATTTCTTGTCGTGATAACATATCCGACGGCTCCGACAGTCGGAAGCTGCAGGCCAAGGTCCGAAATAGCAGTGTGCCTGGGTATCCTTGGATTGAGCAATCATCATAGAATACGCCCAACACACCGCAAGGGGAGAGGGAGGGGAATTTGCCGCCATCCGTGTGCGAGGCATAGGTGTTTGGAGCTGCCGAAGGAAGAAACCTCCTGCTCTGCACCAGCACACCACTTGAGGCCAATTCTCACGTCACCAAACGCGGCAAGTGACATCTCTTGAACCCCACGGATGATCGTGTAGGTTCTTCTCGGACTCATTGGTTGAAGAAGATAGGGCAGGGTTGCGATGTAGGTGATATGATTCACGCACTGGCGGAGAAAGGCTGACCAACATCCTCCTATGGCACCCCAGTGCTACCACGAGTACCATGTGGGAGTCAACATATTCGCGTCTGAGGGTGGAGGGTCGTGATATGGTTGATGTCGAGGGGAAGGCCATTCTGCACACAGAGATGACAGTCATTGTCCATGTTGACTGTACGATCGCCATGGACTTATCATGGAACATCACGGAGGCATCCTGACGTTATTTAGCACCAGACACGTGTCTTGATACTAAAAGGATCGCTAGAAACTCACTGTCAACTGGTCCCATGAGAACGCCAACTCACAAGGTAATGACCGAGGAAAGACGAGTACATGGGGTTCAGAAGAAAGCAAAAAGACGCCGCTATAACTCTTACAATTTTACACTTCCCAAAATGAGTGCGCCTTGCATGCTTGTCTAACCTCTGTATCCATGAACGCTTGTTGGCAGGAAAGCAAAGAAATCAGAGCAAAAAAGCCGGCGCCGACAGAAGAAGAAACATATTCACCCCTGAAGGATGTTTCGCAAGGGCCGAGCCCATTCCCCCCAACGCCTTCTGCCCCTCGCCAACGACTTCCTTCCCAAGCATGCTATAACTTTCCGTGGCGAGCCTTGAAAATCGCAACCTTATCGTCATAAAAAAGGATCTCGCGGAGACGGAGCCGGGTCTTGAAGGCAGGATCCTCAACGAAACTATCGTCGTCGGAATCGTCCCCGCCCTCATTCTCGCTTTGCGTCTCCTCCGGATCTGTCGGACCTGTCGACGTGCCTCCATCAGCGCCATCGCCTCCGCCATCCTCATCCTCTGTGTCGTCGCCGTCGTCCTCCTCCTCCTCATCGTCGTCGTCCTCATCATCATCCTCGGACGTATCGACCTCTATGGCCCCGTCACCATCCTGGGTGTTGTCGGCAGCTGCGTGGATGGCGCCGTTCCCATGTACAGTAGTGCCGCTCGCCCCGCCCTCGGTGCCGCCGGCGCCATTGCTGGCGTTCCTGTCATTGCGGGTTTCAAGGATTTCGAAGCACTTTGTCGAGATCCCCACGTAACAGAGCTGGATTTCTGGTCGGAGAGTGATGATATCCGCAATCTGCATGGCTAGTTCTTTGGGCTCGAAGGGTTCGACGATGTGGTTGGATATGTTCGGTATGTTTAGGGAGCGTAGTTGTGGTAAGTTCGGTAGACGCTGGAGGAAGGCATGCTGTATACATGCGTTAGCCATCAAATTGTTGCCGAGACCAAACTGCGCATGTGCGACAGGAGACTCACCCAGTCCTTGTAGTCCAGAGACACAGCCAACTCCTTCAGGTTGCTCATCCGCCCGCTGGTGATGTACATCACCATTTCAGTCGGCAGCACCCATTTCTGCCACCTCGACGTGTTGTTCTCGATAGCATTAACACCCTGAACATTTGGTCGCTGGGAGCTATCTATGAGTAATTTCTGTAGACTCGAACGATGCCGCTTTATCGCACCCTTGAATATTTGTTCGATGGTGACCTGAACCGGAAGGCCGTTACGCTTCCTATCTTGCAGAAACAGGACCTCGAGTGAGTTTGGTGCCAATGTTTCCTTGACAAAGCTTATTAATGCCGCCGATGCGGCGTCTGTGTGGATACGCCTTAGTTGAAGTTGGTATTGGAGGGGTGCGTTTGACACTGTCGGTCTGCTCGTTGTCGAGATGCCCCAGCCAGAAGTCGCAGGCGTAGGCTGGTACTGTTTCTTGAGCATCTTCCACAAGGTCTCATGCTGAGGACAGTCCAGGATGGTCACACTCGTCAGGGTCGTCCAGTCAATCGCATACCGACAAACATGCAGAGAAAGGGCAACTCGTTCGAGCTCCAGTGTCTGAAGTGTCAACTTTCCGTCCAGTCTCTTCCTTCCGGAAGAGGTTGACTTGCTAGACCGACAGGGCTTGGAGAAGATAGACTTTGCCCCCCACGTCAAGTCGGAAGCAGCTTGTCCTCCTGACACTGGCTGTGCTTCGTTGCCGTTTTGGAGGCCATCAGCAGCAGCTGGTGTGGAGCTCCCTGTGGGTGATGCTTCCTCGTTGTCTGCCTGTACCTGAGCTGGTAAAGGAGTGTTTGATAAAGTAACACTTTCAGAAGACGGCGAGGCTACCGGACGGACCTTCTCCTTGCACTTGGCCGCAGTCCTTCTCCTAATATCGTAGATCTTCCCTACTAGCACCCCCAGAACGCCGCCTAATCGCCTCTCGCCAATGGTACTCTCGCCAGGCCACCTCGCGTTGTGATCGATCTGTTGCAGGTTTGACCCATCCCACGTTTGAGCAAAGTCTTTGTGGATGGCCTTGGCGGATATGCCTACCCTGAGCTCCTGTAGACGATGAACCGAGCGTGCAATCAGATCCGCCATCTCATCCAAGTATGCCAGCTCGTCAATTTCCAAGACGGTCAGGCTCTTCAGCGGCGGTAATACACTGAAGGTCGGGTACTCGACGCGGTGCTCCGCGTAGGAGATAGGACCTCTGGAAGGCGGGTGGGTAGCATTGTCTGGCAGGAGAATCCCTATCGGAGTCAAGGTGCTGCCAACTGGCACGCTTGCTGAGACGAAGGTCGTTCCCAGAGGGGCGTTGTTCGCAGGCGCTGGCAAAGCTAGTGTTTCGCTGTTATCATGCCATCTGATCCATACTCGATCCAGTTTGCATTCGTTGTTGTCGTAATGCTCGGGTAAGGACGCGAGGCCCATGAATATGTCAGACAGCACGCCCGTGGGCATGTCCCAAACGAATGTCTCCAATGACACCATCTTTGCCACGGCAAGGGCGACAAGCGTGCCTAGCATCTTTCCACTCTCCTTCGTGATCATGTACTCGGCAACCCAGTCGTTCGGGCCATTACCGAGCGAGAACTTGCGAGTATACTTGGCATATTCGTTGCCTTTGTATCTCGATAGATGAGGGGCGTCTGGATTAAATAGTCGTCGCGTGGTCCGAGCAAAGGAGCTTCCTAAGCACAGAGTCGACAATCCGTAAGTAAGGGCATCGACGCTTTTGGAATCGGTTGATGTCACATGCCCGTCCGGCCAGACGATATCAAACCGGGCGTATATATGTGGCACCGCGAGGTTGTGCAGGGTGGAGTTTGTCAAGGCTAGGGAGGTGAGATCGTTTGTATGTGTTATCTGTGACTTTCGCGGTTAGCACCATTCGGCAACACCTGGTAGGACAGAGTAACAAACTTGCCTCTTTGACTATCAATCGTAAGATGTCGACAGGAAGCTCGAGTAAGGTGAGCGGTCCGTTCCGTTCTGAGACCTTGTTCCATTCCCGTTCCTTGTCCTTCAAATACTTGGAAACGGTCGTTCTTGATTGGTCTCTTGATGCGCTGAGGGTTGAGGCAGAACTGTCCATAGAAACGCCGCCGCCCAGGAACGTTGAATCTGACGACTCTACCTCCGAGTCTAGATGTAGCTTCTCGGAAGGAGCCATGGTGTCGTTTGGTGGTGTCTCGATCGAAGGTGATGATGGTGAAAGATGTTGAGCCATTCACGAATTGGGTGGGCTAATGGCCAACATTGCTTTCGACAGTAACTTGTGTCCGGCTGCTCACCGGGGAGGTCAGCGTGGCCAGCGTCGGAGTATCTGGAGCTACAGGTGTAGAGCTTTCAAAGGGCTGACGATGGCCTCGTGACTTCGTGACTGCGTTTGTGCTTGGAGATAAGAAATTGAAATCGGGATGTCGGTCGTTACTGGGGTCGTCCTGTCGGCGCTGCATATGGAGAACCGGGGTACAATCATGGGGAAGGTCCAGGCTTTTGCCTATCACAGCACGGCGTCCCAACCGGTTCCAGACTAGCGTATCTCAAATCCCCTCCTTCGCCTCACCACTGCCGTGCTCTTGTTTGTAACTCAACCTTAAATTTACCTCTTTAATATTGCTCTTCGACATATTACTAGAAGCTCTTGACAAAGTCTTGACAAGCTGAGCATCTGTGCAGCATCTAACCTGGAACTGGTGGCGGAAGCAAGGAAGGCGCCCAAGGTAAAGTCCGTCCATGGAATGTCATACACTCTCCTTGCGACTCCCACTACAACTCTAGGATGTCGTTGTTAGTCCACGTAGCGAGCGTCCGTAAAACCAATGCCAGTAATCTTCACAAATATTCGCGAATACCTTATCAACAGAAGTCCTGCATTCCTCGCGTATTTTGTTGTCGGTCTACCTATATGTCCGGGTTGGCATCGTGGACACCTCAACACTTTTTTGGCAGCTGAAAGGGGCTACTTATAAGCTCTTCAAGGAAGGTGGGGCTTCATATTACCGTACCTGACAGGAGCAACCACTCCAAAAGGTAGCTCCTTCCCATTTGCCCGCTGCTGAAGTTACTCTGGCAATGTTCACCACCAATCTACACGTAGTACCGGTAATGCACCACATACCATTTCAAGTTCCATATTCCTTGCGTACGACCTTATGCATAATCGCAAAGTTTGAGATCGTGATTGCTTTTGCCCTGCAGAGCGCGTCAAGCGACACCAGCCACCTGAGTCGGCTCGTGACAGGCGCTTCGTCGATAAAATCTGGCCTCCGTTATGTGAGGCTGCGGGGTCTTATGCCTCCACGTCCAAATTTTTGCCTCACTAGTATAGTAGTTTCCGGTTACATCAGTGGCTGACTGACGCGAAGCCCGCCGGAGTCACCTGTCTAAACAAACCACGCTGTCCAGTTCGGACTCTCTTCCAGGCAGCCTAATCAGAGGTGTCCTTTGTTGTCCACTATAAACAGAAACCGCAACGGCTGTCTTCCAGTCTAGATTACCTACCGATACTTATTAGCGACAGATTCCGAGCTGCCAATTGCCAACCGCCCACGCGCCCAGCATACCCAGCAACACAGCGTCATTTCGCACTCGCAAGTTCTACGTAAACCAGACCTGCGCTGCGCTGCGCATCGCCTCGCGTCGCGCTCTGATTATGACGTCCTTCGTCTCGGATCTTTGGGAGTCGATCTTCACGCCTGGACCGACACCAACGCTCCTGATCGCCACGAACGTCACCTTTGCCGCGCTGCAGCTTGTCCTGGCCCTGCTTCTTGTCGCAACACAGAGCATACATTTCGTGGTGTTATCAGGCATATCAGGTGGTCTCTGGTGGGCGATCAACTGGTTTGCACGGGAGCTCAAGGTACACCAGCAGCAAGAGGAGGAGAAGGCGCGTCGCTCTGGGCAAACTCCCATAGCAAAGAGCGACGACAGCGAGACGGAGGTTGAGGGCAGATCAGATGTTGGCGCAAACAAGGGACGGGGAAGAGCGGGAGTGACAGTGGTAGGAGGGAACCCCGACGACATCACGAAGGCGGCTTCAGCGAGCAATGAGGTGGAGGTCGTCCAGAAGCAGGGCGAGCTGAAGCTACGGGTTGCTGCGGGGAACAACTCGCCATCGCAGGGCACCAAGAGCAGTGTCAGTACTGAGGATGAGTGGGAGAAGGTGTCGGAGAATGAGAACGAGAAGGACAAATGATATATCTAGAGAGACTCTTGAACGGCTTAAGCGACACTGGTGATGATACGGTCTGGGGTTATGACCATCTCAACGGGCTAGGCGGAGACTGAGCCATGACAGTATTTCATTATTAGTCATAAATAGAAGCGTGTCTACATCTATCTTTGTTTGTGCCACTACAGATCATTTACTGTGGTAGATCACTTTGTGTGTCAGTGAATGTGTCTTATCCGCTGCGTCGCGCCGTTATCGATAAAAGGCCATTGCAGCACGAGATTACTCAGCAAAATATGACGCAGATGAGGTTTAGCGCGTGATTTGATATCCACAAAGAGCCGCCCAAGTTCTTTCAGGTTCTTGCTTTCTATCCTACGCGCCTTCGTACACCGCTAACTCAACTTCCACCTTCCCACAACGTAGTCTTTTCCAGGACGCTGTTATCACCAAGGAGTTGTTCTAATATCGATCACGCAGGGTTTGCGTAGCACGCCAATAGCGAACATGTCGTCGGAGGAGCAGGAAATGATGGCGAAGATCAGCCAGCTAGCTGGTAAGTGTTGACAAGCCTGGAACCTGTCCCATTCTTGTAGAGCTACACACTGACCCCCTTGCCTATGCGCAGGTAAAATCAATCGCTTCAAGAACGAGCAAGCAGGTGTTGTTCCAGCACCACCACAGCGTCCGGTAGTTCAGCGTATGTCACCACCGGATCCTCGGTTACGAGAAGCACAAGTTGACGGTCACTTTTCAGGAGGAGGATATAACCCAGGCTTTCATCGTGGCGCGCCGTACCCTTCGCGATACAGAGGTGGCGGTAGAGGCGGTGGAGTCCATGCGCATCGTCATCGAACCCTCGTGCTCAACGGTGGGAATCCGCCAAACAAATCGGCCGTCACAGAGTCCGATCCCGCCTCGGATAGCTCGACATCTCCCTGGGTCATCAGAAATGACCGCCACCGGCAACTGATCAACTCGTCGGTCTACGAGAAGGATGCCAAAGCTCGCACGCTGGCCATCGAGCAAACACGACTCCAGTCTCGGACCGCGAGAGACCAGCGGGAGCGCGCTAAACTTATGGGCCATTTCAAACGTGTTACAGATGCTCAAGGTGTTACTGACATCCAAGGTCCATACGAGGTCATAATTGATGGTGTCCGCTTTCTGGTCACGAAGAACGGCAGCAAGCTTATTAAGGCGCCTGGTGAGCCACGTTTCCCACACTCCATGCAATACCATCTTGCGTTCTCTGCTCACTCCCGCCCTCCTACAGGTGACACCAACTCCGCCAAAGCCACACCGAAGACGGCCGTCGTTGCAGGTGTTAGGTTCTATCGGAGCAAGAACGGCAATCTTTATCGCCATGGCATTGTCAAGGCGCAGCGGTATGTCTCCCGGCTCGACCGTGGGTGGCCGCTAACCTCAGACTTTGACAGGCGGGCGGGCACAGTCAAAAAAGTTGACGTGCCCTGCAAAGAATTCTCCACGATCGGTACCTCCCAAAATCTCCAAGAACTAGCGGCCGAGAAGCGCCGTGACCGTGGCTGCGAGGTGGTACGTATGTGGGCACGCACTGACCAGAATTCTTACTCTTTAGGCTCTTGCCGGAAAGGCCCCAACTGTCGATATTTGCACGATCCTTTGCGTGTGGCTGTTTGCAAAGATTTCTTGCAAAAAGGGCAATGCATCAACGGTGATGCTTGTGATCTGTCTCATGATTTGACCCCCGAGCGCACTCCAACCTGCTTGCATTTCGCCAAGGATCACTGTACAAATCCCAACTGCAGATATGCTCACGTCAAAGTATCTCCAGGTGCTCCTGTGTGCCGCTCCTTCGGGCTATTCGGTTACTGCCAGAAAGGCGCTGAATGCACGGAGCGACATGCTTTCGAGTGTCCAGACTTCAGCAACACGGGCGTCTGTAAAACCAAGGGCTGTAAGCTCCTGCACCGGGAGAGGGCAAGCGTCCTACGCAAGAATGGAGCGACACGCGAGAAGAACAGTGACGAAGACGAAGAGATGGAGGATATCTCAAGCGATGATGACGGAGACTCGATCGACAGCGATGATGTGGACTCAGACGAGGTCGAAGAGTTCATCGGCGAAGAAGACGGCCTGGAATTCGAACAGCAAAAGGACTTCATCCGGTTCTGATGATGCTCCTCTGTTCTCCTTCGGCCTCATTCCACGCAGGCTGATACCTTCCTTTCTTCCGTGACTTTCCGTCTGTGGAATCCACCCTCCTGATACTGGAACGATCCCCCTTTTTGTTTCTTTTGTCTTACAAGGAATTGCCATCAGGGCGATGAATAACGGATAGGCAGCCTGGGGCTGTCTTGGGCTAGGGTTACAGGCGTTCTTCTTCCCTGCATGGGCATAGACCAGGACGGTCAACACTAGCTGCCGTATGCACTTCAGAATGTGCAAACACGCGCTAGGTTTACGTAGAACTTGATACATTCTTAGAAGTACCTAATGGAAGATGAAGAGACTGAGAACCTGGTTCGGGACCATGCATCGGCAGTGAACACGTGCGTCTGCTGACTTCTACCAAACCCCCCTTATCGCCGAAAACGACTACCGGCGACTGAAGTATGGTCCGAAGCCTTCGGATCATCGAGCCTCCCCAACTCTGTAAGGTTAACATTTGCCGAACACGACACTATTGACAGCACTCCTCCAGGACTACCAACCATTATCAACCCCGCATCTCCATACCTCTGTCTCGGTTGTCTTGGCCCCAAATACTCAGGGCATGGTCCCAAAATTCCCCGCCCTTCTGCCCCCGCCTCCGCACTTGATCGCGCGGAGTCGCGCATTCACAGCGTACATCCCCACGCCATGACCCATGTTACCGGTCCGCAGTTCGTTGACTAAGTGCTTCCAAATGGCACACTAGAGGTCGCGAAGGGCCAGAAATGGGCGTCGAAACCTGGGTTCGACCGTCAGACCTACGCGCGGGCAGCCCCTGGGGTATGCAAACTCCCTCACTCTACCTGTCCACCTCGCCTCCGCGGCTCCACATACGGATAGCCGTACATTCTTAACTCTCTAGCGGTCCTGCGGGCGGAATATGTATAAGTGTCCAAGTGGACCATGGCGCCACAGGATGCCACGGGGGCCGCTACGTGCAGGGTGTAGGTGCCGAGACGTTGGGTGAGGTCCTCGATCGGAGATTGATAATGGGCAGATCTGTATGGGTAGATGGGATGTCACACATGTAGTTCCAGCTATGACGGTTGCGTAGTTATATCTATAGCGCGAGGGCGGCACCACTCGCCCCCAATACTGAAGTTGGAGATCCTAATATATGTTGTGTGTTTGTCCCTTTGTGTAACCACCGGAGCTTCCTCATTTCATGCTTGACGATTAGTAGAAGCAAAGAAGACTCTGATCTACTTCTTGGTCTGCGGAACTTCGAAAACATCGCCTGAGACTTCAAGTGATCGGCACATACATACACGAAGTAAAAGATGGGCTCGGCAACTGGCGTGAACGGCCTGGCGAACGGCGCCAGCGGATTCACCCTGAAGGATGCTACGATTGAAAATCTGCGGCCTCTTAGGGTGGTGATGGTGGGAGCCGGCTTCTCGGGAATTTGTGCTGCTATTAGGTGAGTTCGTATTGTCGCTGAAGACGGTCGTCAACATCGACGAGATACGGACAAGTAGCTCACATGCGCCGACAGGATACCGGAAAAGCTGCGGAACATCGATTTGACCGTGTACGAGAAAAACGAGGAAGTCGGCGGCGTCTGGTTCCTAAACAAATACCCCGGTCTTGCCTGTGATATCCCCTGTAAGCTTGTGAACTTCCACAACATAGCAAAGAACGAGGGCACTGATTCTGGCATAGCACATTCGTACCAATACTCCTTCGCGCCCAATCCGCACTGGACCAGGATGTACGCACCTGGAAAGGAGATCCAGCAGTACCTCAAAGACGTAGCAGACCGGTTCGGCGCGACGAGGTTCATCAAGACCTCGCACAAAGTCGAGAGAGCCGAGTGGCTCGCGGACGAAAAGAAATGGAAGCTCGACGTCAAGAATGTTTCTACTGGTGAGACCTTCGAGGACAAGGCCGACATCTTCATTACCGCCCGAGGGCAGTTGAACGAGTGCAACTGGCCGGATCTGCCAGGTCTGGATAAATTCCAAGGCAAACTGCTGCATTCTGGCGACTGGGATGACAAGTAAGTTCTTTTCCGGTGCTCTTCCCTCCGCTCTTGGATTGCTTGCTAATCCATACCCCAGTTATGACTTCAAGAACAAGAAGATCGGTGTCATCGGAAACGGTTCCAGCGCCATCCAAATCATCCCCTCCCTCCAGAAGATTGAGGGTACAAAGTTGACGTGCTTCATGCGCTCTCCGACCTGGATCTCGGGTGCGTTCGGCGATAACGCCATGAGGCAGCTGGGTCTGGATCCCTCACAAACCGAGTGTAAGTTCAAGACACCCAACCTAGACCTTCCCTGAACTTTACACTTATCACTTCCGTAAACAGTCACCGAAGCCCAACGTCAAGCCTTCGCTTCGGACCCAGCCGGCTACCTCGCCATCCGCAAGTTGATTGAAGATGACGGCAACCTCATCCACGACAGCACCATCCAAGGCAGCGAGATGCAAAAGTTCCTGGTCAAGTCCTTCCGCGAGGACATGAGCAAACGTCTCGCCGCCAAACCGGAGCTGTTGAACAATATCATCCCGACATTCTCCCCGGGCTGTCGTCGCCTCACTCCCGGCGTTGGCTTCCTCGAGTCCCTGACGCAAGACAACGTCGAGGTCGTAAACGGCAAGATAGCCAGCGTCACAGAGACCGGCGTGGTACTCGCCTCGGGCCGCCACATCGAGATCGACGCCCTGGCCTGCGCGACGGGGTTCCGCGTCTCGGCCCCGCCTCCCTTTGACGTGATTGGGCGCAACGGCAAGACGCTCGCCGAGCGCTGGACGCCGTACCCGGAGTCCTACCTGTCTGTGACGATCGACGGGTTCCCGAACTATCTGATGATGTTCGGGCCCAACAGCGCCATCGGTTTCGGCAGCCTGACCAAGATCCTCGAGGCCGAGACGGACTACGTCGTGCGCATCATCCGCAAGCTGCAGAAGGAGGATTACGCGACCATCGAGCCGAAGCCGGAACGGGTCAGGGATTTCAGCGAATACTGCGACGAGTACTTCAAGGATAAGGTGTATACCGATAACTGCAAGTCGTGGTACCGGTCTGAGGGCGGGCAGGGTGATAAGATTATCGGGCTGTGGCCGGGTTCGACGCTGCATGCGCTCGAGGCGCTGAGGACGCCGCGGTGGGAGGATTTCGATTACGAGTATGTCGATGAGAAGGCCGCGAAGAATCCGCTGCGGTGGCTAGGTAATGGGTGGAGTGAGACGCAGAAGAACGGTGATCCGTCGTGGTATATCAACCCGGAGGAAGTCGAGATACCGTACGGTGCCAAGCCCGAGGAGAACCCGAGGTACAAGGCGAGACCGTGGTCGCATTGAGAGGGCTAGATACAGCAGATTCATATATGATGTAGATACTTAGATAAATCACGTGCCTATGTTTGTCCATCAGTCACTTGTCGTTTCAAAGATTGCTTTCTAGGTTGCAGTCCCATGTCTGTGTTGATGTGCGTGAACCTGCAAGGGAATCGAGCATCACATGGCAGCTGAGCGGTGTGAAGACGTCGGAAAACTAGATTGGCTATGGCACAAGGCGTGTATGGACACTAAGGTAGGTAAGGTAGTACATAGGGAATCTCTCTTTCGCCAGCTCTATATGCAAATGCTTATTGCGCCTTGGAAGAGACAATCCCTACAGAAACTTGTCAGTTGTTTTCCCTCCCACGGTCTGCCATAGAGAAGGAAGACTTACTCTCAACATCTGCCACACTCTGCTGCAGAATCTGCTGCAGGACCTTGGGGTTCTCCAACTCCTTCTGCACCTTGGCGATGACGGACTCGGCCAGCTCCTTCTGCTGACGCTGCTTGACCTGGCCCTCATAGCGAACCCACGAGTCGAGGACTGCCTTGGCCTCGGCGGCCAGAGCGGTCTTCTGCTCGAGCTCGTATGCCTCGGCCTCAAGCTTGGCGGTTTCCTGTGGACATATCAGCATTCCGTTGTCCCATGAGACACCGCAACGGCGTGACGCGATCGGCGCTGCGGTTTTATCATTCTTTTCGCTTACCTTTGAAACAGCGAAGAGGCTCTTGGTGATATCAACAACCTCCGACATCTGCTGGACGTTCTCCATGCGGACCTTGACAGCCTCGGTGTGGTCGGCACGCGCAGCGTTCAGGATACCCTTGATCTTCTCGTTCTGCGCTTCGGCCCACTCCTTGTACATGGGGCCACCGTACTTGATGAGGGCACCCCACACGCTGAGCAGGCAGAAGGCGACGACGGTCTCCTCGTTGACAACATAGTACTCGTTGCTGATGGCGTAGATGGACAGACCGGCGGCGGACGAGAGGATGGCCGTCTTGGAGACGAGGCTGCTGCCGGGCAGGGAGTCGATGATGGACTGGGCCTTGGTCTTGGGGTCCTCGGCGGGGACGTTGGATGAGGCGCCGCGGACGGCTGTGAGCGACGTCAGGGACGGGAGGGTGCGTTGCGAGAGAGACGGTCGGAGGCGGGCGGCCCCTGGATTTCGACACTGTTGTTAGCGATTGCGACTCAATTGGGTGCGCGTTCGGATCGTGTGTGATGGAAGAACTTACCGACAGCGGTCCTTGCCAAGCGGGACGCCATTGTGATGTGTGATGATATCAGGGCTGGACTGGCTAGCGATTGACGTTGATGGGCAGCTTCGGAGGAGGGTTGAGGTTTTAACGAGATGCTTAGTTCAAAAGCTTCGGCAATACAATTGTCACGTGACGCTGCACCTCGCAGGTTTCTCTTATCCTGCAACTTCCGATAGCGATTGACGATGGCCCCGCTTTAAAAAAAGATTCCCCATCCCGCATCGTCAATCTCAGAGTCAAGGAAGCATTGGAGAGCCGATTTGCAGGGTTGTCTTTTTCAGACTGCAGAGATATCAACATGGCAGGAAAGCCGGAGTCATCTGGCTCGAAGCGGAAACATAAGGGCGGCGAGGAGCCTGTCAAGAAGCGTTCACGGTCAACAAGCAGCGACGACTACGAGTCCTCATCGGACGGCGAGATCGATGATGTACATTCGAAAATTCTGTTACTAGAGACCGAGATACTGGAGTCTAGGAAACACTACAACAATATCACGACGCTTATCGGTGTTGCGCAGCAAGGAGACCCGCAAGACGCAGAAGTTGCTATCGTTGCAGCGGTCTCGCTATGCAGGGTCTTTACCCGTCTCCTTGCGGCGGGGAGCTTGACGAAGAAGAAGGGGGCATCTGAAAAGGAGGAGACAGTCGTGCGGTGGCTCCGGGAGCGGTTATCAGAGTACAGGAGGGTCCTTACGTCGATGCTCCAGCAGGAAGAAGCTGCGCTGACAGCCTCAACCCTGTCTATGCGACTGTTGAAGGCTGAGGCGCAGTATCTGAATGGTACCGGCGAGTACAGCTTTCCGGGAGCGTCCTTTTCCGAGTTCATTACCGCAATAGTGCGGCCGGAGGTAGATGACAGCGTGCGGGCAGAGTTCATTGAGAAGTTCGTGGACGAATACGACGACATCCGATTCTATACCTTCAGGACTCTCCGAGAGATCTTGTCTGAGTCGTCGGCCAGCTCTCTGGGAGAGGATACCGTGATTAACATCTTCGACTTCCTGACATCTATCGAGGGAGTACCAGACGCGAGCGAGGACCTGGACTTCTACATAGACCCTCCCACCAAGAAAACGCACGCACTCCGTACACTCTCTCAGCACAAGAAGCAGGCACAAGAAGCATGGATGGCATTGATGAGATTGGGTCTTAACAAGCCGCAAAAGAAGAAAGTCCTCGAGATCATGGCGGCCTCAATAGCCCCCTGGTTCACCAAACCGGAATTGCTGATGGACTTCCTGACGGACTGTTACAACGAGGGCGGATCAGTATCACTCCTGGCACTGTCAGGTGTCTTCTTCCTGATCCAGGAACGGAACTTGGATTATCCTCTTTTCTACAACAAACTCTACTCACTTTTGGATGCGAACCTTTTGCACTCGAAGCACCGATCACGTTTCTTCCGCCTACTCGACACCTTCCTCGCCTCCTCCCATCTGCCCGCCGTCCTGGTGGCAAGCTTCGTCAAAAGACTTGCGCGCCTAGCGCTCAATGCTCCTCCAAGCGCCATCGTCGCGATTGTTCCCTGGATATACAACATCCTGAAGAAGCACCCCCTCTGTACCTTCATGATCCACAGGGTGCCGCGAACCAGAGAGGAGAAGGCAGAGATTGAAGCCGAGGGGCTCGCAGATCCCTTTTTGCCCGATGAGATGGATCCCATGGAGACGCGGGCGATTGAGAGCTGCCTCTGGGAGATCGTTCAGTTGCAATCGCATTACCACCCCAATGTGGCGACTATTGCGAAGATCATCTCGGAGCAGTTCACTAAACAGGTCTATAACCTGGAGGACTTCTTAGATCATTCTTATCAGAGTGTAAGTTGAGATGTTTTCTCAGTACAGTGATATCGGTTGCTGACAGTCCCCGTCTACAGCTTATCGAGGCGGAAATGCACAAGGAAGTCAAGAAACCGCCAGTGGTCGAGTTCATGATTCCAAAGAGGATATTTACCTCGGCGGAACCCGGCTCGGGTGAGAAGAACAGTCTGCTGGTTGACCTATGGGACTTCACTCCGCAACCGTGAGGGCACATATATCGATCTTTGATATTGCAGTCTACACCAGGATGATAAGGAAGCACTATCCACCTGTGCAACATTCTGAGCGTGAAGCCCAGCACGTGGTGTCTTTTCGCAAAGAGCCTCGAAACTATTACGCCATGGTATTGTCGGGTTGCCCGGGTCGACCTAGCCCTCGGTGTATACTGAAGAATGGCTCTCCTGTTAGTCGTGGCAGAAGTCCAGCCGTGAGCTAGGCGGACATGGCGATCCAGTATAATGGGAATGTCGGTCGTTGGATGGTCTGAATACTGGCAGATGTATATAGCGTATTGTGTCTTGATCATGACCACATAGTGATGGCTTCACTCAGCTGCAGTGTCGGGTGCTTTGCGGCATTCGCTGGAGGATTATGCTAGTATCCCAAGGTCAAATGGATCTCCTGATCAAGGGTGCCCTTGGCACACAGCAACTCATGCACCTAGGAAAATTCGGTATACCCTCCATTATCGTCACTTGCAGTCTCGCTCCGCAGCGTGAAACCCTAGGCTGTTCCTGACCAACGTCATACAGACAGGCGCCAGGCGCCATTATGTGCCGTTGGTGCATAACTCTCCCGATCGATCTGTGTCTCTTCGCACAACACGTTCGGGCCAGCTCCCAAGCTCCACTGGCCCAAACACTGACTTCTCTCCCTCGACTTGTTCTGTTGTACGTGCGCCAGTTCCGTAGGCAGGTTCTTTCATATCTGTTATCAATGGCCCAGTGGCATCGTGTTCGAGGGCGCCTGCCGCCCCGCACTTCACCGTCGGAATATTCCATGTTGCAAAACGGCAGACAGATTCCCGTAACATGTAAGACGCTTCCGGCAGTGACAGTACAGGCCAAGTACCGGGTCCGGCCGATGAGCACGACTTGTACGACGGAGGCATCACAGCCCGGGTATGCAGGGTTTGAGGTGCACCTGTACACGGCATCCAAGGCGCACACATCCGGCACGAGTTTCTCGAGCCGCACGGCACCAGTCTCTTCTACATGAAGTCCACTACAGACATTCATAGCATCGAAACACAAGTGGTAACGCAAAGGAGAGTCCAGGGACACCGGCAGGAGAAGTCGAAGACTTCTCGGAAAGATGGGGCTCAGGGCTGCGTCGCTTCGAGAAGAAGCTAATGACTGTAGGACAGGAAACTCGCCTCGTTTCAGACTTGGAGTTCGCTCGGGGCGTGGAACGTACGACGTAAACAAGAGGATGTATTTCTGGGGTGATCATCCGCGCATCTTCAGATACTTGATCCAAGTCGGCGATCAAGATTTCGATACGGACTGTTCTTCAAAGGGGACAGCTATCACTGGTTGGCTGACCATATGAATCCTCACCGCTAGATCGGGTATATCTGGGTTTGGAGATACATATGCACGCTTGACCTAAATAGGAGATCTGCTGTCAGAACGAGGTAATCCGCAGCATCAGGACAGTGTTTGTTGTTAAATGGGCCAAGATTACATCCCTGCCGTCTTGATTGTTTTCTAATATGTCGCGGTGGATGATGGACTCCATCGGACGGTCTTCCTTGTCACACCGCAACGACGTTTGCACCGTGCTCAGCAATCCCACGTCCAATGCTTTTTCAGTTCTATTCCCTCGGACCAAACAGGAACAAAGATGTTGCAAGCCGTCAGATATGCAAGTGGCCGTTAGGGCTGGCAGTCTTGAAGGTGATGAGACATGCACCACAAGCGCCGGCCTCATGGTTTACATGCAGGTCCAGTCAGCTTGCGATTGGCACAATATTATACGCTGGAATAGCCTCAGTCCCTAGACTCCTGTTTGAAATTATTAGCCATGCTGGAAGCCGAAGATGAGGCCGACACTGTCAAATGCCTTTATTCCGTGTCGCCGGTTTCCGATCGATGGCCATGAACTGATCTGACACCGGCTATCGGCTTCGCCGCACACTCGTGCCAGCGCAAGCATGACTTATCAGCCTTTACCGCTTTTTGAAGCAGAAGGAATGCAAGAACCGGATAGCATCCGGCTCCAAACGTCAGCTATAGCAGGCGTGGCTTCACCGCCGTTCTTCGTCCCGCTTTCGAGGTTTCTCTGCGGTGTCAAGATGCTGTACGTTCGCCTCGGTTGAGGTTAGTGCCTGGCAGAAGCCAGCCCGGAAGACAGCCAAGGAACAAGAAGCGAGTGGTTGCTGGAACCCTTGGTTTGAAAGTTGATGGTAGCCCAGAACAGGGAAAGAAGCGTGATGCCCAAGAATCCATCCATATGGTGGTCCCTCGCGCTGAGGTTGATACGACGCCAGTGTGCAACAACGATGTGCCATTCTAGCCAGTCCTACTGCGTACTCCAGGACATATCGGACTGGCAGGCCGTTAGGACTTGGATCTGGACAGGAGGTATGCCTGTCATACGGACCAGACCCAAGGTACAAGACAGCGCAAACGAAGCAACGAATCCGGTATCACTAAGAACATCCAAGGCGTTGATGCCGCGAGGCCATGTAACGACTGACGCTTGATAGGCCGAGTCATGGGTCGGCGCTCCATAAGCACAAGCCTGCGATGACCTAGGCAGAACGAACACTCTCGGCGAGGAGTCATTGCTGGTATCCAACTGCGTATCATTGAAGGCTCCTTGGGCAGTAATGAGGCGCGCGTATGTCTCGAAAGACAAGATCGCGAGGGAGTCATACATGGCAAGATCCGTTCTTGGGCAGCTTCCGGTATGGAGATTACCGCCTCGGCACCAACATCTTTCCACCTTCCAGTAGTATTCGAGGAGTCGCCCAGAAAAATATCCTGGGTGCAAAAGCCATGTGCACTCGTGCTCCAACCACTGGTACACCAAGAGCAGTACTTACGCACAACTCCGCAGATTGGCACGAGGGGTTTGGTACCAAGACCGGACATCCTGACACGGAGCATGACCACTCCTTTCCGTGACTTGGTGATAGCTGTCCATGACCACTGCGTAAAGTCGATACGCCAGCTAAGCAAATGTGCTCAGGAATAGTGTGTGGATCAGCCTGCCAACCCGGTTGTACAAAGCCCTGATAAGCTTGATTGGGTGCTGGCCATGACCGTCATGGCTCCCTGATGTGACACGAGTCGGACTCCAAGGTGAGCAACTGTTATTACACAATCCGGCGGTATGCAGTTCGGTCAGGCTGAGGTCAGTTGAGACCCAGCCAGAGTTGTAAGGGTCATTCATACCACCGGCCTAGAGACAGACCAGTCTCGCCTTGTTTGTCGACGAAAGCTGCCTGGGAAGCGGAGGTGACGACACTGCCTCGACAGTCCCAAGGTAAGAGTAGGTGTGATATCGGAGTTAGTGATATGTTAGCCCTGAGACACTCTAACCCGCGCGGCGGATCAAGGTAGTGTCCGTTTCGCATAAACAGAGACATGACGATTCGCTGGACGCGTTCGCGCGTGTCTGTCCAGAAACACACCGATAGTTCGTATTAGGGTTGGGTACAGACGCTTTTGGGCAGTAGGAGGTCTAACGGTGGTAGCGGGCCTCTGAATATGCGGCCAATATGCACACTCAATATTGGCCAGTCCCGACATCAGGTTGAGCGTCGCTGCGGGTCCTGGGGTGGCCGCGAGTGAAGAGCTCAACACCAGCCACCCCAATTGCTTCCTCCTCAGCGCCCTTCGTCAGTCCAGAAGTGCGGAAGCGTGAAGCACTGTGCATTGATTTGATCGGTGCGTGATGCGTTCTTCTGTTTTGTGAAGGCACTTCGATCTCAGAGAGGCTTGTGAGACCTGTGGATAGAGCAGCGTGACCCAACATCGCGCCCTGCTGATAATTGAGCTGTGAGATGCAGAATCGAGGCAACTTAGAGACCTCATGAGGAGAACAGCAAGTACGGCGCCGCAAAAGGGCTGTTACAGTCGGAATTATCACGTGACCGTATGTTAACGTTCTCGTCGCGCCGTCGAGACGGAGCTACCACTAGCCTGGTGAAGTAGAGAGACGCTGGATTCAAGAACGTAAGCCAGATGTGAAGTCCTCGGTGAATTGGGGAGCGAAGGTTGAGTTTCCTCCAGTGAAGGTCTTCCGTCCCAGGCGAGGCCTATCAAGGACCTTCGTTTCGGAGAGATCATCGCGGCCGCGATGTTATCCAAAACGCTCGTCCATGTCCGTGAGATCCGTTTCGTTGCAGTCTGTCCATTGGACTCGCACTTATGGCTTCAATGGGCGAGGACCATGTGAATACTTGTGTCGTAGTCATACCTGACGTCCAGCAAGGCGCATTGGCTTCGAGCTCGACGCTCACCGCTTGATGTTCTGCGTCCTAGACCCTTGAATAAATAGCTTCCCGTGGATAAAGCCAATCTCTGGACGCCGCTTGAAGTGATCCCAGAATGCTAGAAGCCAAGAGCCCTCTAATGGTACCTAAAATCATGTAAACCGAAGTTCAGCTCGATCATAGACAAGTCCTGGCATCATTCAAGGCAGTTGCCACCACGGAGCCAATTGATCACTCATCGGGCGACTAGAACTTGAGCCAGAAAAGAAGAGGAACGTCGCGCGGGAGACAGCGGCGGCCATCCGTTTGGCGCGTCAACAATGGCGTTCTCACCAATGGTCGTTTGGTGAATCGTTCGACGGAGACGATTCTACAGACTCTTTAAGATGGGGGGCCAAGGCACGTCTCGGAGTGTTCACGGGGGTGGGAATGGCCAGGATCTGTGTGGGTTGATTGTCTCGGGTCGGCCACCGAGCCTCTGTCGCATGGGTTCTTTCAGCGGTCACTGGACCGTTGATGGGTGCTTTGGGTGTCGATGACCTGATGGCCGTTGCTGCCCAACCTTAGCCTAGGGCGGCCAGTGGTTTCTCGAGTTTACACTCCAGATCCACTCGATTTGGTCGACACACTGGGCTCTCCGGCAGCCAGTGCAGTTGCTCGTCCGATGGCCTCAATCATCGATCCACGCCTCCAAATCCAGTAAAACAGGTACTGCGTGATGAGCTGATGACAAGCACTTTGGGGGTTGAGGTTGAGTGCCTGGAAGTGGTTTTGTTAGGAAAGATGAAGCACGAATTGCCGAAGCTGTCTTCACTACCAGGTAGGCTTCCCGCGCTGATCGAAGGCATCCCCCACTAATTCTACCCCGCGAAGCGAACAATGGACGTCGCAAGTTGAAGTCAACTTCCTGCGCAGAGTTCGATGTTAACCATATGTGCAAAGTCGCCGCATCCTCCAGAAACCCTGAGACCCTGGGACAGAGAGAACTGTTTAGCAACTGATCCTTCCACTAGGTACTTCTGAAGCCTTGAAGATGTTGATTCTAACCCGATTTGTATGGTAACACAATGGCCTTCTGTGTCGGCTGTTGCGCATCTGCCCTGGCAGTTTGTCTCCGGGTTCAGGTTCCTTAAGGCAGACAGGACAGGCTCACAATACAGTTTCAGATGACACAACAATCTGGGGATTAAATGGCCTGCTATCTCAGGCTTACCCAGTCAGCACCCCGAGATCCCTTCCGAGGAGCCCTACCTGTGGTGGTGGTCGGGTGTTACCTCGACTCTAGGTTGTGCCACCCACTCGCCATGGCTGAGAATAGGTACCAAAGTACTGATGGACACTTCCATTCTGTATCCCAAAACATTGATATATATGTACCTTAGTAAAATAGGTCCGGAAATACCAACAACAGGAAGCTACCTGGTAAGGTACCTTAGTAAACCGCAAGTTGGTTTCAACCGACCTTTCCTAAGGACCCCGCCATAACCAAGTTGGGCACCCTCCATCTAAGGTACCTACTAGGCAGTCCCTCCTGCATAGAGTACATCTTGACTCTTGAGCCATGACTGACTAGAGGTACCTTAGAGCCACTGGCACGGGCCGAGTTTGTCAGGCCGGAGTCGGTACGTACCGCAGAAGCTGCCCCCCAACTTTTGCCCTTTCAGAAGATCGAGACAGGGGTGCTGGATCACATCAAGCTCGATTCCATCTCTGGGCCCGACCGATAGTCATCAGACGGAACTACAAAACCAAGAAGAGACCCTCCTTCCGGCAGCCCATCCATCTGCACACCATCAAGCATCTCATAATTGATTGTGTGTGCTCAGGAGACAGACCGGATTCCTCTTTAATCTGGCTGCCCGCATTGCACTTGTTGCACCTTGTCTTACCGCCGCCGCTACAACTATATCCTACTCATCTATCATCCTGTCTTCCGACTTCCTATACACTTCGCTCTACCTGCACTACTTCTTGTCCATCCCCTTCTCTCCGCAACTGCAGAGACGACAGCGAAGAGTCGAAGACCAAAGTCTCACTCTGTGCGGCCAACTCCTACGCAGGTACAATACACCTGGATTTCAGCGCCTGGTATGTGAGTTTCAACTTTCCTTGCTTACAGATCTGTCTTTGCCATGGTCATGATCCGTTGCCGGGATTTGCGTACCTTAGTCCAGACGGGACTCTGGTACGCTTTAAAGAAGGCACCATCCCGGCTTCCCGCGCACCCGTCTCTACTGTACCTTTACCCACTTCATGACCTTCCTGCCCCCGCCAGTCTGTTATCGATCTGAACGCCTTATCTTGCCTTGGACTGCCTCTCATCCATCCTCTTCCCTCCCCACTCTGCGTCTTACACGGCTGCACAATACACCAAGGTATCCCATCCTTCGTTGCTTATGAACCTCAACATTCGATTTCATTCAGAACGCTCTGTCTCAGCCTCGATCCAAAAGACTGATGACGACCGGGGTCGGCTGGCTTTTTGTGATCCTCATCGCTTCAGCGGATACCTAACCCAGTCCAACCACCCCCGGCCACCCCAAAAATAAACGAAGCGAGAAAAGCTGCTGTGCTCACCGCTCAACCGTCTGCGACTAACACAACCCGTTTTGACAAACAGTGATCGCACCATTCTTGAAATCGACACACAAAACCATCGTGTCGATATTCCTCAATCTCTTCTCATAACACTCTTTCAGCTTTTGGTGCCGGTGACCTACAATGGTCTCGGCCTTCCAGATGCAACAGTTCTACAGAGCGCCGTTATCGGTCGACACAAATCACGCTCAAAAGTACTTTGAAGAGGAGGACTCGGGTATACTAGACGAAAGTATCCTCGATCAGAGTGGCGTTGACTCGGGCCTGGAGATGTCACCTCCCATGGTCGACAGCAGGAGAGATTCCTACGCTGTCTCCACTGGCCTATTCTCACCAAAGACGGAAGATTGGCAGTCAGTTGATATGCAGTCGGTGCCTTCCAACAACCCTTTCCTGGACCAGAACAGCAACAATCCTTTTATGAGGCTAGATCAACATCAGCAGCCAGCCGCATACGGTGCCCAAGGTCACTGGGGTTCCATCAGCACATCTGGCGCAGCAACTCCCATACAAACCTTTGACAGTCTACCCACCGAGTTCGACTCCACTTCCATCTTCCAACGACCACCTACAATGTCGGCACCGACACCTTTCGGTAATGCTGGCACGCAGATGAACATGTTCCAATCCCTGGGACATCACAGCAATGGCTCCATACCGGCCTCGCCGCAGAAGGACCAATCTATGCCCAAACGCAATCGTCCTGGCAGCCCCATGTTCCGGTCGCACAATGAATTGCGCAGAGGTGACGGGATACGCAAGAAGAATGCTCGCTTCGATATACCTGCTGAGCGCAATCTCAGCAACATTGATCACCTCATTGCTCAATCAACGGATGAACAGGAGATCAAGGAGCTCAAGCAACAGAAACGTCTCCTGAGAAATAGGCAAGCTGCTCTTGACTCGAGGCAGAGGAAGAAGCAGCACACAGAACGGTTGGAGGACGAGAAGAAGCAGTACACCGAGGTCATCAACCAGATGGAACAAGAAATGGACGAACTGAAGGTGCAAATGGAACAATTGCTTCGCGAGAAGGATCACTACACCCAGTATATCGAAAGCATCAACCTTGAGAAGGAGGAGATGATCCGGTCGCACACGATCGAAACTGGCGAGCTACGCAAGAAGATCAGCGTTCTGACGAATCACGTCCAGAGCCTCGAAGGACCTGCCATGACCGCCGGTCCGGCCGTTCCTGCTCATGCCAGCTTTCCTACCGCTTTCGGCGAAATGGAAGGACTTAGCATGGACGGAACCTGGGACAATATGCCTCTCTTCGGCGACTTCTCCATGGAGCAGCAACCCGACGTCAAGCAGGAGACAATGCAGATTGTGCCTACCAAGAAGCCCGAGGTCACCCTACCGAGCGACGTCGAAAAGTCTTCGCAACCAGGTGGCATCCTATTTATGCTGTTCCTTGTTGGTGCCTTCGTCCTCTCCAATCGAGCGACAGCACCCATCAGGGTGTCGGAAGATGTCCGCGAGGCCTCTGCGACCCTCCTCGAGAACGTCTTCAAGGATGCTGGCGTAGCGCAGTCGGCTTCTGCGATGGATGCTATGGCTCCCCGACCATCTGGCGCCGACTGGGCTCGGGCTCCTGCACCCCCTCTGTCCCATCGCTCTTCCGCCATGGACGGTGTCACGCCGTCCATGCTTGGCGACCTGACGACTTCTCTTGCTCAACCAACGCAACAGCAGACAAACGAACAGATCTTCTCGTTGTCTGCAGCGCAATACAATGGTGTTGCATCGCAAGACTTCCTCCACAACCCTCCCACCGAGAAACCCGACAGCCAGGGCAGACGAAACCTCGCCGAGGCCCTAGCCAACATGAGGAACAACAAGAATGGCGCTGCAGAAGTTTACACGCGATCACTTCTTTGGGACCAGATTCCAAGCGATGTGGTCCGGAGCTTCGCAAAAATGGTAGCCGAGCGGAATACACTCGGCCAGCAAAATAACGACAGAGACACATGACGATTTATGATGATATGAGCCAACAGTCTCACGATCTACGGCCCTCAAACATATACACACACGATCTACGACCTATGAACGAAACGCCACTCACACCAGTTTGCGATTTTCAAGTTTTTTTCAAGCGTTAGCCTTTGCTTTTGACATACACTTCATTGCTCGCTCCCGCGACAAACCAGAGACCTCTGCTGCTCACGCACCGAACTTTACTTCAGTTCTATTCTCACTATCCTGATCGATTGGGAGCCCACGATATTTGGTCATTTATTTTGCTTTGTTATTTCTTAAGCGATCCAAGCAATTTAGCAGGCGAGCATTTGATTTGGTGTTAACTGTTTCTATCTCTTTCAATCTGATGCTTCAGCGTCATGTCGTATCTATGAATTCATGTGGTGAGGATGGACTGGCTGAACTGGCGGCTTGAAAGGTAGCACTGATGGAAGACCGCCGGCGTTGGAAATCAGGTGCTAGGTCGGGGGAGCGTGAAGCGCCCTGCTCTTGAGGCCTTAGTCTAATGTTGATATGCCTTTCCTTCCGTTTGTCTTTTCATGTACTATTGGAATAGGACGAGGGATCACTGTTGGAAGAGAGCCAGTCTCGCAGACGCAGCATTGATCCAGGCATCGAAGGACTGATTGCTGGGCAAGGGAGGGGGATTACGATACCTACGGCATATGAAGATAAGGGATGACGGACGCCTCTACGGCCGCAACGACATGTCTTAGGACATACTTACCATTCGAAACTTCTCCTTTGTTAATTTCCATTCGCTGCTGGGGTGTATCGGGACGATCATTTTCGCAACAGCATAGTCAACCACAGAAACTGAACAACACGATCTACCACTTGCGAAAGTAAAGCGGCATCACATCATGAGAACAGAGCCTTGGATGAGAATTCTAAGACCGGTCTGATTACACCCTCTGTCGCGACTTCACCACAATAGGACTCTTGCAGAACACATTATTACCTAGTACAGCTAGTCCTTCAGACAGGCATAGTATACTGTAACTGAGGTAGGTAGGCAGCAATCACCCTCTTGGGAGAATCTGCAAGTACTGCAAACTGCTTCACTGCGAAAATCTGCAAATCTTCATAAAACGCTTAAACAGGTATCATTAATTGGTATGTGTTCTGTGAATGACATTTTACAATCCAGTATCATCACTTCTTGCCACTGCCAGGCGTGTATTTGTCCTTCCAAATCCTGTAGACGAACTTGTCAATTAGTGCTCTCTTGGGGATTCGTGACGCTGTAACATATGACCAAGTCCCACTTCAATCGGGACGGGACGAACGGATCACCAGTCGTCCAGGTACGTGGGTGATTGCGTCAGGCGAGAGAGTCGACAGCCATAGAGGAGGGGGAGCTCGAGCTCAGGTGAACCGAAGAGCTGCACTTGCGGCCGCGTACGAGGCCCGGTTCCTATCTATCCAATCGGCAGCTGTAACTGGTTCCAGCAGAGGGCCCCGGGAACCTCCATCTTTGTCCCTGTGCCGCATATCGCGGGTGGTGGGCCGAACGAGGCCCAGCCGTCTGGTGGGATCATGAGGGTAGACTAGACCCCGCAACAGGAAATTATGCAAGATTGTCTTCAGCGAGACACAAGACACTGCCGCGGCGCCCAAGGAATGAGACATTGCGCAAGAAAAGAAAGTAGGGCGAGCTGCGAGGTCCTGGAGGTGGTTGCACCGGAAAGCAGCGAGAGCCTATCGAGCTGGGGCTGCGCAAGTCATCTGCGACGAGGGACATGCGAGACGGTGGGGTCTTCTCGTGTTACGCGACTTTGCGATTGGGGGAAGACGGGGAAGAAATCATGGAAGACGACAATGACAAGACAGTGAATATGGCTTACCAAGAGTTGCCTAGTGTCTTGTTCCCGTTTTGCTCGGCTAGTCGGTAGTATTTTGCTGCCGCGTACTGTTCGGGGTCTGGTCAGCCTCACCTGGACGGATAGGGAATGTGTGGTGTCGGAACTTGACCGTGGGGGTTGAAGATGGAGATGCTGATTTGTGGGTTGGATATAAGCCCGTTGATGCCCAACCTCAGCCCGGAGGTTAGAGCTAGGGCTTGGTTTTGGAGCTTATGCGATGCAGCTTTCTCATGGGGAGTCTCGCATTTGCAGCCACATCTAGAGACAGTGTACGTACTGCTCTCCGACTTGAGGCCTGCGACGGACTGCGACATGCGCGATGCTTGGGAATTGGGACTCGGAAGGATCTGATGCCGCATGTTGCGAGGACCAGATGGCAGGTCTGGGGAAGAAATGACACGACTAACCTTGTCTTTCTTGGTTCCAAAACCCTCGAGATAACACCAAGCGACCTCGTTCATTGCGTCTGCAGCGTGAAAAGCACATCCGGTCAGCACCCTGAACCCGTTGGGCTCCGCGTAGGGAGACAGCCGCAGGCGGCTTTCGACCCCCGGATCGAATCAGACTACATACCGGTATCTCCAAGATTCGCGGCCGTTTCATAGTACTGCCAACGACAGCGTCAGTCACTGGACGGGACTTCTCAGCCAGAGGATGAACGACGAACATACCTGCTTCGCAGCGACCGGATCCTTTGGAATGCCCCATCCGTGGCGGAAGCAATTGGCCAATTCGAAGATGGCGAGCACTAATTCGCCCTTGGCTGCCCCTCCCTTCTTGAGCCCGGCCTGTAGGGCTAGATTCTCGACGGTTGCTGCGTTGGACGCCGCTGCCGATAGGTAGTTTACGGCGCCCGCGGGATCTGGATCACAACCCCATCCGTGTCTGGATATCCTTCCGAGTCAGCGTCTGTATTTGCCCGCATGTGCTTGTGTGATGACCGGTGTTATTGGCTCGGCCAGACAGTAGTGTGAGGTTTCTCCTTTGCCTACGCATGCGCATCCACTGGAGTCTAGATGTGCAGTTTGTGGCGACGGCCACCATCAGGTTTTGCTCCTGCATGAGGACTACAAAACAACCATACAAGGAAGATGATGGACTTCCTCTTGCGCCCAAGACGCCACCTAGCAGAGTGATGGACTCACCTCAATGCCAGTCCATAGAGCACTTGGCTCAAAGGGTTATTCGCCCCCTTGGGATCCGCCAACCGGCCGAACATGGCCGTTGATTTCTCGAGCTCGCCTGCCTCGTGTAATCTGATAGCTTCTTGTATGTCCTCGTCGATGGCTTTGGTCGACACCACAGCCTCCTCCGGTGTCGATATAGCCACGCCTATCGTCTCGGCTCCATGCGCAGTGTATCCGCGCTCCGCTCCACCGGGCCGTACCGGTGTCGACAGAGCGTCATCGCCAACGCGCACTTGCGCAAAGTCCCTGCTCACCGAATCTGAGTCATAATCTGACGTTGAGCGAACCGGCGAATCTGGCCGGCTGCGGTGCTTCTCGTTCTCGCGCGCCAGGATGGTGGCCCTCTTCTCCCATTGTAGCTCGGTGCCTTCCTTGTCCTCCTGTCCGTCCGGTGTGTATGCGACTATTGCTGGCAAGTTCTGGGGCACGACCTCAGAGCTGCCCGGGTTGCGGCTGAGGTGTAGTCGGTGGGAGAGACGCTTTGACGCCGATTCGCGGTCCTTCAGGTCTTTTGTCTGGCTTTTGGTGCTCGTCACTGATGAGCTGCGACTCCGCGACGAACGGAAGACGTCGAGACTTAGGCGGTTCTTGGTGGCAGAGCTGCCGTCCTTCTCCTTGGTTCTGAGGAAGGTATCATCCTCGGCGTTGTGGCCCGGATGGTTCGGCGGGTGTATGACCTCTTGTGAGAAAGTGTCGGAGCGGATGAAGGTGAATTCGGGGGAGGCGAGCTTGGAAATCGTCTCCGCGTCCGTGTCTCTCTCCTCCAGGTTGGCCTTCTTCTTCAAGAGATCTCGGAGGCCCATGTTCAAGAATCGCGATTCCGGCTCCTGGCTGATCAGCACCGAGAGAGGTCGTCGTCACCTTGGGCGGGGCAATTCAGGGGTCCAAAATGCGGGGTTCGTTATCGTAGTTACAGCTCTCGGCTTCAGGTTCAATCGATGCTCAAAGAAAGCGCGATAAGGGACTTGACGGATGATCAACCCTTCAAGGTCGAAATGAAGTGAAGACATATTGGGATCAGAAGCGCATTTTAGATCCAGTCCAGCCGCCTCGTAGGGCGGGCGCCATGATCGCGCACGTTTGGGGCTGAGCTTGCCGCAGCTCCCGCTGTGGCACATCGCCCGTACCCTCTTCAGCGGCTAGTTCAGCTGACCAGGAGTCTAGTGCAACACGATAGGACATCATGGTCTTGGCAGCGCATTCAGTCACTCGGTGGACTTTCACAGTGATGTTGAAGTTGCTAGCTCAACAGGAAACTCCGATCTGGAGCTGGCAACAATAGAATCTAGGAGTACTGTGTAGTGCCATCTGTCTCAGTGATAACCTAGGTGATTAATCATGTGCAGCTTGAAAGAGAGACGGAGCGTATCGTGGTGTGCAGGGGAAAAGTGGAAACAGCCGAAGAGGGAGTTCGACCGGGTGGCAGATCATCGAGAAGAGCTGCACGTGCAAACTACCTCTATACACTATGCTGTACCATACTGTACTCGCCTCGGAGCTTTAGGTCATGCCCGATCAGGGGCTATTGCGAGTCCTACCGAGAGTAGGCTTCCTTTTAGACATGACCTCCATACCTCAGTAGTAGTGTCACCGTCAACTATTGTCCTCACCGCCGTCTTACTGCATACTACTACGACTGCACAGTATGGTTATGGTAGCATTTAAGGAGGAGCATCTAGGTAGTATTCATTGGTCCATATCGCATGATATATCAAGATGATATCCACCCCTGATGTGGCCTTTCAGAAAAGCCCCCAGTTCTCGTCCTTCACGGGCGAGATATGCTCATAGCCATAGGGCACACTGAGTGAGCTGCCTAGACTCTTTGAGTATCTCGGTCGTTAATACATTTTTCGACCCAGCTAACCACTTCGCACACAAGAAAGCGAGGAAATCATGGCCGCAACATCAGTCGAGAGGCTTCCGGCCCTCCCTTCGGACCTGACCCCTGAGTGGCTGGGAGCCAAGCTGGGGCATACGATCAAGTCTGTCGAGAACACGCGAAACATCTGGGGCACAGCCAGCAAGCTGTTCTTCACCATCACGTACGAGCATGAGAGCGGGGATGAGAGGCCGACCTATATCTGCGTCAAGGGCGTCTTCGACCCCAAGATGATTGAAGCCCAGCCGTGGACTATTAGCTTAGCCCAGCGCGAAGCCGAATTCTTTTCAAAGATTGCCCCAACTCTAAGTAACATGATCTTCCCCCGGGGTTGGTGGAGCGGCACCAGCGACGAACAGGGCATCGCCATCATGAGCGACCTGGCCACGGAGGGGTGCTCCTTCCCTCCCGAGGTCGCCGCCTACCCGGTCGAGAAGGTCATGAACGGTGTGCAGCAGCTGGCAGGCCTCCATGCTACGTACTGGGGACAGAGCCAGGACGATCATCCCTGGATTTGGAACAACTACGATCCAGCCATGACGTTTATGTGCTCCTTCTGGGACACTGTGGTCCGGACACATGGGCGGCCGCCGCTTCCCGATAACTTGATGGACGGCAAGCGGTGCAACGAGGCCCTGGTCCGCTATTACAGCGAGAGGAATCCCCGTTTCCGCACCCTCCTCCACGGCGACACGCACATCGGCAACATCTACTTCACCACCGACGGGCGCATCGGATTCCTGGACTGGTCGGCCTTCCACTTCGGGTCGTGCTTCCACGACGTTGTCTATCACATGACGGCCATGCTGACGGTCGAGGATCGCCGCGCCCACGAGATGGACATCCTAGACCATTACCTCGAGACGCTGCACTGTCTCGGCGGGCCAAAGTTCGACCGGCACAACGACCCCGAGGTCATGCTCGAATATCGGCGGTCGTTCATGACGAATGTCATCTGGCTCATCTGTCCTGACGGTTTACAGTCCAAGGAACGCGTGGCTGCCCTTTGTGAGCGCACCGTTGCTGCATATGAAGATCACAAGGTTCTTGATGTCATCTTGGGTCAGCCAAAGCCCGCCACCATCCAAGAACCGAGGGTGCCGTAGCTTCGTTTTTTTTTGGTGCTGCTCCTACCTCGTGCTATGCTAAGTGAGCGAATCTTTGGGACACATATCAATGGACCACGATAAATTGAATACATGTACATCCATTTATAATAGTCACTTACAACAGATGAACAGTCATTCTACCGGCCACGCGTATGAACTAGGTCGCTTGGAACGTCATAAAAAGCTCCTCGAGGACGAAAGTGGCCACAGTATTATCAAGGCCGTCAAAGTGCCATATTCGGTGCTGAGCCTCGAAGACGACTCCAGGTAGCAGACAACCTGGAATATTTAGAATACTTCACGGTGACACGATAACCATCTGCTCCCTGACTGATTGACGAGTGAGACAGCATCAAAATTTAGAGTCGGTATGCAGCGAAACACCGGTGCCACATGATTGTCAAAATGCGAGACCAAGCTCGTTGATTGACCAAGAACGGGATTGCTTCTAGTAAATGCAGGCTTACTGAGATTGCTCCTGGGCCGTTAAGGCAAAGCCAGGGAGAGAGTCTCTGTTGGTTGTTGCCCTCAAGAAGGACTGTCCAGAACAGGGGCAGTACGACAGATATTTCCCGCTTCCTAGGTAGACCAGAGACATACATACTTTGGCCCTGACGTGGGCTGCTTCTCATCAGCAGACCATCTTGCGTCTCTTGGCTTTCTTCCATAGCTCAGTCTGTGCCGCTACCCCTGACATCGGGGAGGTGACTCGTATTGACGACTCTGTGAAGGAACTCGAGCTACATACAGCCCATTCGCACATGATGGCGGTCCGACGCTGCTATCTCGTTTGCAACTGGTCACTCCCATCGTGTTGTGTCCGTTGGTGATCTAACTAGAGACTGTGACAGCGTCAGCGCCAAATCCTTGATGCAGGGACGAAGCCAACTCGCGGAATATCGAACAGAAGGGCGTATATGGATGCTGGCATTGCACGTAGGGTCGTTGAAGTGAAGGGAACGTCTGTGACAAGACAAGAGTCCCTTCCATCTTGTTCAACAAGCATGAATTGATGCATAGACGCCACGAGGCCGAGTATGCGGCCAAACCCCGGCGGCACGCAGAACGTACCTTGAGAGAGAATTGACTCGGTAACAGACCTAAGGTTGAGCCCCTGGTGCCTTGAAGCCGGTCCGCGTGAATCACTTCCGACAGCATGGATCAGCACCAACAACCTCAGTGGTCCAGCAAGTGCACGAAGCCTCTGACCCTGAACAAAGACGCAATCTCTGGCGCTATGCTATTGTTTTCTTCCGAAGTTGGGAGCCAGTCAGCCATGTCCACACTCGAGAGAACATCCTGACCCTTGCAGCGTTCTGGTCGCAGGTACGGTCCGTTTACATGGCGATATCTCAAAGCATAACATGGATGCAGAGGACAGCCCACGAAGACCCAAGCGCTCGGTCGCTGTACCGCGCTACTAGCCAACGTCATAGCGAGTCGATAACCGCGCCAACATGGGGGGTTGCCGCTGAAGGGGGTACTGGATAGGATTAGCTCTCGTAGTTGATGTACACAAGCAACTTCACCAGTCTCAACAAGACTGACTGCCATTCTCTGCACTCCTTTTCATCCCCTCGAGTCTGTCCTCCGTCGGTATGGCCAGCAGCAGACATCACGGACAAACTTACCAACACAAGTACTAATCCAGGGTTGGTCACCGCATCTGGGGCTCTATAAAATCAATCACGGTCAGGAATGTGTACCGTCACACGTCTCCCCAAGCACTCACAACGAACACGCCAAAGATTGAGACACTGCCTGACTGAACCTATGTTTAACAGGTCGAACATACATCAAAAGCAAGGTTTGACCAAATGTGTCCAGCGCATCTGACCCGGCGCTTAGGAACCTACCAGTTCAGGGTGGGCGGCTCAAGTGGAGTACCGCAAGCCCACCCCAGCGGCGCAGTGCTTCTGGAAGACTGGCGTAATAGGTATTCCTTGACCATTGAGATGCAAAGTAGATCTAAGAGCAGGCCTGTCGGGGAAGGGACGGTCCATCAAGTCCTCTGCAACTGACATCTTGAGACGACTCGACGTTGACAATGGAGTAATGGACAGGCCGCGACCACTACTTGTCTCTGCGTCGGGAGGTTCCTACCTTAGCATTTGGCTACGTAGTCCACACCCCCTTCAAGACCACGGATAGAGAAGCATGGTGGGAGCAGGCGCGCGCTCTGAGTTATAACCTAACATGCCTGCGGAGGAATACAAGACAGCTCGAGTCTGAGAGACAGCCAACCACTACCCTATGAGGCATTCCTCCTAAGCGCACGATATATGTACTGTGGCTAATATTGGACCACATGGCCGGTAGCCAACGAAATGCTCAACGGCAAGCCAATTCTGGAGCGCGCGTTGTGTGAACTTCATTCCGTCGGCCTTTGACAGCCGCTTTTCCCAACTTCGAGAAGCGCGATGTCCACATTGGTTCTGGCAAGCAGCAGCCACTTGGCTTGAACAACCTGAATGATGTTGAAGCAAGCAGCCGAGGCAGGTTCGTACCGCGCGCTCGCTGAAGCAACGACTGAGGCGTGGCAGTGCTGTGGGAGAGGGTAGACCCTAATCCTACGTAGCAGCGGAGATTTCGTAGATTTCAGACGGCGCGTGCATGTAAGCTGGGCGCGGGAGACCACATATATCATATATGTCTGGCAGCCCCCCCCAGCTCTCGGGAGCAGACTGTCTGTGTTGTAGATGCTCAACACTCCCATCTCCGGACGAAGTTGAAGTATAGACATCGACGCCCTCGACATCGGCTGAGCCGTGTCGTGTGACCTCATTCAGCTCGCACATCTTTGACCAGAGAGCCCGAACACCATCCCGCGAGCGTCTCCAATCGAGCTAAGGCTCATCTCGATCATTTGCTGTTTCTATATTCGAAGACGAGAAGCAAAGAGCAAGAAGCAAGACGAACGAGGTCAGGCTTCCCTAGTTGCACAGGCGGCAACAAGACGACACACCAAGCCAGTGAGTTCGCAGGGGAGAACGGTTGGGCCCTTTTCCTGGTTGAAGCCGACGTTCTCTGTTGAAGTTGCTGATAGAGACGACTTCGAATTGAGGTGAGCGCCAAACAGTTGTCGTGACCAATCAGGGACTCACTGGCTAAGAATATCTCAGCGCTTCAAAAGCTGCAGGTTCCAGCGAGCTCAACCAATCAAACATCCACACTGGCAACTCCGATCACCATCGAATCGCAGCACAGAGAGCAAGCATCTCGCATTTGCAACCTGGTCATCCGGGAGCCAGATTTGCCCATCTTTCCTCGTCACAAAATACAAGGACGGACATTTGCCCTGTTCTCGTGCGGGATTTCGCCAAAGAACATTGGATATTCCCGTCCTGTTTTCCGCCCAAAGGCCTGATTGCCAGTTTAAGCGCTGGAGCAATCTTGTAAGTCACGATTTCTGTCCCGTGCCCACCCTATCTTCCAAGGCTGCAAGGTTGCGTCTCTTCCCAGCGGTCAACTGCACCTTCCTGTAAATTTGCCCACATTCTGCATGTGCAGCTCTCCCAAAGCCCGCCTATCTCATTGAAGCTCCTTCCCACTCTACCCGGGCGAAGTGAGGAGAAGTTTGAAGGAAGGCAGGCGAACAGGGGGCCTCTGAGGACGCCGTTTGGACGCGGATGAGCTTGAAACCGCTCACACGCTAAGGCAGCATTCAGCCCTCAGCACACTCTCCAAGCGCCTGCAGCGTGGTGAAGTGTCGCTTCTCGCTTAGTCGACTTGCTCCTGCGAGTCCTGCCCCTGCTCCTTCCCTTCTCTACCGCCGCTTTGTACGTACCACTTGTTGCTCGGGTCGTCACTTCCCTTTCCACTTACATCCCTGAATCTCTGCCACCTCTTTCTTGCGTGGCTCCTCTACAGTGCTCTGGCTCACAAGTTCAAAGCGTTCGCTATCTTTGCTCAGTTCCCTCCCACATCGCGCCAGACCCAGCAAAACACATCGCGCATTGGATCCTTGTCGTGTTACACCTTGGCTGCAAGATACAGGCCGCGACACCACGAGGATCGTGAACCCAACGCCCTGAACAAGGGAGTCACCAACCCAAAGGCCCGCGGACCCACCTCAAGCGCCAGCAAATAATAAACAAAATAGCACCGGCTGCTATTTGACCACCTCTGCTATCCGTCCACCCACATTACCATATAACCATTTCCACCCCTCCTGCAGCTTCCTGCATCTCCTCCCTTCTCGTCACTGCCGTACTCCAGTCCTGTCTTGCCGTCCTCACCAAGTTCTCAAGGCAAGTTGACCTCTGAGAGGCAGCTCTCCAACCCGGGAAGGCATTATCAAGTCATTAGCTTGACTTGACATCACGGACTGATCCTCACTATCCACCACCATGGCCACCGACCCTGTTCCTATGCGTAAGCCTACGCTGGCGCTGGCGACGCCGTCCACTGCCAACTTTCCAAAAGATGTGCTTCGCGATATCCCATCCGCCATCTCCGCCACGACTCCTCTCTCGGCTCTGTCTATGTTCCGGGAACCTTTGCCATCTGCGGGTCTTCCTTCAGCAGGCCTTCCATGTCAGACTCCCATGAGTGCGCGCATCAAGAACGAAGAGAAGACGCCGATCACGCCTCCTCTGGCATACATGGATTTTCTAAAGTCCATCTCCTTGGCCTCACCCCCACTCAGCGGCAAGATGCCGCTTAATCGCACATCTACCTCAGCCTCGACTGCCTCAGATAGTACCACCAGTACTGCAGAATCGTCATCATCCGAGCTGGACAAAGGAGAGGTCGACAGCGCGCCGTCTACGGCAACGTCTGAGAAGACAGACGTCAGCTGCAAGTGCGACGACCATGAGCATGCGCCAAAATCGGCAGTGCCAGACAAACTGAAGTCGCCAAAGGCTGCCGCTGGAAGAGCAACGGCGATGACTCCTCTCGCCAACGGTTCGCAGTACCCAATGTCGGCACCTGCTACAAATCTTAATTTTCCGAGCCTGAACGTCCCTACCTCGCCAATGTCTAATTGTGGCGGTGTGGACTCGCCCAGGTCGCCGTGGAGCGCCCGATCGATACGGTCTCCCTTTGACTGGGACGCTGCGCTGAAATCGAGACGGTTCACCGAGGTACCGGGAGCCGCTGCTGCGTCTACCTCGGGCGCAACGACACCAAAGACGGCTAATGCCGCCGTCACCGGTTCAAAGCGAGAGTCGAGGTCGACTGTGCGGCATGTCCGGGAGGTAGTAACTCGGACCGTCACCTACACGCCGAGGATGGCACCTGCACCAAAGGGTAAGAGGAGGAAACT
Source organism: Coniochaeta sp. PMI_546 (assembly GCA_021432605.1). Classification (NCBI taxonomy): domain Eukaryota; kingdom Fungi; phylum Ascomycota; class Sordariomycetes; order Coniochaetales; family Coniochaetaceae; genus Coniochaeta; species Coniochaeta sp. PMI_546. Next base: position 225,077 of record MU271144.1, on the reverse strand, counting down.
TGATCACGAGACGGCAGTTGATGCGTGAGGGTCGAAAGGCGAAACCTCATGGGTTAGAGGGAAACCTATCGATCTGGTCTTGGACGACTCGAGCTGAAGGGATACCGTCAATCCATTAGGCTATATCGGAGTTATAATCACCATCTACACCAGGTACCATCTTTCCTTTGTTGCACGACAACGATAACGCCAATGTGTCCGCTTTACCGACGCCTCCTAGAGGGAGGCAGCCTCTATTATCTATGGCCGTCTTCACGGCTCAAGACCATGCTATCTACGTGGAGGTGCTGGAGTCACTGCGATTCGCCGCGCAACAGAGGGCATGGAATGAAGGAATTGAACGCACTGCATAGGTTCTGGCGTTGCTGGACGGCGTCTTGCCAGCTCAATGTTTTTTATTTGGGGGGATACCACCAGGAAGTCCAATTATGTTTTGCTATTCAGGGAAGCTGTGGGACGGTTACGGAGGAAAATACTGAGTTTTGGATAGCTTACACAGCGCAAGCCAGCATGGACAACGAATTCATTCTGATCATGACCTATGATTTCCTGTCATTACGCGTCCCCCACAGTAGCCGGCTAGAAGCCAGCAAGATCTATCTGTTTGTTTTGAGAAAGTAGTGCGACGTTTGATTTGGCTACGCATATCATTCGCGCACAAGCACCATGAGCGGCCAGGTATGCGGCCGGGTGTCTGCGTGTTGTTTGTTTATTGCTCTGGCCGCGGCGGGGGGCCTCTGAGATCGTGGCCAAAAGGAGGGGTTCAAGGGACAAAGCAGATGAGCTATGGCTAGATCGTTCCTTAACGACAGCAGGATAAGGTTTGGAAGAGGCTGCAAAGTCGTCACCAACGGACCATTCTGTCACAATCATGTGAGAGGCTAGGGATGACCTCAGACTGCTGTCTGTGCATCAGATCTCTGACAGAAGCGGCCCTGTCTGTCATCTTCCAAAGGCTCATTTACCACCTACCTTGACTCTTTCCATGGTCTGTCCCTCAGGCTCTTGGACTTGTAAACCTCGTAGTATCAACTACCTGCTCTTCCACCCACACAGCCACTCGAAGAAAAAAAGTTACCCCTCCACGAAGGCAGCAGCAACCACACCCTGTCTGGACATCCTCCGTCAACCCAATCAACCGCTAGCGCAATCCGCCCGCATGGCTCCATTGCCGGGGGCCCTAGTCCGGGGAGAGATGGGGCACGCCTTCATTGGTGTACTGTCGAAAGCGTTAAGCGCCGGACAGGGTTTTATTGATTGAGAGACGCACTGACGTCCTTTCTCTTTGGACAAAGGGGAGAGAGGGAGTGCGTTGCGACCTTGCATCCTGGACTTTGTAACCAACCAATGAACACGAGGACTGGGACCAACGGCGCCTTGTGATTCGTTAAGTAGTGCACTTAAGCGCCGAAGACGATAGTACCGATACGTATCATTCCTCTCTGCTCGACTGCCTTGGATTGCATCCCGACGAATGGTCCATGGGACTGAAGATTGCGGTGCGGAAATGAGTATGAGAATCTTGAGGATGGGACTTTGAAGATAGCGACGAGAACTATGTGGCTGGTTTACTTGAACGCGATCCCCTTACCTCGGGCCGGTTTTCATGAACGAGATGAGGTTATCTGCCTACGAAAACGCAATCTCGCCCATGGTAGAACATGGGCTCTGTCTGCATTCCTCTCGTCTCGGGCACGTACCTGAGCCTGGACATACCCAGTCTCGGACATCGAGACCTTTTCTGATGTAATTTGTACCATGGAGCGGTGCTACGTCTTCCGTGTTCGTCGCTCGTGAGCACTAGTATCACACACCAGGGTCCAGCTCCCAAGCCGAGTGGTCCCCTCCCGGTGAAAATGCCGAGGGCTCAGACGCACATCGTTACCCTTCGGTGAGTGTCCAGTGGGAATATTCCCTTTCCCCCCCCCCTAGTACACTGCCACGCCGTGATAACACGATTCCAGAACCCGCAAAACGGCGGTGAAGGATCGTGGCCGGACGAACACCTATTCTTGTCCGGCGTTCTTTGTTCTCTTAGTGCTTAGCGGCATCACATATAGTCCCCAATGACGGCGTCTTAGTGGACGATGAGCTCATCAAAGGCTGGTCGTGCAATCGGCGATTTGTTGCTATCCGGGGCAGACAGGGCATCAAGTCGACGGAAGTGCCGTACAATAGATTGGGGTTGATTCTGGGTGTACCGTGATGCAATGCTCTGCCAGGAAGTCAAGATGTATTTTGCCCACTGAAACAAATATAGATCCCGTCTGGGGTTCGAAACGAGTGCAACATGAAACAACGCTTCGTCCCGTCGGGGCCACACCTGCGCGTGCTTTCTAGGAACTACACGTTTGAGACGGCTTGTTTGTGATACTGCAGGTGTACTGCTGCCGTTGATACTCTTGGGCTGAGATGCGAACTGCACGAAGGGACCTGTCTCGAAAATATTGTTGTTGTAATATTCGCCAAGAGATCTATTTTGAGAGCATCAAATGTGCTCTACGGGATCGAGGCCATATGGTATAGCTTGCACGACTTGATGTTGTGATATGCCGAGCTCGGATGGGAAGTGACCATCATTCGCAGCATCGAATCATGCTGCAGACTCCTCACGGCTCATCACCCGTATCTTGTCTCCGTCCAGGACCCTGACATCTCTGGCCACGGCGTTGCAGAGCGCCACTCTGACCCCGGCACCAGTGAGCACGTGTATCCACAGCCGTTGCGTATCGCTGAGCCGATCATTGGCGCTCTTGACTTCTGCGAACATGACTTCCCCTTTGGTTACGGTATTGTTTTGTCCCTCACCACCCGGCCGCCAAAGAACAAGGTCCGGCACGCCGCCTCCTCTGGCCCTGTACTCCTGCGCCATGACTTTGCAAATCGCCGCAAGTGCCGCGCCGTCGAAGCAGTTGACCAGCTCGACCAGGTCTTCCAGCTCAAAGTCCCAGTTCAGCCCAACGACACAGGTCCTCCGCTCCCGCTCCCGCCCGTCCACTGTCCTCACGATCCTCTCCGCCTCGCCATTCTCGATCTCAACTAAGCGGTGGTTGATCTCGCTCGCGCGAGCAGGGTAAAACGCATCGGAATGTAGGTCCAGCGGGCAGGTCTGAAAGGCCGTCTGGAAGACATTAGGCACGTAGACGAACAGCACATCGAAGAAGAGGTAGGCGAAGAGTGTTCGTAAAATCCCGCCTTCGGAGTGGTACCCCTTCCACCCCTGCGAGCGGTACCAGGACAGACACATCTCCTCGACCGATACCTTAGGCGCGTTGCCGTCCTCGTCCTTGTCGCTGCTCAGCTCATCCAGCCAGACGGTCTTGGTACTCGGCCCGCCTGGGGTACCGGGCTTGGGAGCTCCGGGCGCGAGAAATTCCTGTCGCACGAGCTGAATACCGGTCACAGTATGCTCCTCCGGCAGCAGGAGGCGCACGTGGCCGAAGTCGTGCTGCTGGCGCTTGGGGATGGGGAGCTTTCGTTCAAGCTTCACCAGGCGCTTTTGCAGGTCGTAGTGGTAGATGAGGTGCGTGTCTGGATCTTGCAGCGCAGTTGCGCAGGTACCGGCCGCGATGCGGTGCCAATGCTTCTTCCGCTCCTCCAACTCTGCGGTCAGGCCTGGTTTTTTGGGCTTGGTTCTCGATTTACTAAGGCTCTTTTTGGTAGGTGCGTCGCTCCCAGTATCGTCGCCGTCATCATCGCCTCCCCACATGTAGTGTTCTTCTAGTAGTGCCTTGCGGGCATACCATCCCCCCCTCCTCGCTGGATGGAACAGTCGTTGTGCCAATAGCTCGGATAGCAGCTCGTGCTCCTCGCGGTACCGGTGAAGTCTCCCTAGAACGTGTGCGGCCTTGTGCGCGACACGCGTATACGCATGCGCTGCCGTGAACCGGCGCAGATACGCACCTTCACCAAACTCGTAGACGTTGTCCTCTTTCCGCTGTTCCTCGGCCAGGAGCTCGCGCCATCGACAGGCGACGGATTTAAATATGTCGAGCACCTTCTGGAATCCAGCAACTCCTGGTGGGCCATTGAACTCGAGTATCTGGTCGACGGCTTGTTCGGTTCGCGCCGAGTGCTCAAATTCGAGAAGGTGGTGGCGTGAGGGAAAGATATTAGACCGGCAAACTATATATGAGGGAAAGTTCCGGCGAGATATTTTGGCCAGGATGATGGTTGTAAGTGACTTCTCTGTCCACTCTGTCGAGCGATAGAAGACGAAGTGGACCCTTTCGAAAAGTTTGAATGCAGGTGCAGAGAGACGGATTAGGGGACCGGTGATGGCCAGGATCTTCGTCAAAAAGTGATTATCGCGGTTGGAGTCTTCGCGCCTTAAAGTCGCCGTCCTACTGTCCTGTGTGGCATCTGGGGAATCCATAGACTCGTGCGTACTCCTCCGGCGGAGTCCGAGCGACAGCAAGCCGGCCTGTTTCGAGCTCATCCGGCACAGTGCCCTGGTGATATCTGATTTGTTCTTGCCTTGTACCTTGGCGTCCTTCGCCAAGCTTCTCAGCTCGTCGAGGTTCAACAGTGTGACAGCTTCCTCCATAGTTGTGATGAAGCTTTCCGAGGCATCTGCGAACGTGAAACTGTCATCTAGTGACCATTTCTCTGTCTCAATCTCAGACACATCGCCGGAAGGCTCCGACACTGCCGATCCTGGCAGGTCATGAGATTGCAGAAGGTTGTTCACTGCTCGACCGAGGTCAGATATGTCACTGTGATATCCTAAACGCTCGATACGATGCCACGATGCTTGCTTTCGCAGAAATAAGCGCACATAACTGTTGGATTGTCAGCACATATCCTGTGGACCAGCGAATGAAGTACAAGGCAAGTACAGGTACTGAGCTTCATAGTCTAAGGCCCGCCACAGCTCGAAGACTTTTCGTTCCTTGTCATCAAACAAGTGTGTTTCGTCTTCCAATACAGTATCCAAGGCAAGGTTGAAAGCATCGACGTAGATGGAGGATTTGCCGCGGACCCATTTGCCCCCCTCGGCTTTTGAAGCATTCTCTCGGGCTTCTTCTTCTTCTATCTGAGATGCTCTCAAAGCTTGATACTCTGCAATGGCATCCTTTCCGGCCTCGATAGAGGGTAGTGAACTCTCAATCTCTGTCACCCGTCTGAGAGACGTCTCGACGACTTCTCTGTCCTCACCCGTCGCATTAGAGGTATCAAACCTCCGAACAGAACCGTCAATATCCGAGTCTCCGTCGTCTGAAGGCTCTGCATCTGAGTCTCTGATCTCATTCTTGGGCGTGACCTTCCTTCTCTTGGAAGGAGGCTCATCCTGCTGCTGCCTCGCAGAGTTCGATGATGCCACCGCAAGAGGTTGCCGATTGTTGCGCTGACGAGGACTATTTCCAGGTTTCGAGCGCTGCACAAATCGGTCCATTTCTTTTCCGCCTTTATGATGATGACATCTTCATGCGGTATGCACAGCGACGCGTTTAACGGGCATCTGGTGGTCGTCTTGGATAAGGCAAGATGAGGCGCGATGGTGACGCGAAGTCACGCGTCTCAATTTTGAGTCTTGTAGCAAATTGGGCAAGTACCTCGGTACCCATGGTCTGTGCACCGGAGCTGCTTCCTGGCCCTCAAAAGCTTAATGGCGAGGTGCACGTTCGTCGTAAACAAATCCATATCCGCAACTGATTTCGAAATAAAGTATTATACAAGACACAAATCAAAAAGTGACTGTATGACATTGCTGAGGTAGCTTTGCAGGCACAATGTCCGCACCTGAGAATGGAGCTGCGGCTCCCGCACCTGTACAAGCTCCGCAGACAGACGTTCAGATGACAGATGCGACCCCGACTACGGTATGTTGAAATAGCTGGGGACCTGTTCATCAAAGGCGCATAAGCTAACTCAATCACAAGAGCGACGTTCCCGAAATCTCTGAGCCACAAGCAACCACCTCACAACCTCAGTCCCAACCGCAGCCTCCATCCGAAGCTACACCAGCCCAGTCGCCAGCCCCAGCGAAGACCAGCACACCATTACGCAACGAGCTACAGGGAAGCAGTGGCGGCGGTACCGGATCTCGCGCTCAATCGGCACATCCGGACCAGTCCACTATGCCGTCCCAAGCAGCCGTGCACGGGGCGCCGGTCCGTCAGTATCTTAATTCACATGTTACGGGGCCGCTGCTGGAGGGTATGAAGAAGATTGGGAAGGAGCAGTGAGTGCACGCATCGCGATCGAATAGGGAGACACGTTTGGTGACTGATTATCCTGTGTACAGGCCGAGTGATCCATTGCGCGTGCTGGGCGAGTTCCTGATTCAAAAGTCCAAGGAACTGGAGGGCAAAGGATCCTGATTGGCGTCTTTGGCATGGAGCATACGACATATGCAAAGTAGCGACCTTAAAGGACACCGTGGAGCTCTTTCTGTCCGTGACCAGTTTCGAGTGACTTGGGGCTGGCGAAGGAGGTTTGGCGAAGGAGGTTTGCATTCGTCTATCAGTCATGGAGGAGAAGAAGCCCGATAACGACAAGACAGGACAGGTTCCTGGATGCTGCATGGTAGAGGATGGCAAAAGTGGTTTTACACATGGCGTTTAGGTCAGAGGCAAGGAAAAGCACACAGGTCATGCATAGGTTAGAAGTGGGTAGATACCATAGCTTGATGGCAGAGATCGAGGCATTCGTCGTGAATTAGACTAGACTACCTCGAACATCACCCTGCTTCTCTAGTGCCGTAGCTGCCGTCATGAAACCGAGAAGCTAGAATGCAAAACTTTCCATTCAGATCCCCAACTCCCACAGCCAGGGCGGATATCCACGCCTCAAGCCGTGTCAACAGAGCAGCAACAAAGCAACCACCAATCCATCCATCCGCACGACCAACCCTGCACTTCTCATCAAACCGCTTAGGCGACGATGGTAGAGGCAGTCGAGGACTCGTACCGCCAGGTGGGGGGGAGGACACCAACGGTCTTGTAGTAGCGGGCAAGACGGTGGATACGGGACTCGATGAGAATGAGGCGGAACTTGGAGTCCTTGTCCTTGCGGTTGCGCTCAAGGTGCTTGCGGACAGCGACGGCCTGAGGTGCCTCAGGTTAGCTTGGTCGAACAAAGACTGGGATTGAGCCCGCGCGGTAGCTTGTGGCTACCAATTAAGGCATAATCTTGCGCTTACCTTCTTGATCAGCATGTACAGGTCCTCCGGCATGTCGGGGGCAAGGCCTGTGAAGCATCACTCTGTCAGCATGGTGACCATACAGAGGCATTTATATCCATCTCTTTCGGATATTGAGCCATCCCAATGGCCATCCCTTCAGATGAAGCCTGCGGCGCTTGTTTGCAGCACGCATCGTGGTTTCGAGGATGTAGAGACTATCGCTTTCCGATGTAATCGGTGTGGAAGAAGTCGTTCAAACCGTACCTTGGCTCTTGAGGATTCGGAGAATCTTGTTACCTGCGGAGCAAACCAGTCAGTACGAGGAGATTTCCCTTCAATTCGACGAGGACCACAACATACCAGTAACAACCTTGACCTGGGCAATTCCGTGGGAGTCACGGAGGATGACACCAATCTGCGAGGGGGTAGCGCCCTTCTTGGCGAGCTTGCAGATCTGGTCAACGACCTGCTCGGGGGTGGTCTTGAGCCATGCTGGCGGGTTGCGGGAGTAGGGGATAGCCGAGGCTGAAATTCCCTTTCCGTTGCTGTGAAGACGACCCATCTTGTGTGGTTTGAGGAGGTGTGCTGTCGAGAAGCGGTGTCGTGGGCGGGAGATGCGGTGATGGGCGGTTGGAGAAGAAGTATCGCGAACTTTTTTCGAGAGATTTTGCTGTGGGCTTGGTGGGATTTCCTCGCCCTTGATTAGGGTCACGCTGTGATTGGTGGGGGAATGTCCTGGCTTAGACCACGTGACAACAGCGGAACCGTAATATCAAAGCGGGTCCCCGGTCCTGGTGAAATCTCGACCATAAAACCTTGCTCCAGCACTTCAAGAACAATCACTGCAGCAGCAAAAGATATATACTCTGCGTAAGTGCTGGATGACGGGCCAGATGCTTTGTTTCTTGGAGGTCCCTACCTGCTGGTTCTTGAAAGGACTTTTATCGGTTCAGAACTTAGTCTTTTCTGCTAATGGTGAGTAAACAACCTGTATTTTGATCTCTCCTGCTTCAATGATGACAACCCTTTACTATTTTCTGGTACCTCTTATCTTAGAGTGCTATTTCGCGCTCAATGCATTAAAACTCACTTCTGACCTCTACTCCATCACTCTTTACATTCTTCAGCTTGATCTGAGAATCTTCAGCTAACTTGGCTAAAGATAGTTGTCTTATCAGAGTGTTCTAGCATCACTCAGAGTCGCTGCTACTGCTCAATGTCATAGCTATCTTGTTTAACCCTCTATCTAGCGACGGCAAGGTTCTTCAACATGCCTGCGAAGCTTTGCGTCTAAAGCGAGAATTGTGCCCGTATGGAGACTATGCTATAGCGTTCACCTACCATAGGCTTCTACCACAGCCTATGAGAGACACTTGGAAATATAATCACTTTTGACAGTTCATACCAATCGCCAAGTCCCATTGTAGAAATACACCGTTATGCCGAAACTCAGTTGGCTAACTTCATGACCAACGACGTAGCTCTGTCCACGCCTCCTATTGCAAACGAGACCTTGCCGTGAGACAGATTCTCGTCCTATTGATACGCTCGTAATCCGCAACCCGACTAACAATCCAATCATCCTTCTCTTCGCCTTGTCACTCCCTTCCCCAGTTACCACTCGGATGACTTCCCAGTTCGTCGCCTGATCAATTTACCACGCTCCAACATCAAAGTTCTCCTCCGGGAAGAAGGTAGTGACAACCGTCCGATCGGCAAACTTCCTGCCCGCAAGCGCCTTCAACGCCTTCTGCGCACTCTCAGGCGTGTCGTACTTGACGAAGATCTTGCCGACACCGGCGGAGGACCGACTTGGACCCGAGGGTCTTGGGATCTTCAGCTCGAGGATGGTGCCGTATTTGGAGCATTCCTCTTGTATGTCTTCTTTGATCTCTGCTTGGATATTAGTATGCAATACAAGAGGAACCGAGAAAACAAGGAGCCCGGTGTCGTAGGCAATGTTGCTTACCTTCATAATCGTCATTATCCATCAGCTCTTCCGGGGTGACCATATTCAGCAGCTGCAGAACTCTGCTCATGTCTGGATCCGTGGAGGTGGTGCCGGCGAGCATGGACATGGCATTAACACTCATCTCGCCCGCCACCTGCGTCACGCCAATGCTGGCCTTCCGAACGACCAACCGCTTCTCTCCCAGCTCCATGCCGTTCAGTCCCGTAACAGCGATCTCTGTGGCAGCTGGATCGACGTATTCGCAGAATGCGATTCCCTGAGTGTAAATGTTAGTTAAGTTTCAGTGGTAGTCACTTAGTTGCAAAAAAAGACACTTACCCTCGACTCGCCAGTCCCTCTATCCTTGACAAGAACGAACGCCTTGAGTTCTCCAAAACTAGTAAGCAACTCAATCACTTGCTCTTCCGTCAGGTAGCTCGGGATGTTCGCAACGCTGATCTTGTTGGGCGTGTCAACCACAACAGAGGAGACGACGCCGGGTTCGTAGGGCACCTCGTCGACGACAGCTGGAACAATGTAATCCTTCGGCCGCTTGATGACCAGGCCTGCGGGAGCGGCTCCATTGCCGTTGGTAGCATCCCCCGCCTCCATTGTGATTCCATCCAAGGCATATGCCACCGTCGCGTCGGCGCTAGACCTGAACTCGAGCATGGCGAAGGAGTGGTTCGGAGCTATTTGACACAGGACCACAGGATCCGTACCGTCGATGACATTGAGGCCGTTCATCTGTAGATTGAAGAAGTTTGTGATCTCCTCCTCCGTCACTGAAGGAGGTAGGTTCGACACGATCAAGCGCTTCGCTTGGCGGGAGTTGGTCGGCTTCAGCGCGGCGCTGTTGACGCTACCGCCCGGCTGGTTCATAAAAGCCTGTAGCTTGGTAGGGTCCATGGCCTGCTGGCGCGGGGCTCCGGGTAGCGGGAACATGCCACTGAGTTTGGCCTGCTCAGCTGTAACATTCTCGTATCCAGGCGGTTTGATGTCCCATTGTGTCAGGCGTCGTTTTCGCTCGGTCACAGGCACGACATCTGTCAAGTCGGGTGTTGGTTCGCGCTTCTTTGCTGGTACGGGTGACGCGGTCCTGCCCCGCTGTCCACGCATCTCCTGGTCGAAGTCATCGCCTCCTCCGCGGCGGCCGCCGCCTTCTCTGCCTCCTCTGCCACCGCCGCGGCGCTCCTCGAAGAGGTCGCGGCCACCCCGCCGATCGGATCGGCCGCCGTCGTCGTCACGGCGACCTCCGTTGCGCGGGCCACCACGGTCGCGGCCACTACGATCACGGTCCCACTCCCTATCTGGTCGTCGGTCTCGGCCGCCGTACCTATCCTCGCGTTCGCGTTCCTGATGCCGGCGGCTTGAAGAATAAGTATCGACGTCGCCTTCGTCGCGTCGGGATCGGTTGCGGTCGTATGGAGAGCGAGATCGCCTTCGACCTCCACCAGCGCGGTCGCCTCCACCTGAGCGGTCGCCGCCGCTGCGTCTATCATCGCGGTCGCGCCTGGATGACTGAGTCACTGTTAGCGACACAAAACACAGGTGCTGAAAAGGTGAACAATGGCACAAACCTGATAGTCTCGAGACGAGCCGCCATGACGGCCTCCGTCTGCTTTTGTTAGCCTCCAGAGGATTCGTAAATGCAACACACACAGGACTTACCTCGCGAGTAGCTATCGCCGTTCATGGCAACAGATACTGATCGCCTTCGGATACCAGATGAGAGAAGCTACCAACGAGTGTCTCGAAGCTGGAACTCTTTGGAGAATGATGAACTCGATAATGATTATTTCATGGAGAGGGACTGTTTCGCCAGGCGACAAGGCTGGAACTTTTTCGAGCGGCGACTGGGGGAGTGATAATGACGCTAGTCCCCGATATAGCTTAGCGGGCTGTGAGCTTGGTCCCAGGGTCGGTACGTACCGGCAGCTCCCTTACCAAGCAGTGGCAAGAAGGAGTGAAGTCGAATCTCGGCGTCATTCTTCTTCGGTGTGCTTTTCATTTTCTTGAATGTCATATATCTGAGTAATAATATATTATGCTCTCGGAGTGGGAGAGACCTTGTTTGTAAGCTTGTCTTTAGCTCAAGCAGCCAACAATGACTGTTGGACAGAGGATATCAGAATGGCGCAAGTTGCCCTTGAGTCTCACTGAGCTGTGCATCGATACAACCCTGCGGTGCGGACAGGCTTTCCGCTGGCGTAAGATCGATGATGAATGGTCTGTTTACTCGTTGAGACTTCCTTGTCCATGTCAATTAAGAGATTTGGGCCTAATAGTCATACCAGGCACTGCACACTCCAAGGCCGGATCCTCTCACTCAAACAAGACCCAACTCATCTACACTACAGGGCAACCTGGCCCAAGCAGACTGCTCCTCTCAGTCCACCACCATCGGCCCTCCCATCTCCCTCACCTCACCAGAATGCTACCTCCTCCACAGACCACGACGACACCCTGGACCTGATAACAACCTACTTCAACCTCCCCATCTCCCTGACGACCCTCTACGCCTCCTGGTCCGCCTCCGACCCCAACTTCGCCCGCCGCGCCCCCTCCTTCACGGGAATCCGCATCCTCAACCAGGACGCCTGGGAGGCTCTCGTCGCCTTCATCTGCAGCAGCAACAACAACATCTCGCGCATCAGCCAGATGGTGCACAAGCTGTGTCTCCACTACGGTCCGTACATCGGGACTCTGGCCGGCGAGCCGTTCCACGATTTCCCGAGCCCGGAGGCGCTGGCGGCGGACGGGGTGGAGGCGAAGCTCAGGGAGCTCGGCTTCGGGTATCGCGCGAGGTATATCGCCGAGACGGCCAGCATCGTAACGACGCTCAAGCCCAGGGGCTGGCTGGGGAGTTTGAGGAATCCGTCGAGTCCGGCTTTGGGAGAGGTGGCTTTCGAACGTGCACAGGAACTGCCTCCGCCCGATGCGGACGCGTCAGGGTATAAGGCAGCCCACGAGGCGCTCCTCTCGCTGGCAGGGGTTGGGCCCAAGGTGGCCGACTGCGTCTGTCTGATGGGACTGGGCTGGGCCGAGGCCGTGCCGGTCGACACGCATGTGTGGCAGATTGCACAGCGGGACTACAAGTTTGGCGGCGGCAAGGGCAAGGCGAAGACGTTCAATAAGGCTGTCCATGACGCTGTGGGCGACCATTTCCGGGGTATATGGGGCGAGTATGCGGGCTGGGCGCAGAGTGTGCTCTTCACTGCGAACTTGAGGAGTTTTGCTGAGCAGGCCGCGTCTGGGTCGAAGTTGAAGGTTGAGAAGGTTGAGACGGCTGAGGAGGATGAGCTTGTCAAAGTTGAAGAGATAGAGGATGTTACATCTGATTCCAGGTCGGTGACTAGAGTGAGGAAGAGAAAGACGGTCGTCAAGACGGAATCTAAGGAAGAGAGTCACGATAATCCGGTCGCAGATGTCGGAGTAATAGGCACGAGGAAGAGCAAGAGGAGAAGGTTCCAAGCGTAATATTGGAGTGTCTTTTATGTACTGTATGCTATTGTATTGCAACCGGACTGGTCATCTATTGTGCAAAACCAAGCCTTACTTTGGCACCACTCTCGAGCTGCAGTCGTCATCAAAAGGACTGTGACCCATATCGACAGAATTATCGTTTCATAAACTACCAATGCTTAATGCTCTATAGGCATGCTAAGTGTCCCAGATACCCGGTTACGCCGTACTCGTAAACGCCAATGTCATGTAATTACTCCGGGGGCTTAGGATAACCCGATGCGAACCCCTTTTCTTCTGCCCCTGTTCGCGAAAGAAAAAGACTAGAGATTGTCATCAACGCATCACTTTGGGCTTCATCACCGCTTCTCTTTCTTAGGCTTCTCCGTCTTGGGCTTCTCCGTTATCTGGTCCTCTGCGGCCGGATTGGGCAGGAGCATGGGACTGGCAGTACCACTGTTGGCCACAGTGTCAGACCCTGACGCCGACCCAGCTCCCCTCTCCCTGTGCTTCTCATCCGCCAGCATGGCCTTCATCTCCGGAGTCGTCGTCTGCGTGAAGTACCCGTGCACGGCCTCGTTGAAGTCCCCGTCTTCCTGGATCTCTTCCAGCTGCTTGGAGTTGCCAGCCACCTCGGCCTGGGCTCGCATGGCCTCGCGCTCCGCCCACTCGGCGCGCAGGTCCTCGATCCTGGACCGCTCGTCCAGCTTGGGGTCGTAGAGCTTGCCGATGCCCCGGATGCGCTCCCAGAGGGACAGATGCGTGGGGTGCACCGCGATGCCGTGGTATTCGTCGCCCCGGCCCTTGCGGATGTACGACCACCGGCGCTCTTGCTCCTTCAGGTCGAGGCCGGTCGTGTCAGGGAGGAAGAGCCAGGTGAGCAGCATGCCTGCGAGACCGAACCAGGGGAAGAAGTAGAATTTCGTCTGTGTGTCGATGTAGTTGAACAAGACAGTGGCGAGAAGAGCGCCAGCCTTGCCGACACAGGCGGAGAAGCCGTGGGCCGAGGCACGAATCGGGGTGGGGAACACCTCGCCGGCTACGAGGAATGTGACGCTGTTGGGTCCGAACTGGTTGAAGAATGATGACAGGAAGTACATGGCCTGGAAGGCATGGATGCCGGCCTTGCTGCTGTAGTAGCCGTAGTTGAAGGCGGGGATGATGAACATGAGGAAACACATGAAGAATCCGACCTGCTGCATCATCTTGCGCCCGTACAGCTTGTTGTCGATCAGCAAGCTCGCCAAGTAGTAGCCCGCCAAGGAGACGATGACGTTACACAGGTTCCACACCCATGTAACCATGACCGATTTGTTGTTGTCCGTGATCACCTCGATAAACTTCGAAATGTAGAGGCGACCGCCGTAGAACATGACGTCGTTGGCGAACCAAGTGCCGGCCGTGGCGAGCAGACGACCGCCAAAATGGTTGCAGGCCATCTTGAGCGACGAGACGTCGTATCCGGTCACATTGTGCTTCTTCTTGGCCTGCTCCAGCTGCTTTCCGGCACCGCGCATCTTGTAGGTACGGTAATACACGAGCCAGAGGGTGCCCACCGCCGGGATAGCGAATGAGAGGCGGAACGTCCACTGTACGGCCACGGGGCTGTAAGGCGGGTCTCCGCTGCCGTGGTGGAAGATCAGTAGCAGGACGATGAGCAAGCCCTGGTTCAGCAGCTGGCCCCAGCCCTGCATCAGGAACGCCATCGTGACCTTTCGGCCACGGTGCATGCGGTCTTCGCGGGTGGAGAGCCTTCCGGCGCTGACCGCGTTCTCCATGGACGAGGTGGCCGTGATGGGGTATTCACCACCAACACCAAAACCTGCGGAAATTGTTAGCGTCCCAATCACATTCGTGCTGCACGTCCGCGATTCATTGAAAATGACATACCATAGAAAAACAGCGACCATGCATAGCAAATGACCCAACCGTTGAGGTTGAGACCCCAGCTCGCAGTCAGCATCAACAGACCGATAAACATGATCATAGCGTCCTGGATCAGGCCCCAACGTCTGCCGATCCAATCACCAATGATGCCAACACCGACTTGGCCGGCCATGATGCCGACGACTTCGAGGTAGGTGACAGCGGCAACCCAGTTGTTTGTGCACTCCTTGCCGGTCGAGGCCCAGCACTGGGGCCAGGTCGCGGCAAACAACGGCTGCAGGTTGCCGATGCTGAACAGGACGTAACCCTCAAGACCCAGTCCGGCACCGGGCAGGACTGCGTTGCGGAAATAGTACGCGAGAGGGCTGAGGGGGTCGTTCTTGAACATCTCCCAGGTCGCCTTGGCCTCCTTCCTGTCCTCGGCGGCCTGGACGCGACTAACGAACTTGATGCGCTCCCGGAACGGCAGGTCGGCCCAGTAGACGCCCTCGGGCGTGAAGCTGTCGTCTGGATGGGTCATGTGGCCGAGGATGCGGCGTTCCTGCTCCGTGGCGCCTGCGCCGTGCTGCATGACGGGGTAGTCTTCATATTCGTCGCCGGTTTCCGGGCCGTGTGGCACCGGGATCACGCCCAGTGTCGGGGCATGGTGTAAGCTGTGACGGTGGGTGTTTACTGCCGCCATCTTGAAGAGCTGTAATTTGTGCGTGTATGTGTGTCTATGGACTGCCAACAGAGGTTGGGGCTCTGTCCTGACACGCCTTGAAGGACAAGGCGAGAAGTATGGGTTGCACTAGGCAAGGGGGTGGGAAAACGAGATGGTGATAGTTTCGAGGAGAGTAATGAGGGAGACGGGGAGCATCACGTCGGGACTCTTAAGGTTTTAATAACAGCTGTCGTGGTAATGTTGTGGGCGTGTCGTACCCGCAGGACCCCGATCACCCCAAGCGGGACCCTGAGGAGTGTAATAGCTCAGGAAGCTTTTTTAGAGTCGGTCTGTCTAAGTTATGCAGCAAAGTGGATAAGAATAAAAAGGCGAGACTCAGATCGGAAGACCCGATATGTGCCCACTACCAATGGTGTCTTTAGAAATTTCAGTATTCCTATGGAACTGTGCCGAGGATGGTGTACCGTACGTTCGCAAGAAGCTAGTGCAGACTCCAGAACCTGCCATCGAAGCTACTACACTAGCAGTAGGGAAGACCGCGGTGCCCCTCTTGATATATCTCGACTCTCGCCCGGCGGGGGCAAAAGGCCCGTAACTCGAGAGTCGAAGCGAAGGTACGAGTGATGCTGTCGACGACGATCCCCACTTACCATAACCCTCAAATTGAAAGGCCGGAAACAACAGCGTGCTCATTCAAGAGGGTTCCGAGGTACAGCACACTGTAATAGAGTTGAGTTGATCTCAGGTGCCATGACGTTGGGATCTTCACCTCTGTCAGCGCCCGCCAGAGATCCTGCCTCTCTGAATTCAGGAGAGCAGACAAGTGGCCGGGAGGTACTTGCGTACCACAGCAAGACCCCTCTGACCTCATAGTTTTTCCTTCGAGATTTTTCCTGATCTGTCTGTGTGTCGCGTGACGATTTTGTCGTTGGCATTGGCCAAGACTCGGAAAGGCACTTGCAAGGGCCTACACGTACACTAGCACATTAAGGCCGTTTCTGCGGAAGTGACGCCAGATCCACCCGAAGAAAGTCGGAATATGTTCACATTGACTTGCATGCGGAACTCGAGAGAGCTGGAAAGAATGGACCAATGGCGCATCCGGAAACGCACACGTGTAGAAACAACAGGGCGAACGACCCCTGAAAGATTTTCATGTGTGGGGTGCAGGTGGCGCTTTCATCGTTTGGCTCGCCCGAAAAGTGGCACCTTGCCGAAGGTAGCCAGAACCCACAAACTGCCGGCTGCAACAGTACTTACCTATTGTACTACCTTACATGTAAGCATTATATGCTGTGGTACACGTACGACATCCAGCTTTCCAGGACTTTTGAGCCGCAATTACCGCGTCTGAGCCTCTGATCAGGAACAGCCTCCACGCCTACACTATGTGTAGAGGTATCCTGACCTTATGTAAAGCAATTGGCGAGCCATACTGCACCCGTGGGGGTATGAGGTAATCTGTAAGCTGCTCCATGGCAGAACCGCGAAACCCGCTATCAAAACTTTTATGTGGTGTAGGTGGCATGTGATAGCACCTTTACACGATATTGACGATATCATGCGAATCCTGTCTGCATGTTTGCAATCTGATAAATATTCTTTTTTTTTTTTTTTCAGTGTTTTTGTTGGCAGCATTTATTGTATTACCAACTCGGGAAGAGTAGATGGGGATTTGCAAGGGGAATGCTTAAATCCCATGCTCCTCAACATAGTACGTGTACAATTAAAGACCTGTTCTAGTTGGAAGTGTCTCCCTCAACGATGTGCGAATAGCTTATTGCCCTCTCAACCTTGTTTGCAAAGCCCAAGATCCCTTTTCACAAATTCCATCCATGTATTCGTACACCACGAAACTTCTGTGCAAAAGTCCATTCCGACGAAACTGCCATCATCTGGTGAATAGCCAGGCTCGTGCAGGACAGGGACACGGATTATTACCGAGCTGCTGGTTGTAGTGTCCAACCATGAACTCCAATCAATCCGTCCCTGCGCTTCGCTCTGGAAACTCGAATGCACCATAAAGCCTGGATCGATGGCCATCCTAACGCAGGCCTAAAGCTCACGTTGACGCTCTGTGTCGAGAATGGAGCATCACCCCCCTTTTTCCATCTTTTCCCCAACTCACTCCAATACCCTCAGGTCTATCGACACGAAAAGCAGCCACATTTGAGATACCGGCCACGAGCACCCTGGAACGCCGGACAGATGTATCCATTCTTCGACCTGACAACACGGCCGCCAGTGGTGGCCTCTGCTCCGTCCAGCACTGTGACAAAGGAGAAATAAAACGACCATGATGCAGTCTCGGCTCGCTGGCCATGCTCAGAACGCCTCGCTGGAAACCGGGTGGGACTAAAAACTTAAAATAAAGGAAATGTGAAAGAATGTGGTTCTCTGTGACAGCTCGAACTTGTGATCTGACGCAGATGCGTGTATCTTGGTGCTCCTTGTCTTGTGACATGAAGGGAGCGCGGCCAACTCAGCGAGGCATGTCGCCTTCTCCCATGAGACGAGTCGGAGGTCGAGGAGTTGGGTCGTCGTCCTCGAGCAACAAATTGCTGGGGTGGAAGCTGGGCCTGGGAGTTTCTTCAACATCAGCCATCGTGGCATCCTCGTCGAACGACTGATCTGGAGGCGTTTGAATGTGGATGACGGTTGTATCTCCTTCCTCATAATCATCCTCCACAGCCGATGACTCTGGCTCGGGGGTCGTGATAAACTTCGGGAATTCCAGTTGGAGCTCGCGGTTCGGCGTGACAACCTGCGTTATCGGCTCGAGTGTGCTGGTGCTGTCTGAACTGCCCTCGACAGCCACACTATCGTGGCTGTTGGCACGCATCATCTCAATGCCGAGCTTGGACGAAGGTAGGACTGATTTGCTGCGATAGTGTTGCCGATTCGCAGAGCCTCCCCCGTGGCCATTGCCACTGCCGCCGCTACCACTGTTGCTACTTGCCGGCACGGCGAGACCAAGTTCGTCATCCTCGTCGTCCGCGGAATCGACGCTTCCTTCATAGCGCCTCTTCTCAATAGACTCCCGCTTAGCCCGGAGTTTTTCGAGCGACCGCTTCTGAACGGGCTTGTTTATCCGCAGAGATGAATGCTCCATCTGGGCGGGAGCGGATTGTTGAGTGACAAGATGGGCATGGAACGTCGGGTTGAGCGGGTCCATCGAACCTCCCAACATCTCATCTTGGCCGCTAATGTTTAGGCCGCCCTCATCCCAGTCCCCAGTAGCTTTCCTGCTAATAACGACAGGGATCTCATCAACAGTAGAGACCGATTCTGAGTCGCCAAACAGGCTTGAGCCTATGGAGTCTTCCCGGAAGCTACTGCTGGACCGGTGAGCGTAGCCGGAAGAGCCAGAAGTCGGGCTGTCCTCCAAGCGCGAGCTCTCCTGCCGAAGGCCCGAGGGAATCGGATGAGGGAGAGATAGCGACAAAGGCTTCGCTTGACCAGGCGAACATGGCTTCCACTGACAGAGATTGCCGAGGACTTCTGTAAGCTTGGAAGAGCTTATTGGCTTCTCAATCAAGGAATCGAAGTAATGAGGCGCTTGCAACTCCTTGAGATAGGCAGTGATAGCTACTATAGGAGTGTGAGAATTCGCATTCTTGGTCTCACGAATCATTCGTGCGACGTCCGCTCCGTTGATCTGTGGTAGCTTGAACTCCATGAAGATGATGTCAAACTTGATGTCGCTCATCGAATAGCGAACGGCCTCAGAGCCGGTCGATGCAGAGATTGTGCGGCACCTGAGCTTCTCCAGCAGTTTCTCCATAACCATGCGGGACACAGGATGATCGTCACAGATCAAGACATCGAGTGGACGGAACATGGGCCCATCAAGCGCGATTTGTGACATCCGTCTCGAGCTCTGGCGGCGCCGCTGGACCCGAAGCAACGCATTTGCCTTGTCTCCTTCGTTGTCAGAGGATGATGGCGACATATCGAACACCTGACTGCGACGGTTCCTATGGTGGGCTGCAAGTATGTCCGTCGCTATAGGGCTACCCTCCTGTGATCCAACAGTCAAAGAGCGCGATCTTGTACCGGAGGACCCACTATTTTGCCGGGGGGTCGCAACCAGCTTCTGGGGCGAGATTGACAGAGGCAGAGGCGGTGCGCGTCCTTTAACCGGCGAGGATGCAGCGACGGTCGTTGCTGCTTTCTGCAGACTAGGCGGAACGCGGGGAATGTCAAAGAACGGTCCTGGCTGCAGGGAGTGGCTTGATTGTTGTGACAAGCTGGAAGCATTGCTGGAAGCCTTCCGCCGGCCTTCTACGCCCTGACCTGCCACGAAAGATACGAGCAGTGGCGATGAGGGTTGAGAAACCCTGCTTGGGGACGAGTTCGGATGAGCAAGGCCGGAAGGGGACTGCGGGCGCTGCGCTGCTTTGGCGTTGGAGAGCGTCCGTTGCACTGGCATGGAAAGGACAGGGCTGCCCTCCAGAGCCGGCCCTGGTGAAGTAATGATGTTCATGCCGCCTGGGCTAATGGGCGACTTGCTCTGATGTGCAATTGCTTCAGCGCGGAGCTTCTGTATAACATCCTTGTTGGCCTTCTCAAGCACCGGCAGGTTCTTGAACGCGAAGTTCCCGAAGTCGTCCGTCACAACTGGTTCGCTCAGACGCCGGGTCTTCAAATCCCGTACGTGAGGTGGAATGTGCAGAGGCATCAGGCCGCGCTTCATTGAGTTGACCTGCGATCGGACACGCGAAAGAGCATCGTGAGGCCGCTCCGGATACTCTGATGCTGGCGCAGAAGGCGGCGAGAGCTGATCCTCTATCTCTTCTGCGAAAGATTGCAGTGTCGCGCCCCTGGAATCAAAGTACTCCGTGTCTTCCGGGTTCTCTGGTTGTGGCACGAACTGTGCCTCATCTTGGAGAAGGGTGTCCCAGTTTAGGTCTCGAAACCAAGGATGATTTCGAATCTCGGCGCCGCCCGAGGGGAACTTCTCATCACGGTTTGACCCAAGTCGCTGTGCCGGATCAGAGCATAGAAGTTTATTTATCAGATCTTTGGCATCGGCAGACACTTCATCTTCGTTCTCGTCCGGCCATTGGATCCTGCGAGCCAGAATGTTTTCGAAGACTTGTTCAGCCGTACTAGCGTGGAAAGGAGGGAAGCCGTACAGAAACTCAAACATGATACAGCCCACGGACCACCAATCACTTGTCTCGTCCTGGGGTTCGCCTCGGATCGTCTCTGGAGCAAGATAATCCGGCGTGCCGACGAAGCGGCGGTTTGTGTCCTCAGGATCAAACAAAGCCCAATTAGGAGGCGGCATATTTGTCTGTGGTGGAGTTCCTCTTCCTGTGTCGACGCTGTTCTGAGTAGTGGTATGATGAAGAGAGGCGAAATCCGGCGACGCCCCACCCTCAGTCTCACTACCCTCCCCCGGTGGTGACTGAACAGCCTGAGTAGTGCTGCCTGGTTGCGAATCGTTCAACGAAAAGTTGTCGAACATCCTCGTCAGCGCTTCACTGCCGCCGCTATCACTCCGTTGACTCGAGACCCGGCGTGCCTCTTGGGCCACACTGCCGAGATTGAAGTATGACGGCTGTCCCAGACTGGTGCCGAAGTCGTTAGGTGTCATCAACGGCGTCGAGGTAGGCGACTGGCCGCGAGTGGCATGAAGATCCAGGGACGTTGACCGAGACGAAGCGAGAGATGTAGAACGGGCGAAAGGTCCCTGCTTCAGAAGATCCGGAGCAGCATCGGCGCCACTGTTGAGGGCCCTCTTCTGACGACCGACTAAACCCATGCGGGACAGACCGAAGTCGGTGAGCTTCAGATGGCCCTTCTGGTCAATCAACAGATTGTCAGGTTTCAGGTCACGATGCACGATCCCCCGACTATGCAAGTGTTCAACTCCAAGGATGACCTCTCCGAGATACTTCTTGACCCAGTCCTCGGGTAACCCGCCCAATACCTTGATCAAGGACGCACAGTCGCCTCCATTGAGATATTCCATGACAAGGTACAGATAATCCTTGCTCGAGAAAGTCCAGTAGAGTTTAGCAACGAAATCACTCTCGCCTTGCCACATCATGATGGCTCGCTCGGCCTTGACGTTGGTGACTTGATTTTTGGCAACCATGTCTGCCTTTTTCAGAACTTTGATAGCGAAGTATTCACCAGTCGACTTTTTCTTCGACAGGTAGACGCTACCGAAGGCACCTTTGCTGATTGGCTTGATAATCTCGAAGTCCTTGATCGATGGTGGAACAGCCTTCGCTTGAGGGGCGCTGACCACGGCACTCAGGCGTGGAGAAGGAGGCGGCTTGATCAGAAATTCGCCGGTAGAGCCGGATATCGCTGCGGAAGATTGGCGTCGATGGTGCTGGCTAGCATGATAATGCTGCGAAAGAGCCGGTGAGCTGAACTCGCTACCTGGTAACATGGGAGAAGATTCTGGCGACATGAGCGCGTCCGAAGGGAAAGGCAGGCCTCGAGGTTTCATAATACGGAGTGGTGACGTAGGTTGCCCAGGTCTTGATGGTGACTCCTGGCGACGAGGAGATGTTGCTCCAGGCCCGGGTAAGATCAGGCTCTTTCTATGGTGCTGGCGAGAGCTAGCTTGCCTTCGCAGATCGCCAAACTCGGATATCGGGGACTCGGTCCTTGGTGGCAGTCTGGAGGCCACAGACGATGACCTCATGCTACCGTCGCTATCTCCGGCATCGCTCTCGAAGATCAACGACTCACGGCGCGAGTCCCTGTTCTGGCCAGTTAAGGCATTGAGTGTCGCCCGATGTGAACGCGGAGTGGGACATTCCTTGGGACTGCTCGACATCGCCGAGTGTACGGCGGAGGACATTCGTCGTTTGTCTAGATCGTCGCTGATGTTAGCATCCTGAAGCGCCATAGCCAACGCAGTTGGCGCATCAAAGGACCCGGGGAAGAACCCCTCCTCGTTTGCAGGCGTAGCTTCTTCCTCGTCTTCATCATCGGTGGAATCGCTTAGTCGGCCGCCAGTGGCGATTTGGTGAGCTTTCCGTACAGCTTCGTCGATACAGTCTTGGACCAAAATCGTAAACTCGACCCGTATGCGCTCCGCGTATTCGATAATCTTGCGCTGGCGCATGACCGCCTCAGCCTTAGCCTTGGCGACTCTCTCTGTATCGGCGCAAAGCAAAGCTAGACCCTGTTCCTGCTCAAGAGTATTGGTCCCTGGCGTCTCCCACTGCAAGACCTGGGTGATGCGGCCCTCTGACTGTGGAGACTGCGTTCGAAACTCGCCGGGATTTTGTGAAGACTCCTTGATAGCCGGTGGGTTGATTTCCAGGGCAGTGTCGCAGAGATCGAGCAACAACTCCACGATCCTGACCTGAGGCCGCCGTATAGCGAATGAGCGTCCTCTAGCATGCCCGAAGCCCGAGGATCGTTCGCGTGAACGTCCGTTGGAGGAGCTTGAGGCGGCGCTTGGCGTCGGAGACGAAGTTCCGGGCGAAGAGGCAGACGAGCTGGGCGGGCCGATTGGCATTCCCTTATATTCGGCAACAGGGAACGGAGTTTGGTCTCCCGTAAACGAGCGGCTTTTCCTGACCTCCAAGGCATCCAAAACCTTGACGATCGCATGACGGTGCTCTGTCAAGCTTTCCTGCGCCATCTGGACGTCCATTTCCGCACGGTGCTCCTGCAAGCACAAATCGGTGTGCTTCTCGAACCACCAGGGCGGGATGTGGCGTTCACAGATACGGCAGAGTAGTGGAGGCGGAGGCGGGTGACTTGCAGGGTCATCTAAGCCAGCTTCAGCCAGACTGGTGAGATAGCTGGCGAGGACCTCGGCTCCGGAACCCAAGGAGTCAACAAGGAAAGCTGGGAGGTCGATCTTGATTTCTCGGGGCGCAATCCATGGGCGAATCATCCACATGGTCTAAACGATATGCTGTCAGTAGGGTAACGAGGCAGGCAACGGCCCCAGGGTGCCAATAGCAATACTTACATGGCTTTCTCCGCCAGAGGCTCCATCGTAGACCATGATGCCCTGGGCTTCCAACTCGATGACGGCATCTTCGGAGGCTTCACCCTCCTCTTTGACATGCTCAATTGGAAACAGTCTGGACAGAGGTCCTAGCTTGACGGCGAAGCGGAGGAACTGGCTTCGGGAGTCATCCTTCTTCATGGACTCAACGACGGTGGCGAAGACCGACTTGTCCTCGCTAACGATTAAGTCGGCAATAGCAGTACCTGTCACGGACTCGGGCTGTGTCCCGATGACATCAGTCCAGGAGGGACTCACCCAACGTATAGTCCCATCGAGATTCAGGTCCATGATGACGTTGAGCGTCTGCTCAGCTGCCTCTCGGAGCTCCTCTCGCTGATCGCGGATATCCTCACTGAGAGACCGCTCCATGAGGCCAGCCCTCAGGGAGGCAACGGCCGGGGGGGCAAGCATGTTCGGAGTGGAAGACGCTCCCTCCATTGTGGATGCACGTTGGGCAAAGAGGCCGATCGGGACAGCAGCATTGGCTATTATTGCGCGGAAGTCCAACGACTCTCGTGCCTTTGTCGGAAGGAATTGGCTGGTTTGTGCTTTATCGAGGTCAAGACGGTGCGGTGGACGGTCGTGAACACGCGTCGAGGTCGGAGGCAGGAATCGTTGGATTGGACAGAGACAGCGTGGATCGACTTGGTTCGTGAAGGCCTAGAAAGGCGAGCCAGAGAGATCCGGCAAGGGCGCCAGAGCTAGAAATTCGGCAGAGCTCGAGACATGCTGTATACCTGAAGTATTTGGCTTGCCGCTGGATGGGATGTCTTGATGACTGCTTCACCGGAACAGATCTACCGTCACCTTCCCATGAGGCAGGAAGTTCGGAGTTGTGTCGACGTCCACGGCACAGAGACGGGGCCGCCCTAGGCCTAAGCCAGGCAAAAGTGTGACTAAGGCAGGCAGGCAGTGTGGAACCGTCTTTGTTATCAATAGGCGTCACGGTGGACAGGAATTGATCAATCCGTAGAACGAGAGGAGCAGAGTCCCATGAGAAAGACTTGTCTCGACAATTCCCTCTGGTGGAGGTCTTGGACAGAAGGTCGACGAAGACGACACGGCTGTCTGGAAGGGTGCAGGCACGAGTCAAAAAAAGTTGTTGCCGCCTGTAGTGTAGTAACAAGGGAGCCAAGAAGGAAAGTGCAACACGACACAAATCCAAGCTGGCTGCAGCAATTAGGTTGTTGATTTCTCTCCTCAGACGTTCAAACACCCTTGCAAGGTGCAGTGCGAGAGTGCTACTCAGCCAATGGCCGCGAGCTTTGCTGCACCATCACTGTGGGCAGGATAAATATGGAGACTCTTGGGATTTGGGGGACGCCGAATGCCCGTTAGAGCAGCAGGTTATGCGGCCATCCAAGCACCTCTCTTTGGCAGCGTAATTTGCTGGTGCACCCTGCTTATCATTATGGAACGGTACTTTGATCCCAAACTTCACATACCTCTCCAACAGAAACGGCAGGGAATCGCAACCTTGGATGAAAATTGCCGACGATTCACCGTTCAAGTTTGGCTGAAGCTGAGGTGTACCTAAGGTAATACTGCGGACCTCTACCTTCTACAGCATCCGCCCTAGCTACTCATCAACAAGCAGCGAGTCTGCAATCAACAAACACCTTTCCATTGAAAATTCGCTTTCCACAGCTTCCAGTCAAGAAGTGCCAGGGACGGCTAAGTTCAGTTCGCATCTGGCGCTTGACTTGACTGACTTGTTCTGGCTGTGAGGTTGATCCACTTACGTGAGGTACTGCCACTGGTGACTGGTCTGCTGATGATGTGGGGTTGGTGGGACGCTTTCGAGCGGAGAAACAGGCCACCTCGACGAATCATTGTCCGAGCATCAGGTGGGGCTCCTTCGTCGTAGTGCCAGCTTGGATTCAGAGTCTCAGACCCGACCGTTGGACGGCATTGTGGAGCCGGGGTCCCGCCATGCTTTCATTTGGCACTCCCTCAGGCGCGATGGAGGCCTTTCGGATTCGCGGATTCGCTCACGGATTTAGAACCGATGGGAATCGAAAGATGTTGGTGTCGGGGGTAGAACAACTTGTGATGATGTTCCACGGGCTACCCACCCTTTGAGGACAAGCCATGAGGTAGACAAAACACAAAGGAGAACGGCCATCACCCGCTGAAATGGCCATCACAAGTTTGATCATGGTGAACCGCGGCGCCAGTCACGTCGACCGACTATGAGGGTGGCTCCCCTGCCCTTGGAATGGAGACTGCATCTGGAAACTCTAGCCCGGTCCCTTGACGAAGTCCAAACCCGTCTACCTTACTGTGATATTCACCAGCAGCCGTCGATACTGGACAAGTGTACGTATAGGAGGCTCTTACTCGCAGAACAGATCTGGACTATTTCCATTTCATTAAGCCAAGCTCTACACATTGACATTGGTTGTTGACCTTCAAGGTTGGTTGACTTCAGCTCTGTACCCCGCTTGTCTTGGATCCCTCCACGGCTTGCCTACACTTAGGTAGGATCTCTCGCATCCCCCTCACCGCGTGGTGTGAAGAAGGACAAAAGATTCAATCGATCAGCATGCCAGCACTGGCATAGTGTAGAGATCAGCGGCCGAACGTGACCTATATTTCCACTTCACACGCTTGCTGTTACATTAACCTTTCCACCTCGAAAGACGCCATGCCTTCTCGGATCTGGCACAGTCGGGAACCCTGCGTATGTATAGTCAATCTGCCTCTATCTGTACATTGCGATGTACAAGTCAGGATGTGATCTCCTGTAGCTCACTTGTTATCTGGTTCTGACGAGACGCACAGCAATGCACCAATGGCTCCTGTCCTGCATTGACCCTATCGCGCACAGTAAGCTCCCAGATATCCGCGGACGGTTGAACCACGCGGCAACAGAGGGGGACCTGGCCAAGACATGCATGTTATACAGCCCTCTCACAACCCCAAATAGCAAATCGGATCGACTACAAGTGTAGTATCCGACTTTATTAAACGACTCTTTACCGTTTATCCTGCTCAACGAGTTGGCAGTCGGTGAGCGGTCAACAAGTTTCGATGCAACAGCGACAGTACGTGCCGTTGGGACTCATGAAAGTTTGACTCGGAGCAAGACCATGCTCGCGGGATGTGGGTAGGAGATGGGCTGTCGTCGACAAAGCATTGCATCATCTGAAGGACGGAGGTGTGATGTGCGTCTCTCCCAGGATCACCTTCGGGGTTATTATCAGCAAGCATCGACCAGGTTTCGCATGTGTTGAAGAGTTGGAGGAAACGGGATATCTTACTTGCATTTCCATTGTCTGTTCCTTTGACGATGGGGTCTGGAAACATCCTTCAGATGGGTCCTTGACACACCCACGCTCGAGCCGAATTACCTTTCACTCGGGTTGACTGACCTCATCATCCGAAAATGCGCCTTATCTCCATCACACCCTCTCCTGTTATGGCTTGCTTGCTCGCTACGCCATCGCCGTGTTAGCCAGACCAGGAGGCACCCTTCATGTTCGGGACGCCTATATCATGTGTGTCGTCAGCAGCGCTTCTACTCGTTGGATGTTTGAGCTGCAGCATGCAGCACATTACCAAGCGTGGATTGGCCTAGAACTAGCCCTAAGATTCATTGTTACCCCTCCCCCTGGCTTACTCTTAGTGCCG
Source organism: Coniochaeta sp. PMI_546 (assembly GCA_021432605.1). Lineage (NCBI taxonomy): Eukaryota > Fungi > Ascomycota > Sordariomycetes > Coniochaetales > Coniochaetaceae > Coniochaeta > Coniochaeta sp. PMI_546. The sequence goes on along the minus strand of MU271144.1, from coordinate 198,355 downwards.
TTCTCCCTCCTCGAGTTGACCTCCGCAATAGCAGGCCTGCTATGTAGGAGACACATACACACCCTCCTAATGTATTATCGAGTCCGGCCTGCGACGTCGAATTACACGGTTGGGACTCTTGGGAGCTAGACTGTCAAGTCTGTGACCCTCAACTCAAGCCCAATGATTGGGACGGATTAGATGCCGGCGCAGTCGACCAGACCCCATGGTTCCTGATGGATGATAAACAACTGGGTTGCGTGCAGACGTCGCATACGAAGATTGGCAAGTGATACCATCAACAAGTGTTGATACGTCTGTCCGCTGGCTCGTGCTCTCCTGCATTGTCTGCTTCGGCCTGTCAGCGTACTATGTTGCTGCGTGTATATGCCCCGATCAGCACGTTATGCTGATCAATGCGGCAATGCGGCTAGAGGTTGCCCCTAACTTGCAGCAATCAAATGCATACTATGCTGCAGACGGCGGCGATCTCAAGCAGAGTTCTGCTTCTCGTAGTCACTTGGTAACGCAGACTCATAACACAGTGGCAGTCCAAGCTGAAGTGATGAAGACAACAACCAGCTCACGTATGGAGTCCCCCTTAGGAGCAGCACATTATCTTAGGCCAACGATTCAGCCAACAATGACTTACAGACATAGCTATTTTCCCTGCGGTATCAGTTTGCGATGCCTTTCTAATCGTTGAGTTGGAGAATGAGGAGGTGCCGGAAGGATGCACTTCCCGTGATAGATTCTCCGCATACCTTACGCCGACCGTCACGCAGCGCCGGCCCATCCGATCCAATCCCGAAATCATAAAGAAGCTTCTGCAGCGAATTCATGCAAGGTGACCGTCCCTCCACCGGTCAACGGCTATTCCAGAAGCATCCATCAAACCAATAATCGCTGAACAGGCGGTTTAATGCGGGCGGACATAGACGACGGACATGGCCCACACAAGCTCGCGGCATGTACCCGCAACACCAAGCTACCACATCCCAAGAACTTGGGCAACATGGCGCTGGGGATCCTTGTGTAAGGGGTCGTTGTCGAGGCGCTGCGTTCTCTCATCGTCCCTCGTAACTTCGTAAGTTATCTTCTGCAGATGTCATCACCTTGCTGAACTTTCACGTCCTGTCAGATGTGTCAGAGAGCTTACTTTAGACTCTTCTCATCCTGAATCGAAATCCGCAAGGGGTCTGGAAAGATCTCATGTCTTGGAGTCCGTAGCTGATTCCACAGTTGCGACATATCCTCCCAGTTTGGTAGTCCACGACCGCTTAGATGCTGGGACGCCCCCGGTATTACTATGTCTACCGTTGTCGAGGATACAACCAGAACCTCGAGGCCAGACATATACCGCCTTTCGACCCACGATCGCAAAGCTCGTCACGAGCTTCTTTCAGATTTTCTCAGTAGACTTTCGCTATATATTGCCACATTTTGACTGCTGCCCATGCACTTCACTCTACAACCATCCAGGAGTTGGCAGCAAAGCGAGTACTTTATTACCGTCCTTGATGTTGTAAGTCAGAGTCGGGAAGGTCTAGTTACCACAAGCTATCTCCCGGACAGCGGCGTATATGCCGTCTGCTGAAATAAAATGCCTACCAGTTACCAACCTACAAGTCACAGTCGTGGCCTTGGCCATCAGTCGATGGGCGCATAGGAAGAGCTCCCTTCACGGCCTTCGTACAACGCGAATACAGGTTTTGCTCGACCTGTCCTACACACCAGGAGTCATGAGTCCTGGGGGACGTTGAAGAATAGTCAGACCGTGATATACGCCGCTCCAGGAATAAAGGCTTCCACCTAGAGGCAGCCCCGCTGCCATCCAACGTGATGACGAGATGAAGAGGCGTCAGATTATTCTTGGTGTAGAGCCATATTACACTACATGTAGCCACACGAGCGGCTTGACTGGGACTGGCTCAGAGCGCGGGCGCTACATGAACGAATAGTGCATATCAAACGATAAACTTGAAGAGACGGCAGATCCTTGTGTAACCCCAACTCCACGAGTCTCGGATAATTTCTGTTTCATGTTGCGGCGAAATGACCTGGCGTGATGATCCCTTACAAACGGACGATGCTATATATACGCATGAAGCCATATAGTCTACGACGGACCGGGAAATCTAGACGGCGCTTCGGAACTAGAACTACTTCCCGAGCGGTTCGTCTTCAGGTGAAACACGCTTTGTCGTGGTACCGTAACCTCCATCTTGCGAATAGGGCCATATCCTCTGTCAGAACTCAGTCGGCGCTCCTACTATCTCTTCCAACCTCTCCCTTCCACTCCCTCCTCTTCTCCTCAAGCCACAACCCCTTCTCAACCCACCGCTGCTCCAGCCACTTAGCCAGCTCATCGTCTTCCCGCGGCAGGTCATCCATAGGAAACCTACGGACATGAACGTGGAACCTGTATCCGGCGGCTCCGCTACTTAGACCGCTAACGCGCAGCGCATCCCACATGCTGGGCGCGACGTGCCACTCGCCGCCGCGCTGGTAGGCGATGGTGAAGTCGTAAATGGCCCGTACGTGCGGCGTCGAGCGCAGGTGCTGCACCGTCGTGACAAAGCCTTTGATGCGCGGGTAGAGGAGGTGCTGAGGTTGCTGACGCGAGTTGGCGGCGCAGAAGGCTTGTGACTCAGCGAATTTGCGCGGTGTGAAGCGGGTTGCTTCTGAGAAGGAGATGAGCCCTGGTTATGTCAGTGTTTTGATTCTTATCCTTGAAGGGTAGGGGAAGGGAGGAGGGATGTTCGTTGGTGCGAGTTAGAGTATTAGCAAGGCCCTTGATATCGAGATACAGTATCTTCCGCCTCATTCACACGTGCCAACTTCACCCTGAGAGAAGAGCAGGGCATCTGGCTTGAGTCGCGAACACCTACAGATAGGCCACCTCCTCCTTACAATACCCCGAAACACCCGCTCCAACTCCACCCGATCCCTCATCCACCGCCGACTCACCATCGGCATGCCCATGGCCCACAGGCCCCATCCCAAGAACGGCACGTTGCGCAGCTGCAGCTTAGCAAACCACCTGCACCGGCCAAGCATACCCGCCCGGATGGCGACTTTCTGAATCATGTAGAAGTCGCACCAGGCGACGTGATTGGCCACCACGACGGCGGACTCGTATTGGGGAATACTGTCGCCCGAGACGGTGATGACGGCGCCATTGAGGCGCTCGAAGAGAGTCTGGATCCAGAGCCAGACGGTATATGCTATGGTCGAGGAGGCGTTGTAGACCTTGTCTGGGAAGAGGGGCTTGAGCGGCAGGAGGAGGGAGAGGAGGATGTCTGCTATGAAGAGCCAGAGGAGCCAAGGGACGAGGATGAGTAGGCCGCGGACGTGGGTTAGGGGACCACTGCTGGTCATGACTTATGACGGTGGAAGTTGAAGCTGCTAAACACACTTCACCTGTCGACTCGGAATCACCCGAAGGATGCTCGTCGGCTCCACAGCAGCGGTGTCTTGTCTGCCGTATGTTTGCAAGTGTTGTAGGGTAGGTCGGCAGATGGACAAATCCAGTTGGGTGGATTGCGGGGATAGAGGGTGCGGCTTGCACATGGACTAAGAAGAAGAGGAGGTTTTCATGCAGGTACACAGGTTTAGCACATGAATAGGCCGTTTTCTATTCTCTGTCAGGTTGACGACCTGGAGTTTCAAATTGATGATCATCCATTATGCCCACGTCGGACCTCGCATGACATGTTGAGGTGCGGCAAACGAAGCGAGGAGTGTGATAGGCCAGCCACTGCACCTCTAGAACGATGGTAAGTCGACGAGCAACTTGAAGGCCACTATGTCAGCTGATCGGCGATGGTTTCATTCTAGAAAAGGTGCCCAAGGTAAGGTATAGACCTTACACCGTAGAGCGTGGAGGTAGTAACAGTGTTCCTTACAAGTTACCACAGTAGTGACAGAGCTGGAAAGTAGTAGAACTGACCGGTTTGGACTTCTTTTACACAGTAAGTATCGACTTGGCATTGAGCATCTGACTCTGGCTGTTCTCGATCTATGCCGAGGTTCTAAGATGGATATCAACAGTGCATTACCTGTCTCCCATCATCATCCAGGATTTTTTTGCGTTGCTGACGTGCTTTTCGACCTGGGACCTTGCCGGGCTGACAAAAGCGTTCGGCATATGGCCCAGATCTTGATCAGGGCGACAGCTCAGATATCTCTAGTGGCCGGCTCCGAGGTACTGGTCTGACTAATCCCCCAGGAACAACACGAGCACCTCGAATGACGGTCGTCATTTTTGGACCTTAGTTAGAACCCGCCAGGAGTCAGGTCATATATCCGAGAGTCACCGTCCATGACTTCTTCACATTTCCCACCTGCAAATGCGTATCTTTTGCCAGACTTCCGTTCGCGTCTTCTCTTTACGTGCAGCACAGACCACAGTTACTCAGTGCTTCACAGGTCTGATCATATGCAGAACCAGCCCAACAGCGGATAGGATATCAAGGAAATAGTCTGCACTGATATCGCCTTCGTCAGACCTTACACACGCAATCCCAACAACGGCGTCGTGTCCGCTTTGCAGTAACTAGGTACCCGCCTCAACTTTAGTTACGTACGTCGGGCTTCTACAGTTTCCCTTGCCTTGCGAAGGGCAACCTTGTTTCATTCGAGCGAGCCACAGCTTGTCCAACCAGAGCTCTCGGGAGCTACTTCTGAAATACAAATCACCGTGCTGCTCAATTACAATTAATTCTGACCTACGGCGGATGGTTCAAACACGTTCCAGACAGGTGAACGACATAGTTGAGCTGGGGACCGGATATTCTTGGCATTGATCGACTGCCTCGACGCGGCCCAGCGTTGGCGCATCTCAGACGTCGCTGTGTTAAGAAACTGTTTCAAATCCTCTGCAAAGCAAACAACCAAGCAACTGCTCTTTGCCCCTCGTCGCAAACTGAATATACCCAAGCAACGACAGCAGGCTCAACCTGCCCAGCCCACTGTATCCAACCCCTGCCCGAGATCGCATAGAACCTCGCGAGCAGATCACCACGTAACCGTGGAATAGCAGGTGCCTTGCATTGTGGTGATCGGCCGGAAATCAATTACTCCAGGTACGCATTGCTTGCTGGACCAGTTGACTCTATTTCAACCGGCGCGCTGCGCTTTCGTCTTCGTTTTTTTCTGAGATCTCCCAATGTTTGTCTCTACACAAAGTAATCGTGGGTTCTTGACGAGCGCGCCATCATCTATTGACGATTTTTCACGGGGCGGAGAACGGAGTATCACGAAGAGACCGACGAAGCTTGCCACTGGGGCTGTGCTGTGTGCTGTGTTTGATAATTGGAATTGTTGGAAATGGCTGCTGACCTAGGACCCATAGCTGCCGTCGCGGCTTACCCCTCCCCGCCGAACTCATTCTCTCCTTCGCATACCAAGCCGTCCATCTCGTCGCTCTACGACCGGGCCGCCATGTCGACTTCGCTATCTCCAAACCACCAGCCGAGTCAATCGCCGTTAGGCGGGTCTGCCGGGCAGGACAAGAGTCCCTTGTCCTCGCTCAATCTTGGGTTCCTCAAGGGTCTCACTGAGAAGAGGACCACAACACGAGAGGGCAACCCGCCGAAGCGGCGAGGTCCGAAACCAGACAGTAAGCCTGCCTTGACGCGACGACAAGAGTTGAACAGACAGGCTCAGAGGTGAGCATCCTGACCATGCATCAACAATATCTGTGAGGTGTCCAGTGACTGATGCGGGTGTCGCGAGCACCAGGACGCATCGCGAGCGCAAAGAGCTCTATATCAAGGCTCTCGAAGATGAAGTTCTTCGCCTGAAGGAGATATACAGCAACATCTCACAGGACAAAGAGCGACTCGCAGATGAGAATCGGCAACTCAAGGCCCTTCTAGCCCAGAATGGAATGTCGGCGCCGATGGCCGGCGGTAGCCTTCTTGACGAGTCGATGAGTAACCCAAGCATCGGCTACACGTCGAGCGCCAGCGTCTCCGGTGCTGCCGCTCCGTCGAGCTACACCAGCGCATTCACACCGCCTCCTGGCGGCCAGCACGCGCGAGGCGTCTCGCCGCACCAGCATGGCCACCATCAACATCACCATTCTGGGCAGGGGTCGGGTTCCGGAGCGGGCGGCCAGCAGAACCGGAATCCACTTGTGGATTATGATCAAGCTGGGATTGATTTTGTCCTAACGTACGATGACCCCTCGAAGGCTTACATGTCACCTCCCCACCAGTAGTGGATGAACCCTGCTTGCCCAAGTCGCGATGTCCTAGACCTTTTCCTCCATCACATTTCTCTAGCACAAGTATGAAGGCCTGCAGCACAGACTGCCCACCGTGATATACCCCCACCGTTACACAACACCGTTCCGAGACTGGCGATGCGGTGAGGGAGAGAGGCCAGGACACCCGAGCACCACCTCAGCCGTTCCAATTCCACAGCAGAGGAGGGGAGTTGGAACCGGTATTTGAAAGAGCACATCGGCTAACGTCACAGTCTTGAAAAACCATGCATGGATCATATGCCCTGGCTCCTCGAGCGCGGCATAGACGCTGGCGGCGCGGAGCCGTGTGGTCACGCGCTCATGGCGTCGTGCCCGCCGGAGCCCTTCCCGGAACTGACGCCCGATATCCCGTTCGGCTACAGCAACGTCAACAGCAGCGGCGGAGGTGCAGGTGTCGAGTCCGGCCAGCGCACGTGGGAGCTCAGCAAGGGCGACCTCACGACGCTGCTCGACCTGAGCAAGAGGCTGAACTTAGACGGTGAAATCACACCCGTGATGGCGTGGGGTATGGTTCTTGCGCACCCGAGGTTGGGTGAACTGAACACGGAAGATTTCGCCAAGATTACGGATGAGCTGGGAAGCAAGGTCCGATGCTACGGGTATGTTGTGCTCTGCGCACCAATCACACACCTGACGTATACGCTGACCATTTCTCCCCCAAGATTCGGTGCTGTGATGGAGGAGTTCGAGGTTCGGGACGCGCTCGAGAACGTCTTCTCCACCAAGTCTGAAATGTCTATGGCTTACTGAGACATCATAAGTGGCGGCGTCGGGATTGTCGCTCTGCTGTTATTCCGTTTCGTCTGCCGTTTCGTGTCCCTTAGTGGAGAGTAATAGAGATATGGCGCTTGGCTATAAATGGTATCTGAAGGTTAAATTCACTGGCATGCCTATGCTGCCGTGAGAATGTTTGGATGTCAAGGGTTTCCTGGAGTTGTTATAGATACCTTGGTTGTGCGGCTCAATGTCACTTTTTTCCGTTGACGTAGCAGAATTAAACTGTGACAATGCATCTCGAACGCTTTTCAGAGCCTCAGCACATGTGAGCCGTGAGGGCACCCTAAGAATTCATTCATACAGACGCTACAAAGGATGAGCAATCCGTACCGTCAAGGTGAAGAGACTCGGTGAAGCCTCACACCGAAAAGCCCGCGGCTCGCCCCACAACACCAACCCCACCAACGAATTATTCCTCGATTTTGACGAATTTTTGATCCGCAACAAAGGAGGGGATTTGATGTTCACTACGACCCATACCTAACGAGCCAACTCCTTCGCTTTACCGCAATACGAGTAGAGTTGAAGCTCGGATTTGTCACTGTCCATTCTAGATCAAGCAGGAATCAAACCTTTTCCTAATCCCGACTGGAAATACCACCGAGCGAAAGCCTGCCTCAATCATGGCTGCCACAGAACAGAAGGCAATGCCTTCGTTGGTCGACCTCATCACTGCCCTACCCGAAGGCCCAGGCTGGGGCCCTCCAGTTACGAACGACACGACCCTGAACGGTGTCCCATATGCGCCATTCTCCAAGGGCGACAGGCTAGGTCGCATGGCCGACTGGACCGACAGCAAGGATCGGGACGGACGCGGTGGCCGACAACAGTACAACAGGAACTTCCGAGGTATGCTTGTAGGACTGAGTTGATGGGAATCGTTGCGTCCCGCTTCTTGAGTGGAAGAGCTGACAGACTTGTGATTCTAGATCAACAGGTATATGGTGCCGGATCCGCATCGGTCTTCGCCGCCCCCGTCGCCGAAGATGAAGCCTCCTTCTCAGTTGTCAGCAACGTCCGCGACAGCGGCAAGACTCGCTTCGGCCGCGGTGCCGTGTTCACTCGTGGTGGTCGTGGTCAAAGAGGCGGCCGCGGTGATGCCAGAGCCGGTGGCCGGGCGCAACTCGGACGTGGCGGCAGGGGCAACTACGGCGGTTTCGATAGCCGTGGTGGCGGCCGCGGAAACGCTGGTGCCAGAGGCCGCCGCTTCGGCTGGAAAGACTACGACAAGCCGGCGAGGAACAGGGATGCTTCGGTTAATATCAAGGCTGACTGGAAGCTGCTGGAGGAGATTGACTTCAACCGCCTAAGCAAGCTCAACCTCGACGCGGATGAGGGCGAGGATATCGATAGCTATGGTTTCGTCTATCCCTACGACCGGTCCTACGACAAGCCGCAGGTCAAGGCTACGGAACGGAAGCTCAACGTGCTTGATCGCGCGGTCTACAACGTCACAACCTCCTCTGATCCGGTTATTCAAGAACTCGCCGAGAAGGATGAGGCCACCATCTTCGCCACAGAAAACATTCTCTCGATGCTGATGTGCGCCCCGCGCTCCGTCTACCCCTGGGATATTATCATCGTCCGCCAAGGGAACAAGATCTTCCTCGACAAGCGTGAGAACGCTGCGCTGGACATGGTCACGGTTAACGAGAACGCGGCCGATGCTCCAATGGACGCTTCCGAGGGCAGCAAGGACGTCATCAACCAACCGGCGGCGCTGGCCGAGGAGGCTACCTACATCAACCACAACTTCGCCAACCAGGTCGTGATAGAGAACGAGAGCCAGAAGGTCGAGATGGCCCATGAGAACCCCTTCTACAATCCCGCCGAGGAGACCGAACCCCCCGCATCCAAGGCTTACAAGTACCGCCGTTTCGATCTGTCAACTAACGAGGAGGATCCGGTGTACCTGATTGTTCGTACCGAGCTCGACGCAGCGCAGAGGAACGCGACCAACGGCGAGGACCAATTTGTCACTGTGCACGCTCTTAACGAGTTTGACAGCAAGGCACAGGGCAGCGGCGGCGCGCTCGACTGGAGGTCCAAGCTGGTGAGCCAACGCGGTGCCGTCGTGGCCACCGAGATGAAGAACAACAGCGTGAAACTCGCGAGGTGGACTGTGCAGAGTATCCTCGCCAAGGCCGATGTGATGAAGCTTGGGTGCGTATCCTTCCCTTGCATGTTTCGCTCGACTTCTAAACTATGACTAACCTCCATCTCAACAGCTTCGTCTCCCGCGTCAACCCGAAGAAGAACGATCAGCACGTCATCCTGGGCGTCGTGGGCTGGAAGCCGCGCGACTTTGCCAACCAGATGAACTTGTCGCTGTCCAACGGTTGGGGTATCGTGCGTACCATCGCCGACATGTGCTTGAAGCGCGAGGACGGCCGGTACGTGCTCGTCAAGGATCCCAACAAGTCTATCCTCCGCCTGTACGAGGTTCCTGCTGGCAGCTTCGACGAGGATGATGAGGAGGTTGGTGGTGTTGAGGAGGAGGCTGAGGCGGAGGAGTAGAGACTGTCAACGATGTGTGGAGTTTTTAAGAATCTGCATTTGAGCATTGGGGACTCGGCGGTATCTGGAGTCGAAAAGCAGAGATCGAGATGCTGGAATATCGAAATTGATTGCGCTATCCGGGTCATCACGACAAACACGGACCTTAGGTAGAGCATGTGTACCACAATAGTGCGCGTGTTTTGTGCGTAGCATAAAACCTCCCAGTAAAGTGCTTACATAAGCGTAACTAAACTTTTCGATCTCAACCCATGTGCCCGGGATGATGTCGTCCAGCATAACAAACATTCCTGTACCTTGAACGCCATTCAAGCTCACTCCACGGTTTTTGCTTTCGCATTTCAATCGGCATAATGTCCAGGCAAAAGATTGTGATCATTATCCTGCACCCGAGCTGAGACGCAAAGATTCGAAGTGCGTCACGCGCCTCCATTCCAGCATTAGTCCACTTCTCTTCATCACATATTCCCACCTACCATGGCAACGCCGCCCGTGTCCATCTACGCGGAGCTTCTCTCCAATATCCGCCAAGTATCCTTGGCCGTCTCTTTGGATCCCGCCGTTGATCAGTCAACTAAAATCAGGATAACGCATGATAATCAGACTTCCACCGTCCACGTCAGCCACGCAGGGGAAACCTTTCGGCTCGTGCTGCCCGGCCGCGTATCTTGTCCGGAAGGCCAAGAGCTCACTGCCCAGCGGCGCTCTGCAGATGCCAAAGTGTTGACATGGCGGTTACCTATGGTTCATGACAGCCAGACAACTGCACAGAGAGGAGAGGCTCGCAGTACTGTACCATGGGAGGCCAAGGACCTTATACCCGGCAGTGCCGTGTCATGTCGCACATGCCAAGCTCATTTGATAAGAGAGTGCTCCGTGAGGGAGTGGAAGGACCTTCCAGCCGAAGGCTGGGCGGAGATGATGGAATTTTGGCACTGCCACAAGCCCGGCGAGGAGCATCGCCATGGTCATGATAGCCCATCAAATGGTACGTCTGGGGGTAGCGGCGCATCTGAGACGAAAGCGGACGAGGGAACTCTTGCTTCTAGGGGCTATGGAGCTGCATCGACCATATCCGCGCAAAAGGGCGTGGGGTTTGTAGACCTGACCACGTTTTTATTCGCGGAGGAGGATTGTGCGGGAATCACAGTAAGTTTGCTTCTCTCGTCATACACGCACAAACACATAGTTCGCTGCAGAATAGGAATGCAGATTTACAATGGGTATCAAGAAGGTGGCCAAGCCGGACCCACGGTCCTCCTAGTGGCATGGAAACCGATACAAATACCCTATACTAATGTACGCCGTTATCCCGTCCTTCTTTGTAGGCTGCTGGATGGGACGACAAAACCTCACTCGCAAGGGTGATGGGTTTGTCGTCCGTTTGGTGGAGGGTCGGTCCTCCGCATAAAACCGAGATACTCTAGAGTTAGGAGTTCCTTGGGATTACACGAGGAACATACTATAGTGCAGTCAACTGCCACAAATTTCTGGGGCAATTCATATATATGCCTCTGTTCTCGGACGTGCTGACAACTCGTCCTGTAGTTCTCGTCCTCGTCATTTGCCCGTGGCTCGACCTCGAGAGCCACTCTCGCAGAGACCACACCTAGCAGCTCGATGCGTAGTGGCCTGAATATCTTCTGCACCAACTGCGAGACACGGATAGGCTACTTCAACTACAAGACTGTCGCTATAACCCTCTTCAAATGGCAAATATGCTGCCAGACCAAAACACCGTCATTGCGTCCACCACCTACCGTCGACGAATGCCTCTCCGCAACTCTCTCAGCAACTATTTTGCGCACCGGCTCCTCCAAGTCCCTCCTGCTACCCATCAACGGCCTCACCAGTCCATCCACAAGCGGCGTGTCCGGACCAGTCCTCCACTTCTGGATCCTCAACCCATCACTCCGCTACGCGTCCACGCAAACCGCTACGACCGGGCCGATACCGGCTATTAAACTTCTCTACCGCACAATCAGCCGCGAAGAGGCGGATAAGATACTCGAGGACGTGAATTCGGATGTGCAAGAGGTGAACTTGCCTGAGGAAGCCCTCGATACCGTGGCGAAGGTGCTGAGCAAGAGTAACATCCTGCTTCCGGTGCCGGAGAGGAGGTATAGGGAGTGGACTGTGGGGATGCTTAGGATGTGGGAGACCTGACTTGAAAGGGAGGGTAATAGCGAGCGCGTACTAGTGATTATAGTCATTGAGCAGCGGAGCTTCCTGTCGCCTCGGTGCTGTGTGTTAACGCAGGCCACGGTCCGCTGCTGCTGGTTGCTTGAAAATGCCGTATATTGGATGCCGACTTCAGCTTCTTGACTACCTCTTGCGAACCTGGATGGTCGAGGCCTCCAAACCGCAAGTTGACGATAGTAGTAAGCTCAGCTTGCACATGGAGCTAGACGAGGGCTAGACGAGGCTTGAAGAGTAGGTAGTATGTCAGAATAATGCGAATCCAAGCATGACCCTGCTATGGAAAGATTATGAACATCGATTGTCGCATGCACGGAATCTGCAGCTAAGATATCGGCGAACCTGCTGAACTTGCAGAATATCCCGCTCCTTCGCCAATCGAGGCATCATAACACTATAACGACAGTTGCGTCGTTCCACATGTTATAGTCCTGCTTCCCTCATCATCAACCCCGGGTCTCCTCCTCTCATAACTGATCCGGCTCCAGGCCATAAAGAGCCTTAACAATCTCCCACCCAAAGCCAGCCGCCGGATCGATGGCGGCCAAGTCCCGCAACCAGTCCATATACAGCCCGACCGTCTCACTCGCATCCATCTCCCATGTCTCGCCGCACAACCCGCCTTTGATAATCCGCTGCAGCATGGGTTCCGTCCTCGCCAGATAAAGCACCAGCAACACCCCTAACACGTTCTGCGTCCAGAAGTACAGACACGGTATGAGCCGCTTGCGCATGCACGTCGGTGACATGGTCACCGGCCACCTCAATGCAGCCTTCAGACAGGTTGCGACGCCGGCGGCGTCGTCGGACGTCAAGCGGTCCGGGGCGTGCAGGGCCTTGTGCAGGAAGGGCCGGTATATGAGGTACTTGGCGTAGTAGTACCGCGTGCGCAGCAGGGCGACTTGGATGTCGTAGGCGAAGGGGTAGGGGGTCGGAGCCGCGTCGAGGTCGGTGGTGAACATTGAGTGTGTGGTCTGTGGCGTCTGATAATGGTTCGAGGCCGAGGTGGATCGATGGTGCGCGGACGAGGCAGAATGGGAGAGTTGAGGGCGGACGGTGGCGGTCGGAGACAACGGTTGGATGGGAAAGATGGTTGCGTGGTAGACTTCTTGGGCCGGGTTTGCTGCTGGGAAAGCGCCAGGCAAGTCTTCTTCCCAGCGGAGGGGAATGGGCAGCATGCCCCGCCATTGATCGAGTTGATGTGCGAGGTTTCTGATTGTGGCAGCGTTGGTGGCGTGCGATCTGGTCGACGAGTGACTAGTGGACGAAAACAGAGGACTGCCCGCAGCTGGTGGTGATGGTGTCGTCGATTCTTCCAGGAATCAGGTTAGGTTGATATGTTCGAGTGGGGAAATGGGATCGACTGTCATAAGGTCTGTTTGGGGGAAACAGTGCGCTCACCTTGGCTCATGGTGTTGTGGAAGTCAATCATCAGCCGCCTCAGGACGATTTGGGATGCGAAGTGCTCTTGGAAATGCGTCGTTTGATTTCCTAGGTAGTCTTCCTCGGCAAAGGAATCGCTGAAGTCAGGCAGGCCAATGGCTCGCTCCAACTCCTCAAGGCCAGGAGTGGGCATGCCGAGCTCTAGAATGACGCAGCTAAACAGAGGAGAATGTCAGTCATGCGCGTGTACTTGGGTCAGATATCGTGGAAGCAGCAATGTTGAGCGCCCTACCTTTCCATCATCATGATATGCCAGAAGTTCCGGCGGATGAGGTCTCCCCTAGGGCTGCTTAATTCGGATGATTTGCTGCAAGTATATCAGCGTATGCCCTTGACAAAGTTGGTTTAAGTAATACCTCGAAATCAGTGCCTCAACAGCCAGCGAGGCCGAAGTCAACATTCTCCATTGTTCCTATATTGGTCAGCTTGTCGAAGGCTACATGTAACTGCCGACCGTGACGCATACCGAAACATGGCCGGAGGCGCCGTAGTAGATACTGTTGTGCCGTTAAGTTAGAATCTCAACAAATATGAGGAGCGCACGGTGCCTTACCCTGCCAAAGTAAAAATCTGCACATTTTCAATACTGCATTGCGTGAGGTTGAACCCCATCCTCTTCCTTGCTTCGTTGAACAGAGCCAGGCCCGGAGGTTCTCTAGCCGTACCCCCTTTCAGCCCACTCGGTCGGCCATTATAGACACGGATCGGAATTCCCTGCGAGCCGGAAATAACCAGTTCTCCCAAGGCAAAGACGAGTAGTGCAATCGTAGCTGGCATGCTCTCGTCGCAGCCGCCTTGAACGAGCGACGGTATAATCTCCGTGTTGAAGACTTGCCGGTCAACAAGCGGAAACAGGAAGTTAAGGCTATCAAAATAAGCCTTACTCAGCCGCTGCATCGTCTCCCAGTTCAAGGTAGCAAGAGTGACCGGTATTCCACCCGGTGCCTGCATAGATAAGGGTCCGATCGTCTTCATTTGGCCCTCAGAACCATCTGCACTCAGGGGCATCCTTCGACAATGTTCGTGAACTCCCAGCACAACTTTTGGCCCGTCTTGCTCGATCGTGGCGGGATTCAGACCGGGCACACGATCCTTGATAGGCTCGAGAAGATGCTGCATAGAGGGCCAACCCATCATCTGCGTCGCCGAAGACGCGTATATATACTGGTCGTCAACTCCCGACGTCGAGCTAGGCGCGTCCAGGGCCCGCGGGTCAGGAAGATGGAACGGTGTGGTAGATAAGGGGTCATTGATGCCCGGGGACACGCTTAGAGAGGTTGCAGTGGTAGGCATGTTGCTCGGCATGGGGTGATAGCTCGGGCCTAAGAATGAAGCTCTCACGTTTAGCCCATCAAGCTTGTTTTCAAGGCCCTTGATGCGATCCAATATTTCCATCAGTGTACGATCTTTTCTGCAAGGTCCTGATTAGCAAGAAGGCGGACGGTGATGCTCCGATTGTCCATATGTCTTCGCGCAGGCCAATGTTACATGCTTACTTTGTAGGCTGTGGCTCTCGATAATTGCACTCGAGCTTAAACTTCTGGCAAGTGCCGCACTTGGGCCTATGCTCGTCACATTTCTGCTTTCGACTCCGACAAGTATCGCAAGCCTAAGTCACGTCAGATACTACATTACACTGGCGCATGTCTGGTATGAGGGATGGGAGGAACGGCTCAAGCCCGTGGACTGTAGGATCAGGGCTCGACTGGATATAGAGTAACTCGACAGCGCATTATACTGACCTGTGCAGCAATGGCTCCCCTCTCCTTCCTGCTGCTTCCAGGGGTCATAAGGTCGGCAGAGCTCGTCGACTGGGCGGTCGACGACTCGGTCGGTTCGTCTCGCATCGTGTCAAGAACCATATTGTCCCGTCTTGTTATTGATTCAAAGGCACATGGCCGAGAAGACGCAGAAGCCCTTCAGGTTTGGCTGTAAGAGACGAGTCGATGCTACATCCGTGCAGTGGCTGGTCCTGGTGTTGCATCTGCAGACGAGGACGGTGTCATAGGCGTAGAGGTGGACCAGCGCTGAAGCACTTGTCCAGGGTGACGGCGAGACTGACGCAAGACAGGCAACTGGCACGCTCCCGAGGATTTCTGATCGGGGTGTAGTGGGTAGTATCAGTAAGGAAGATATTCGAATGATCTTGCTGGCAAGTTGCATCCGTATGCCTTGGCTCGACGAAGGATTGAAATGCCCCAAAAGAAGGGACCTAGTCTACCACCTAGCTTCTCGCGCAATTGTACTCGTACTGACAAGTCTGGGAAGGGACAGATATTCTCATGCAGGGAGGTGATTGGATCCACCGATCATCTTCGAAGACGGAGGACCAGTAGCGCGGGTAGAGATTGATATACAGGGCACAGATAGGTTGAAAGGAGAAGCTTGTCGCCTACACGTGTATAGTATGGCGAGCATTAGGCTCGAATGCAAAGAATGTTGGATTTTCGCCTACCACAGTAGGTGCAAGAGAAATTAATGCATTGTGAGCAGGAACCGCCCGGTCTTTGGTGGGCTGCATCGCCCCAGGGCGTGGTCAATCTGAGGGCGATCTTGGGAACTGACCTACGATCTACGTCATTGAGCATGACGGTGTAGGGCAGACAAAACAGATCGCAGAGCATCTCCGGATTGTCTGATAGGCTAGCATCTCCGCAATGGCCGCCACTGAAGCCACAGAATGGAGACTGCCGAGCTTATTACCAAGTAGTGTAGAGCTTAGGCCGTTAGCATAGAGTGTCTCCTCGTGGAACAGTTGTTCTGATGACTGTTTGTTTCATGGCTTCAATGTCACCTGCCGTACGAAGTACCTGCTAAGCTACCTTTCACACGTGCTGAGATGTGGAGCGACGAAGGTAGGTAGTCTTCAAAAATGGTGGCACGCAAAAAACAGACCCAAGGCGTGACGAGAAACTGCTGTCACATGGTAGGCACATTGGCGTCTACCTGGTGTTACGCATCGTAGCTAAGGTAGAAATCGAAATGAGCTGTGGCATATACTGCGTACGGTAAGGTACCTTAGTAAAGAGTCGATGTGGAAGTCAAAATAGAGTGACGTATCAAGGGCTGCGAATAGGAAGTCGAGATTGAGCCGTTAATTAATTACGTACTGTGGTACCTGCAGTGGTTTTGAGTTGACGCTTGACGCTCGGACGCTACCCGGGGCTGTGTTCAACTGTTGTGGCTAGTGCCTACTTTCGCGGCTTGTGGCTAGTGGCTGCCATCGTGGCGTCCAGCAAGGCAACAGGAGCTCTTGCGAAGCCTTAGGATCCACCTCCGAGCTGGTACCGTAACTCATTCACAACCAAACAACAACCAAGCCAGCTCAAACAATTCTACGCCGTCTGCGTTAGTTCTCAGATCATCAAGCCAGTTCTCTACAATAATCGAGACAAGACCCCTCCCACAGCTTTAAGCATTCTTGCGATCACGACGTCCTCTGCACCTCGAGCCATCTGTCGCCATGGCCTCGGACCAAGAACGAGAGCACGCCCTCGCCTCCTTCAAGCAGAAGCTGATAGAGTCCCGGGAATGGGAGGCAAAACTAAAGGCACTGCGGCTAGATATCAAGGGTCTTCAGAAGGAGTTTGACCAGACAGAAGAGAACATCAAGGCACTACAAAGCGTTGGTCAGATAATTGGCGAAGTTCTGAAGCAGCTTGATGACGAGAGGTGTATGTTACCCTGCACCGCATTTCACCACCTAGTCTCTTGTCCTGGCAGGGAAGCTGATAAGATCTGTTTTGTTCGCAGTTATCGTCAAGGCGTCGTCGGGACCACGATATGTTGTCGGCTGCCGGTCCAAGGTCGATAAGGCGAAGCTGAAGCAGGGAACCCGCGTGGCGCTCGACATGACAACCCTCACCATTATGCGAATGCTCCCCCGTGAGGTGGACCCTCTAGTCTACAACATGTCCCTCGAGGATCCTGGACAGGTCAGCTTTGCTGGCATCGGAGGACTCAACGACCAGATACGAGAGCTACGAGAAGTCATCGAGCTGCCGCTCAAGAACCCGGAACTCTTCCTCAGAGTCGGCATTAAGCCGCCAAAGGGAGTGCTCCTCTACGGACCTCCGGGAACAGGCAAAACGCTGCTTGCTAGAGCTGTGGCGAGCAGCTTGGAAACAAATTTCCTCAAGGGTATGTCCATATCCGACAGCTGCTCATATTAGCAACTAAGGACACATACTAACATGTACTCTCACAACAGTCGTCTCATCAGCTATCGTCGACAAATATATCGGCGAATCGGCGCGTTTGATTCGCGAGATGTTCGGTTACGCAAAGGAGCATGAGCCCTGTATCATTTTCATGGACGAGATTGACGCCATCGGTGGCCGACGGTTCAGCGAAGGCACCTCTGCTGACCGCGAGATCCAACGCACTCTCATGGAGCTCCTCAACCAGCTCGACGGCTTCGACTACCTTGGCAAGACGAAGATCATAATGGCGACCAATCGGCCTGACACACTCGACCCTGCGCTGCTCCGCGCCGGACGGCTGGACAGGAAGATCGAGATTCCGTTGCCGAATGAGGTTGGCCGGCTGGAGATCCTCAAGATCCATGCTTCGAGCGTTGTTACAGAGGGCGACATCGACTTTGAGAGCGTTGTCAAGATGAGTGATGGGTTGAACGGTGCCGATCTGCGGAACGTCGTTACTGAGGCGTAAGTTACGATTTGCTTGCTATAGGACGTCTTGAGGTACCCGAGCTAACATGCCTGATCTAGTGGTCTCTTTGCCATCAAGGATTACCGGGACGCCGTCAACCAAGACGACTTCAACAAAGCTGTGCGCAAAGTTGCCGAGTCCAAGAAACTGGAGGGCAAACTGGAGTACCAGAAGCTGTAGAGTTATTACTAGTTTCTGGAAGCATGGTTGTTAGGGGGTGGAGCGATCGGACAGTGAGAGGGCAAACCTGAGTAGACACGGTCTTGAGCTCTCGGAGCGCCCTTCCTCCAAGTGTAATATTGTATTTCTAGCCAATGCCTAGCAAACGCTAGACTTTAAGCATGGATGTCTCGTGGTTAGCTAAGTCCTCAGCGACTGGCTGTGGTACACCGTGTGTCTCCTGTTTCGAACCAAGGGTAACCGATCTTACTGACAAGACTGGCGTAGTTTCGCCCAGCTGTCCCAAGATGGATCGACTGCGCAGCGCTGGAATCGAATTGAGTTAGGGCGCAGATCGTCTTGTCTTTCACTTCTAGAGGCAACCGGTATCACCTTGACGTTGTAAGATACCGCCTGACCTCTCGCCTACCGTCCATACTACCTCCTATATTTGCTTTTATACGTTTGCTTGTTCCATGCCAAATACGCGACATGTGGTTTCGTGCGGCCAGCTATTGCCTCGTGTCCGGATGTTGAGGCTCTTTAGCGCGGCCCGGCAGTGGGCGGAGCTATTCTTAGGCGAGACGATCGCCCTGATTTCCCCTTTCTATTGGAGCTGCACAGCCGCACACTGACGCCAGGTGGAACGGAGGCAGCACCCCTGCAGCGAATCTAGGGTCCTTGTTCAAGGGCAACGTCATGCTATCGGAGACTCAAATCAGGGACGGACCAGGACATGTCGAGGAGAGAGCGATTGAGAAACTCCGGCTTGAAGCTGTCTGGCGAGCCCTCCAGTCGGGCATCGTCTCTGTTCTCCTTGTGTTTGTTTGTGTAGCCGGGAGCTTGTCGTGCTCAAAGTGATCTTCCAATCCAGAGCAGCGGCAAGCACTCTGCGGTCGGATAAGGTACCTAGCTTTGCGGTGTCGATACTTGTGGCATCAAACGGGACCCTTTACAGAGTAGACATAAGTCTAAAGCTACAGAATCGCGAAGAAGCGACCATTTCCGCGACAGAGCTGATCCGCTTGCAGCAATTGCGACGGTGTAAGAATGTCCTGCCCACGCATAAATGTTCTCAAGAGAATGTCGTGAGACGTGATAAGCCGGACAACGCAAAAACGTGCAAAAGGACGCATGCCTTGTGCCGGAAACGTCCCGGCGGAGCATCTCAAATGATCTCATACGCAGATAGTAAGTGCTTGTGGTATGTACGTACGTAGTGCCCAGTCTCTTACGAGACCGACGGGGTTTAACGCAAATTTTGAGCCTACTAGAATCACAGGCGGCCCGCGTGCAACAGAGACATGTGGATGGAGTGTGGCCAGCTAAGAACGGAGCCTCGGGTTGGTGTGTCTACATATGTATTGTACATAAGGTAGCGGAATGTGTAGAAAACGATGCAATCAAGAAGAACTTCCAGATCCTTTGGTGTCTGAAACCAAGACCAAACGACCAGACTGTGGCAGAAGAGACAGGAAGAGGCATGGAAACTCCCATCTGTCAGTTGGGTGAGAGACATCAAACTTCTTCGATAGCATCTTTGCCGTTGATTACTATTCAGGGTTGATGCTGCTTCCATCGATTCTGTGGTTACCTTATTCCCAGTTGCTCGTCCAGCAGGTCTTCGTACCTGCGTTGCTTTGCCACAAACCCCTGGCGGTTGCCCCTCTATTACGGGCCACGCTCTGCCACACTATGCCACCCCCGTCACTCCGGGCTGTCCTATTGCGGCCAAGCATTACCGTACACTAGTGTAGTACCTACTTTGCAGGCCGTGGTACCCAGACTCTACTGGTAGCTTAAGGAAACGCCCCTCCATCCACATCATCACACACTCCCTCCTCTCCACAGCAACAAGAAACCCGAAACACACCCTAAAGCTCATGCCAACAAACTCGCATCTGAACTTTAAAGTACAGCCCGCATCGCTTCCCAGTCTTCTTCCTCTTGAGCATTGGCCTGCTCTCTTCTCTCGTCCTCATATCCTCATAGCTACTCTCCTCTCCCTCCTGCTTTTCTCAACACTACGCAAGACACCTTACCTGCTATTCTCTCGTTATTTACTCCCGTCGGCGATTCGGTTAACGACCACGTTATACCCCCTTCTTGCGTGTCCCTTCTCGTCAGCGTCCGAACTGTTGCGCTACCTACCATACCTTAGTTGATCGGACAATATGTGGTACGTTCCCAATCCTGTCTCCGTCCCAAATTCTGCCCATCTCCTTGAGTCTGAGCTATTGCAAGCTTCTGCTAGCCTGTACAGGAGACGGGTATGGCAGCAGACAAAGGCAAAAGAGGCCGCGTGTACACGACTTGCTCAGAGATTGGCTGCTGACGTTGACATACTTTCTTCCAGTGGCATCTTCGGCTACGTGAATTACCTGGTGGAGAAGGACCGGAAGTTCATTATAGATACTCTCATCAATGGTACGTAAGCCCTTTCGGAAAGCTGGATAAAGGCCGTCCAGAAGTTGCTACCCCACCCTCTGAATACGACACTCTCCCGAATACAGTGGCTAACGACACGGTTGCTCTGCCCACCTTGCAGGTCTCTCCCGTCTCGAATACCGCGGTTACGACTCTGCAGGCTTTGCCATAGATGGGGACAAGAAGAACGAGGTGTTTGCTTTCAAGGAGGTCGGCAAGGTTGCCAAGCTCAGGGAGCTCGTCGACGAGTCCAAGGTCGACCTTACAAAGGTCTTCGACTCACACTGCGGAATCGCACACACACGCTGGGCCACCCACGGCGCTCCGTCCACGAAGAACTGCCATCCTCACCGATCCGACCCTAACTGGGAGTTCGCGATCGTCCACAATGGCATCATTACCAACTACAAGGAGCTGAAGACCCTGTTGGAGGGCAAGGGCTTCAAGTTCGAGACGGATACCGACACAGAGTGCATCGCCAAGCTGGCCAAATACATCTACGACAGCCACCCGACCATTGGCTTCACCGATCTCGCCAAGGCCGTTATCAGCGAGTTGGAGGGTGCCTACGGTCTCCTGATCAAGAGTGTTCGCTACCCACACGAGGTCATTGCCGCTCGTAAAGGTTCCCCACTAGTCATTGGTGTTAAGACGCAGAGACGGATGAAGGTGGATTTCGTCGATGTAGAGTACGACGATGAGAACAACCCGCTGCCTGCTGAGACGGCTGCGCAGAATGTTGCCTTGAAGAAGGCCGCTTCCACCAGCCACGGACTGCTCTCGCCCAACGGCTTGCTGGGCTCGGCGGACAAGTCGCTGCTTCACCGCTCGCAGTCGCGCGCTTTCATGACTGATGATGGCATGCCCATGCCTACCGAGTTCTTCCTCTCCTCCGATCCGTCTGCCATCGTCGAGCACACTAAGAAGGTCATGTATCTAGAGGACGATGATATTGCGCACATTCACGAGGGCTCCCTCAACATCCATCGCCTGAAGAAGGCTGACGGCAGCAGCAATGTCCGTGCTATCCAGACCTTGGAGTTGGAGTTGCAGGAGATCATGAAGGGCAAGTTTGAGCACTTTATGCAGAAGGAGATTTTCGAGCAGCCCGAATCCATCGTCAACACTATGCGCGGCCGTCTCGACGTCGAGAACAAGATGGTCACACTCGGTGGTCTCCGCAGCTACATCTCCACCATCCGCCGGTGTCGGCGCATTATATTCATCGCGTGTGGTACGTCGTATCACTCGTGTATGGCTGTCCGGGGTGTCTTTGAAGAGCTCGTCGAGATCCCTATAGCCGTCGAGCTTGCGTCCGACTTCCTGGACCGCCAGGCTCCTGTCTTCCGTGACGACACTTGCGTCTTCGTCTCCCAGTCTGGTGAGACGGCCGACTCTCTGCTGGCGCTGCGGTACTGCTTGGAAAGGGGAGCACTGACCGTCGGTATTGTTAACGTCGTTGGCTCGTCCATCTCTCTCTTGACCCATTGCGGTGTCCACGTCAACGCCGGCCCCGAAATCGGCGTCGCGTCGACAAAAGCCTATACGTCTCAGTTCGTCGCCATGGTCATGTTTGCGCTGTCGCTTAGCGAGGACCGCTCGAGCAAGCAGAGGAGGCGGGAGGAGATTATTGAGGGCCTCGGCCAGATCTCTGCACAGATCAAGTCGGTTCTCGAGCAGAACGACAAGATCAAGGAGCTTTGCAAGGTGAAGTTCCAGAACCAGAAGAGTCTGCTTCTGTTGGGTCGTGGAGCACAGTACAGCACAGCGCTCGAGGGCGCACTGAAGATCAAAGAGATCAGCTATCTGCATTGCGAGGCCGTCATGAGCGGCGAACTCAAGCACGGTGTGCTCGCTCTGGTCGACGAGAACCTCCCGATCATCATGATTTTGACCCGGGACAATTTGTTCAAGAAGAGCTTGAACGCTTATCAGCAAGGTATGTCCTTTCATGTCCCGTGTCGGGCAACTGAACTGCATAACTAACAAAAGTTTTTCTAGTTATCGCTCGTGGTGGCAAGCCCATTGTGATTTGCAACCCTAACGACGAGGAGTTCCGCTCCAACGCGGCGGAGAAGATTGAGATCCCCAAGACAGTCGACGTGCTGCAGGGAATCCTCAACGTCATCCCTCTCCAACTCATCGCCTACTGGCTTGCGGTTATGGAGGGGCTCAACGTCGACTTCCCGCGAAACCTGGCCAAGTCCGTCACTGTTGAGTAGAGCGGGTCCTCGATGAGAAGATAGTTAGTCATTTAACACAGTGCTGGCGTTGGTTATGTACGAGTACTCCGCACAAGTGTCCTGGAGTTGGCGCATAGCAAGAGACGCGGACCTGGTAGGCAATCGTATGTTACGAAGGGGAAGCGTGCAGCCACGAGCCGGCTGATGCTGCCTCTTGTGTGTCTGGGATTATTGTCTTGCTGCGAGGAATTGGAGAAGTTGCAGGAAATGGGATTTTGACGAAAGGCAATGTCAATAACCTGTGTCTGTTTAGATAGGAAGATGTAATCTGTCGTGAAAGATTTCAATGCGATGATGAACAAACACAACCAACAGCTTGGACTGAACAACCGGAATGTTAAATTGTTCTATGATACAATGATTGCTCTAGCTGCTCTCTCTTAAACTAGTGTAGACGATTAAGCCATCACAACCTCGCTAGTCGTGCCGTTCCTCCCACTCTTCTACGGAAGCCATTGACTTGACCTCCGGTTAAAGCACACACGCAGATACCGGTCTTTAGACAGTCTGCGTTCCATAACCCTTGATCCGCTCAGCAAAAGCCCAGCTCTGCTGCTCCAACTGCTCGTTCTCGTTGATCTCCACGCCGGCCTTGGTCACTACCGCAAGGCTGTACTTGTCCAGCGACCGCGCATCGCGGTAATACAGCACCTTCATGCACTCCTTGATGATATTGACGGCCTCTTCCCGGGAAAGCTGGGCAGTCTGCTCGTCAGTCTCGGCGTACCGACGCATGATGGGCTGCGCGAGAGCCGCGCCGAAACCCGTGGCCAGGCTGGGGGAGGTGAAAGCCGTGCCGCGCATGTCCACCGAGGCCAGGAAGGGGGCCTCGGAGGAGTCCAGCCCGGCCACGAGGATCTGGTTCCAGAGGGGATCGAAGTTGTTGCGCCGCGAGTAGAGGAGCTTCTGCAGGTACTTGTGCAGGTTGGCGGCGTTGAGGGTGCCGGAGCCCGGAGAGGTGGTGGTGTCAGTTGATGAAGGGGCAGCGTATGCTTCGTCGATCGAGAGGTCGGTCAAATGGCGGTTTAGGTACTGCATATCGGACACGTCGCCGCCGAAGCCGACTACGGAAGTTTCGGCGAAGGAGCGCAGGCGAGGCACGTCGGTGAAGCGGGCTAGGGAGCCGTAGGAGGCTGCACAAATCCGGAAGGGTTAGCTAAATCGAAACCAAATGCAGTTGGAAACGGTGGAGGTGACGTACCCAGGTTATCGGCGGCCATGACGACGCCGTCCTTGAACTTCAGAGCTATTACTGAGGTGCCGGTGACTATGGGCGACTGGGTGGCCTGCTTGGGACCGCTGCTCTGTAGATACGAGCCATCGTATGCTCCGTAGACATCATCTCTGGGCTGCGCAGGCAGATTGTTAGCGAAGGCGACGACATGCGAGAGCAAATGCTCGCCAAATGCACGACAGTTGGTGGAGGTAGTTGACGTACACGACCCCAGTTTTGCGGCCGGTGATCCATTGCTGTGTCTGGTTGCTTGGTAACTCGCGCTCAAGCTGTGAGGACTGTATCTACGGGGGAATCTTCGTGCAGGCGATGGAGAGATGCGGTGGTGGTTCGATAGTAAGTGGTAGGTTGTTTAATGAGGCCGAACAAGCTGGATGAAGCTGATGTTCAAACGTCGGGAGCTTCCAACAGCTTCGCGTCGGGAGGCTGCCTTGCTGTGGGGCTGCCTCAGGCTTTACTTACGTAACCAAGCCTTGCTCTCCACCGCACCTCTTCAGTTGGGGCACGTGATAGCCTTGACCTTACACACTCAACTGTTTAAAACGACGGAAACTTTCTGATATCTGGAGAATTCAGACAGTGAAAAGAAGCATATATCTTGGAAGCCGCGTAAGACCAAGGCAGTGGCATGATTATGGCGGGTCTTGTCGGATATGATAGCAGCGATGAGGACGAGGATGTGCAAGACCAGACTCAGGCCAAGGCGACGTCAACTGTAGATAAACAGCCAGAGAATGGGTCAAGTCAGTATTCTATGTAATCTCAGTCTGTATCATCTCACTAACAGATAAACAGGCGGTTTGGGTCAAGGTGCATCACCAGCACCACCAGCACCCTCACACCCTCAACCACAACCACAGCCAGAACACCAAGCTTCATTATCGTCAGCACAGCCAGCACAACTAGGGCCGTTACAAGGCCCAGCACTCGGGCCATCCCTAGGTCCAGCATTAGGACCGTCCCTCCCTACCACAGACTCTGGCTCCCAAGCTCCCTCTGCATCAGCACTACAAGACCAAACCGATCCCCCAAGATCACCATACTCAGCAACCCGTGCCCTAATCCACGATCTCACCCTGCCTCCAGTCCCTAATACCTCCATCCCGCCCTCACCACCGGGCTCGCCTCCCCGCGCCCTCACTGCCAAATTCGATACCTTCCTCTCCCTCAAGGCTACCAAGTCAACCCACTTCAACGCCCGCCTATCAGAAAGCAAGGCCGTCCGCAATCCGGGGCTGATGGATAAGCTCCTCGCCTTCGTGGGCGTCGAGACATCCTTCGAAGTCGAGCAGTCCGAACCGGGAGCAGGTCCGGAGCAGCAGTACGCCACTACCCTTCCGAAGGAGATCTGGGATCCGGCTGCGTTGCCCGCGTGGGCGTACAAGACGCCGCTCAGGAGGGCGCAGGAACGGGCAGCGAAGGAGAGGGAGAGGAGAGCCGGAGAGCCGGTCGAATTTGTCCCCGCGTCAAGTGTGGGGGGGTCGAGAAGTGGCACGCCTGGGACGGTGCCGCCGGTGACGGGGAAGAGGAAGACGCGGTTTGATCAGTGAGGTGGCTGTGAATGTCATGATTAGGCCCACAAGGGCGTTTTCACATGGACAGACTGGGTGTCACACAATTGGCGAGATGCATATAGCGACAGAACAACCATTACTCTGAACAGTACTTGGGGAAGGAATACCGCCATAATTCATGACCGTTCCAACAACGCTAGTATAGTTATGAAGAGCTGAAGATATGTGGGGACCACGGCATGAAGAGAGTCACGACCGGAGTACAGTACAGTCAAGGATCTTGCAAGCTGTCTTGTTCAAAGATCTCAGTCTTTTGTACAGGATATCTTCGCTTGGATTGTTCTCATGTGCAGGGGTGAGTTTTGAGTCCGATATGTCCACTCATTCCTGAGCTTCTGCCCAATCCACGGCATCCGCTCCTGGCAAGAGCCTTGCCCGGTCTTCCTGTCTTACTGACCTTGACTCGGTCTGGTATCATCGACACAATTGCCACCAATCATACAAATGGAATATCAATGTTTACGTTCACAAACAGCCGCCCTACGAATACCACGCAACATCATCATCAACACGACCTCAGCGCTCGGCTCCGCACTGGGCTTCCCACGATTTCAGCGTTCAACGCTCGCACCTTTTTTTTCAAGGTTTTCCGCCTCTGATCGAGCGTTTAGGTCTTGCAAGCCAGAGTGATGTTGTTATCCCTCTTCAGATCGAAACCAATGGGGATCTCGACACTCTGGTTCGCGGCTCCGAGCGCGTGCGCGTAGTAGAGCAGGTGCTGGCCCTTGTTGACGACGTCCTTGCCGGTCAACTCGAAGGGCAGAAGGCCGCCCTGCTCACAATACGGCTTCATTTGCAGGGCGTTCAGGACGGCGTCTTGCGAGATGTTGGCGTGCATGGTGAAGTTGTTGAGGCCCGGGCGCAGGACCATGTTGTCCATGAAGGTCGTGCCGACGTCCTGGCCTAGGAGGTAGGTGGTGAAGGTGGCGTTGCCCTGGTGTATGTTAGAAAACCCAGTTGATGGAGGATAGAGCTTCGCTAGCAGACAAACTTACAATCTCAAACGTGACGACGGAGCGGTTGGGGACTGTCACGGTGCCGTGGAAGTTGTCGCCGTTGGCGTCGCGCGAGAGCGAGACGGTCGAGTAGGGGACCGAGGTACCGTTGAAGTTCTGGAGTCCTGTGAGGGTGACAGTCTTCTTGAAGTTGATCGGGTACGCCCGGCTAAGGCCCTTGATATGGATATTGGTGTCTCCCTCGACGGTGACACGGATCGAATCGTTCAGCAAGAGCCAGGTATTGAAGCGGGTGAAGGCATCGAGGTCCGTGATGGGCGTGAACTGGCTGATGTTGACAACCTGCAGTGAATCGCCTGTCGTCTCGGGGAAGGACAATCTGGCGAATGGCGCATGAGGCTGGTAGTCCTCGAGGTACATGACGCCCTCGAAACCGTCGATGGTGGCGCTAGTAGAGCTCGAGATACGGATCGTGCTGTTGACGGACATGGTGAAGTTGCCCTCCTGCGTGTTGCTGGCAACAATCGAGTCGATTTCTAGTTCGGCATCGTTGACCTTGTCCTGTGCAATCTTGGGGACAGCAACGAAGATGCTGGTCATAGAGTGAGCATGGGACTCACGTGACGCAGGACAAGAGGAAATATGAGGGCAGCACCATCACAGGCAGACTCACATCAAGCAAACGACCAGGACGACAATGCAGATGAATGCGATGAGATAGGCCCACCAGAACCGGGCACAGTGACGCTTCACCTTGCCGCCTTTCTTAGGCCGTACCTCAGTCTCTCGTTCATGCGCGGTGGGCTTGTACTCGTCCGACATGGTGACTTTCGATATGTAAAATAACCTGGAAAACTGCCGTTCTCTTCCTAATCTGTGTGGAATTCCGGCGGTATCGTGGTTTCTAGGCCAGTAGCTCCAGATCTGAGGACTTCAAGATTCGTTCGTCGGCTTATAAATCGTCGTGTTTATGTACTCCGAGTCCGTCGATGTCCACCTCCAAGACCAACCCACAACAAACCAGACAGGTGATGCGAGGGGAGTAAAACGATTAGAGAGGAAGACACAGTTGATATTAAAGCTGTATGTTGGACGACGCCGAAAAGAATGCAAGAATGGGCTCGACACGGCGACGACAAGGACCGAAAGGGGAGACCAGGGACTGGGGAGTAGATTACTTAGATATAGCGGCGAGTAACGACAGGTAGGGTAACATCCTGCCGGGGATTACAGACTAAGTGGTCAAGTTGGAGAAGAGATCGTCTACCCCGGTCAAATCGCCAATGATGTTGCACGTCTATCAACCCCGTAATGAGAATCTTTGTGCCACGTCGGCCAAGAAATCCATTTTCTGCGTAGCAATCATGGCCCGGCCTCGACGATGTGGTTGACCTTGGCTCTAGAGCGAGCTAGCTGCCATGGTATGGGGTTTACCCCAAACTTCCAAGACAATATCCAAGAACAAAGGTGACGGTGCCTTCCTGATATGGCACTGGGTGTAGAGCATGTTGATCGCGTGTGGGCGCAAGCGGCCAATGTCGAGACAAGATTTGCAAAGCTAGTCGAGTCTTGGGTAGGTTGGCTTTGAGCCCATTCGCCGCCTCCTCACTGGAAAGCAGTCATGAGGACCGAGAGATGGGCAAAAGCGACGATTCCCACATCGCAAAGAGTGGAATCACAAGACAAAAACTGGCAGATTGGGTCTCCACTCGGTAATGCGACCCTCCCGCGATTGGACAGGGGAAGCTGTCTGCGAGGATCGCGGCCAAGACTGCCAGATGCAGCCATGGTCCCCAACTTAGGGCCGTTTCGTTGCAGCTCCCCATGGATCCGAGAGACAGACACGAAAGTACAGGGTTAGGCGAGGCTTGTTAAGGAGCACCGCAGAGATAAGCACAGGCCTCTATCATCTGTCCATCCTCCTTGAAGTCACCCGTCGTTCTTGCGAATACGTCAATCCGGTCACCCCGCGTTTAGAAGGTGTGCCACCGAAACCGACCAACGGCCCAGGGGTGCAGGACGTCCGGCTTGGCTGCTTGGAGAATATCGGAGGGATGCCCTTGCGAGGAATTGGTCCTCGGCTTTATGATGGAGCACATGCCAGAAGAAATTTCCTTGCGCCCACTCAGTGCCTCGACAACAGAAGAGTCGGAAAAGTCGCGACGAAAGAGGGCGACGGAGGGGCAAGAGATACTGTGTGGCTACTGACTCGTACTGCTCTCGGCTGTGGCTACACATTTGATTGAATGTCGTTTACTGTAATGTTCAGGTTTAGTCCCTGGCGATCGCCATCCGCCAGTGAGAAGCTTGAATTGACAGTCAGCAATTGAGGCTGAAGCGGCCAAATACCCGTATCATCTTGTTGGACGGCTGCCAGGGTTGGCCCCTTTTCGGAAGGCTTCAAGGTCTGGGGACCAGTGAGAGGACCCTGTTCCGGCACGGAGAATATGGGCGGGCAAGAGTCTCGTTTCGTTCCAAGACTGCCGGGCTACCAGGGCCATCGATGGCGCCTGGGACGGGTTGGTAGGCTGTTTCGATCCAGTGCATGAACTGGACATAATTGAGTAGTGCAGGCTCGCGTATCACATATCTCGCCATCGTTGGTTCAGTCATCAAAAAGAGATTCGTTAAGAACCTGGAAGCTCTCGAAAGCCTTGGCGTAAGATGGGTATCTCAATCCTTCCGATTCCACTCGCAAACCAGTCGTGATTACGCGCACTCACTGATATTGGTTTGGGGCAACTTCCGGGTCTGTCCCTGTCTCGCGGGGTTGCTTCACTCGGAAGGAGGTAGGGTTCCCAAACTTCATCAATATGTAACGATGTCGAAAGGACAAATCGACTTCGAATGGTTTTCAAGTTCGAGCGACGATTTCGATGGTGCGAAAACAACAGACAACCAATCAAGTCATCCCAAATCTAAGAGCTTCAAGTACCTGAGTAGGCCGTGGCAACCACCCCAATTCACATAACCTCTGAAATGAGTGTCGGAGGAGGAGGGAGAGGCAAGGGCGGCTCCGACTGCAGTCGATTGGCGGTCGCTTTCTCTTGGGCAATCCGCGACACGCATTTGAGACGGATTATATGACAACTTTGGCTCAATGGCTTGGGAGATTATGTCACGGTAGTCATCGTTAGTAGGAGCTCAGCTGTTATGCGCCATACTGCACGGGTGTGGTCCCTCGCTTCAACAAACACGACATGGCAGCACAACATGGCAGCACACCATGGCGGCAACAGTCCTTCCCCAGATCCGCTTGTGTCAAGACAACAACTCGGTCTCCACGACCCCAGCTTCCCCAGAATCACGAAGGCAGATCACAGATCCGCAGGCCAAGCAATAGTACCAGGATCGTCACTGTTAGACCAGAGTTATTTACAGCATCTGCCCTGATCTACCTAGGTGTGCAATACAGAGGTTGCGGAGGTGGCATGTGCACATGTGGTGGGGTCCGAAGCCTCCGGACATGTGACAGCACCACCTCGGCAGCCCGTGTGCGCGCCATCCCGCATCCCCGCTGCCGGCACACTCGGCTCCGCAGCCATTGATGGGTTGGCACTGGGAATCTGCCTTACCCCAGATCCCCCAGATCCCCCAGACTTACTGCATGGTACGCCGACGCCAGGAGTCAAGTTGCTTCTCAAAGCTTGGCCCTCGATGTCCACAATCCGGATTTGTCCAGCCCTGCGTCACCGTCAAAGATATCCCGCTCCACCACGCGAGCGTTGACCTGGTAGTTGAAGACGGGGTTAGCGACAGGATACTGAAACCGCGCATGATTTTTTGACGGGGCTGTGAAAGGGCTGTCTTACAAACCGTGGTCCCAGATCCGAGACGTTTTTTGCGCCGAGGAGTTTCATACAGGTATCTATCTCGCCTTGGAGAACTACATGCAACGTTAGCATCAGCACCACAAAAACAAAACAGCTACATGAAAGGAGACAAGACTCACTCTCGAATGTCCGGTCTACTCCCTTCCAGCCACCGGCACCGAGTCCCCAGAGAGCCGCCCGTCCTACGCCCACGGCCTTGGCTCCAAGACAGAGTGCCTTAACGACATCTGTGCCACGCTTGATGCCGCCGTCGATCCATATCTCGATGGTGTCGAGCACCTCCGGGCAGTACTTCCTGATCTCGAGCAACGTGTGTATCGCGGGCGGTGCCGTGTCCAGCGCCCTCCCGCCGTGGTTCGAGAGAATGACGGCCTTGACGCTGCCAGGGTGCTTCCTCGCGTACTGCGCCGCCAGGTAAGCATCCTCGTGCGTCTGCACGCCCTTCAAGACGATAGGCAGGTCAGTATGCTTTGCCAGCCACGGCAGCGTCGTGTGCCAAGTTAGGTCCGCCGCCGTGCCCCAGAACAGCTGCTGACCGACACCGCCACCACCGGGCCGCTTCTCGTCGTCCGATTTGTCGTTGCTCGCGCTGTCGACGACCGCCTGACTCTCCAGGTTGGCCTTCTCGTCTAGCTCCCGCTTGCCGGGTACCGGTGCGTCCAGCGTCAGAGTTATGAACTTGAAGTGATCTCTGAGCTTGTTGATCCGCCGCAGCATGGCCTCGCTCTTGTGTCGGTCGTTCTGGACGTAGATCTGCCAACCGAACACTTGGCCCGGCTTCGCATCGGCGACGATCTGCTCGGGCGTCATGGACGCATTGTTGCTGACGACCTGCATGGCGCCGAAGCGAGAGATGCCCTTGGCTATGCCTGCCTCGCCGTCCGGGTGCGCGAGACGCGCCATGGCGGCGGGGGACACATAGAGCGGCGTGCCGACTTTATGGCCCAGGAGCGTGGTCGCTGTCGACGCCTGGGTGCAGTCGACGAAGACGCGCGGGCGAAGCAGGATTTTTCGGTAGACGGCGTTGTTGAACGACTTTGAGAACAGGTCGTCGGCCGCCGAGTAGTAGTATGCCCAGCATTTTTTGGACACTTGCGGTTTGGCCGCCGCTTCGATCTCGTCTAGGTTGAGGAGCGTGTGTAGAGGAGGCGGCGTGAACTTGGTGACTTCGGTACCGCTTGCATTGGACCCAGACCTTGCCGCTGCAGCTTCCTGCCTCTTCTTCTCGACCCTCGCTAGACTTTCGGGGTCGACGGTGCCTAGTTCCGCGTCGGGCTTGAGGTTCTCCTCGAGAATGCCGGGCGGGTGGATCGGGTCGTACTCCTCGGTCGCATCGCGGCCAGCGAGCTGTAGGATGACTTTTGAACCACCCGGATGCGAAGACAGGAAGTCAGTCACGTCGTAGACTTTGCCGTAGAGGATTACCCAGCAGCTGTCCGCCGAGGCGTGCCTTGCGACTAGAGCGGACACAAGTCAGCATTTGCCCCTCATTGCCGCTGATGTGAAGGAGATAATAATGATTGCCGCCGTGGATTTACATCGCAAAGTCACTTACCTTCTTCTGCATCGTACACCTTCGTCATTTCTTACACACTAAGGCGGTTACTGTTTCGAGCCTGGTAACATAGTAGATGAGGTAAATTCTGTTGCAGAGCAAGAGATCCGAGAACTCGAGGTAATGCCCAGCCTTTGTTGAATGGCCGGCAATTGTGGAATCGGCAATTGATCTGGCGCTAAGCCGGCACATCTTGGGCGTCGCTGCAATGCTATACCGAGATTCCGGCTGCTCCAAATGTAAACATGGCGGGAGCTTCAATGACGGCCATTGAACGAGGTTAAACACACGACCGAGGTTTCCAGTATAGTAGGCAATGCTGATGCGAGGTCGCTGCTATACTGTGTTTGTGATAGCATACGAAATATAATCTTCGTTGGTCCGATGCTCTGCATACTCTCCTCATCTTTCGACCTCTTATAGATATATCCCGCCAGCGTCACTACAAGGCCGAAGTCAACATGTACTCAAGGCTTTGGGTATATACACGAGTAGGGAACTGTTATTTCATGCTTACGCATGTCGCAATAGCCAGGCAAGCATTTGTCACCACCTCCATGCCAAGCTCCTTGGTAACAGCGGCAATCCTGCTGTATTGCCTGGTCTCCGACGTACAACCATACATACAGACGAGATGTGTATCCCACTTAGCTGGCCGTTAGATAAGCTGGCAATCGTCAGACACGTACTCACCTGGTGAACCGCCGGTGTCTCAATGGTGCTGCACGTTCCTTTTGCTTGCTTTTGCTCATCCTGGATTACGTACTGCCGGACATGCGTATATGGAACCTGTTGATCATAGAAAGAGTAGGGATAAAGAGAGGTTATACAATAGTACAGTTCATGTTCAAGCAGTCGCTCCATGTCGCGAAGCGTTTGTAGATAAACAGCAGACCTCGATATCTATGTAATGGCAAGGCCAAAGACGTGATGGAAGGGGGGCATCTGACCCAAAGAGCCTCATGTTCCTGGATCCTTGGTATCAAGTACAGCCAACGAAGTATGGCAACATAAGCTCATGGAGTTATCTAATGGTCCTGTGATTGTAGTTACAAAGCGCATACTATCTCGAATGGATCAGCCATGGAACTTCACGAGAGGAAGAACCAAGGCGACTTAGTCGGGTACTCGACGAAGGAGCAGGGAAGATATCCGAGAGGCCAAACAACGGACCATAGAAGGCTTACATGCTTGGATAGCCTGATCAGACTCAACCTCGAAGGAAGGCACAATGGGTAGAAGTAGAAGCCCGTCCCGGGATGCCTGCTCCTCAAGCTATCTTAGATGCTCTAAATCAGGCGTGGTTGCTTGCGCAGTCTGGAGCTAAGACTAATCTCTCTCAGCCCGTCACGTGTGTCATGCGTATAGGACGTTGCGATCTGACATCTCTCGACGTCATTCATGTGATATTTGTGGATGTTTCCATGTAGGTACTGTGTTGGTGTCCTTGACATTTCGAACTTGTTGACACTGGCGCTTTA
This sequence comes from Coniochaeta sp. PMI_546, assembly GCA_021432605.1. Taxonomy (NCBI): domain Eukaryota; kingdom Fungi; phylum Ascomycota; class Sordariomycetes; order Coniochaetales; family Coniochaetaceae; genus Coniochaeta; species Coniochaeta sp. PMI_546. Next base: position 165,033 of record MU271144.1, on the reverse strand, counting down.
CAAGCACACTTTCTGGAGATCAAGTTGAATCAGAAGACGGGAAGCATGCCCGTCCTGTGGAAGTCAAGAAAACAGGAGATATGCTATTCTCTTCTACTGAGCATGCTCGAGGTCTAGCCTCGCAGCTACTCCTGATGTAACAAAAACAATAGGTACAATACCTTCCGTGCGCCGTACTGACTGTGTCTGTTTGACCGTGTATATGACACGATGCGGCTCGAACTGGACCAGGCGAAGGCAATAGTGACGAGCGGGTTCGCGTGGAGAAAATAGGAAGAAGGGCATTATCTTCGATATCTTCTTCAACCTACCAGTAATCACTGGCACGAACAGCCACCGGGATCCATCGCTGCTGCGAGTGCTCACCCAGGACAGATTCAGCCTTCAACGTCTAAGGGTGCGGGAAGACTGACGGGCCTAATATCAAGCTCAAAGCTCGGATCGTCGAATATTGACGAAAGAGGCTCTCGACGAGAAGAGGAGACAGGATGGTAGTGTCACAGTATGACATAAGCCTGGATTTGTTGACTGACGTTTGGTGGGGTGTCCCTTCCAAATATCGCGGCGGTCGATGTCGTGATCCAAGCCAACCAAGACGTTACCAGTACGTCGGACCAATCACAGCCGCGCATTCATGACATGGTTACCGTATCGGGCACGAACTGGGGAATGATGCAATGGAAGTCAGATATCATCTCCGTGTTGTCTACCAGTGTTGCGGCCTGGTGCGGGAACAGTATCAAGCCAAAATCAAACGGCATTGTCCCATTAGCGTCGATCTGGACCCGGGGAGCGTGGAGTACCATGCAGTGAGAGCCGCCTTTCACATCGTGCTCGCTGCGGTGCTTGTGTGTATCCAGGGTTTTCAGAGGCCCTGGGAGCGGTGACACTATATGTAGGGTAGGACGGCAGCATGTTTCTCGTCGCTGTTCCAGTCTCCCGGGTATCTTTCAATAAATGTCAGGTGCCTTTCAAATCCTACATGACAGCGTTCACCCTTTGTAACCAAATCTCGTTTAGACGCTCATTCTTGCAGCCACTCCGGGGTTGAAGACGTCGCTAGCGTGTACCAACTGTCCCAGTCAGCTCGCGAATACCGCTAGTTATGGCCAAGGAAACTGACCCCAGTGCTGGACTCGAGCAGAGAGATGACGAAAAGACCGTAGGGAGCAATGAACCGGGCAACTCCGACTCAGAGGGCACCATCTTCAGCGGCATCAACGAAGGGGCGCTGCTACGGAAATTGGACAGGAACTTGCTGCCAGCTGTGGGCATCCTGTATCTGTTGTCCTTTCTCGACCGAAGCAATGGTACGACATCCCCAATTTCTGACCCGGCGTACAACCTGGCTGACGGTGGTAATCAGTCGGCAATGCGAGAATCGAAGGCCTGGCGACGGACTTGGGCATGAGTAAGTCGCCGCTTCTCCGATGTTAGCTGACTATTGCAAGGGACTTCCGAGTTGACATTCTACAGCCGGCAACCAGTACCTGACGGGTCTTACCTTATATTTTATCGGATACGTGCTATTCGAGGTGCGTTGAGGAGAGTCAGCCATGCTCTTGACGAGACACATACTTACCTCATGTTAGATCCCTTGCAACATCGTTCTCAAGCGCACAACGCCACGGCTATGGCTTCCGACGCTCACTATTGCGTGGGGCATCGTCGCTACCTTGCTCGGCGTTGTGCATAACCTTTCCGGGTTCTTCGCGGCTCGATTCTTCCTCGGAGTCACGGAATCTGGGCTCTTCCCTGGTGTCGTGTACTATTTCAGCATGTGAGTTTTTCTGTCATGTTTGCTGGGCTGCTCATCGTCTGGGGCGGGCAATGCTGAGACTATCTGTAGGTGGTACAAGCGAAGAGAAAGGCAGTTCAGGATCTCTCTGTTCTTTAGTGGTGCTGCCCTGGCTGGTGCATTCGGTGGTATTCTGGCATATGTGAGTTTGACATGCACCGTAGTAGCAAGTTGATGTTCACTAACGCGAGATCCAAGGGAATTGGTTTTATGAGAGGCATCGTCTGGCCAAACGGTTGGCACTGGATCTTCATTTTGGTCAGTCACCATGGATAGTTGCAGGCTTCGACTTGACTGCTGACAAGACTGTATAGGAGGGTCTTGCCACCATCGTTGTGGCCTTTGCCGCGTTTTTCTTCATCCAAAACTACCCAGACACCGCAACCTTCATTACGGCCACTGAACGAAAGTTCATCTTGGCCCGCCTCGCTGCCGATAGCGACGCCACGCATAATGAAGGTTTTACGTGGGGCAATGTGCTCGCAGCTCTGAAGGATCCAAAGTGCTGGCTGTACGGGCTCTGCTTCCACACGACTAGCTTGCCTCTGTATACCTACTCGTTGTTCCTGGTCAGTCCCTAAGCCGGTTTCTAGATGGATCGTCATCAGACTAACCTCGATAGCCCTCTATTATCAACCAGCTCGGCTACTCCGCGGCAAAAGCTCAGCTATTGACGGTGCCTCCGTATGCAGTTGCCTTTATTTTCACCCTGAGTATCGCAACACTCTCGGAGCGCCTGCACAAACGGGCCATCTTCATCATTGGCTCGGCCGCGCTGGGGTCCGTCGGCTACATCATCCTGTTAGCGAACACCAACCCGGTCGCACGTCCTGGCGTCTCATACGCAGGAACGATCCTGGCGGCGGCAGGCCTTTACCCGGCTGTTGCCTTGTCTCTTTCCTGGCCAGCCATCAACGTGTCAGGCCAGACCAAGCGAGCAATTGCCAACGCCATGCAGATCAGCATCGGTAACTGCGGCGCTGTCATCGGCACGCAGATTTACCGCACCGAGACAGCCCCGCGCTACGTGCTGGGCCACTCCTTCGCACTTGCGTATTTGGTAGGCAACGCGGCCGTTACCGGCCTCCTGTGGTGGATGATGGCCCGCGAGAATAAGCGGCGCGACGCCATCGCGCCCGAGGTCAAGGAGGTGGGCGATATCGATCATGAGACGTGGGAGGGAGACGATGATATGCGCTGGCGGTTCCAGTACTGAGTACATAGGTGCAGTGCGACGGACTTTGGTAGAGGATTTTGAATGTGCGGAGGCCAACTTGGTAATCTGAATGGGATGGCCATGCGCCCGGAGAGCAGGCGGACCAGTGAGTCCACACTTTGCCTACGATCGTATAGACAAGGCATGAAACCGATACGTCCACAGCCAAGCCAACCTCCATCGTCAGTACTTGTTATGGGACCTGACTTCGCATTGTGCCATCGTCCTTGTCCAAGGCTGCTATCATATCAAGAAAGACAAACCAACGTGCAGGATAAAGGGTGTCCTCAACTGATTCACCTTCAATGGAGTCTGGGAAAAGCTCATCCAAGACCACAGGTCGTCAGGACGGAGGTCGGGTATCCGCATCAGAACATCCGGAATATGACCTGTCGTGAGCTCAGTTGCCGGGCGTCGTGATCTGCCTGCGTCACTGTTTATGCAGCTCGAAGTTGCTCATCCTGTCATGGGCACAGTTTGGCAGATCTTGATGGTACCCTCTGCCGAAACAACCGAGCCCGCTCTGCCCATTAATTGATGCAACCTACAACGTCTCAACTGTCTAGGTCGAAGTCGCACATTATGGCGGAGTTGGGTCCTGATAAACGGTCACTAGCGCTGTTTTATGTTTGCGTCAATACCATGTACTGGTCGATCTACCTTAGTTTAAGGTACCCTACTGTGGTATGACTTGCCGCAGTACGTGCGTCGGATGGCAGGCGGCCATCATCAGCTGAAGCAAGCGCCGGCACTACGGGAGATCGCCGTCGCTGTTTCTCTGTTCGTTCGCATACTCGGCGGCGGCATTATGTGTTCTCCCTGCATCCTCATCCGTTGGCGGAGCTCAAGTGTGAACCTGCTCCGGCAACCACTGTGAAAGATGACCAAAGACTGACCAAGCAGGACGAGGTGGGTACGACGTTTCGTCATTGCTCCGCTAGATCGACCTTCCCTCAAGCGACGACTACGATGATGCATAATAATAATAATCTGATGGCGGTGTATCTTACACCCGGTCGTACTGTCACCCCGCCTCGTCAGAAAAGTCGAGGCTGTCTCTGAATCGTCGGAGGATCGTCCGGATGAGCTGACATTGGTGGTGCCCAAATGCCGAGAGCACAGGCTCTGTGCGTTGTGTCCCAACTGGGCAAGTATGCCTCTGATTGGCCCGCGATGGTTCCGACGAGCATTGGTAAGGGAATAAATCGTTTCCAGACTGGCGGTCAGTACGAAGCATTGAATCGTCAGTGTTTGACGAGTAGGTTGCCCTTCTTGGCGTGCTTCGTTTGGTTGCAGTTGTATCCATTCTCCTCTTCTCGGCCTTACGTCGCGGATGGCTGTCAAGTTAAGGTTCAGTGGAGAGTGAAGCTGGCGAGGGACGAAGTTGATTCGGCCAAACTTGCCATTTTCCTCCTCTTTTTGAAACCGTGCTACGGATGTGCTGTGCGTGGTACGTGCAGGGCTTGGATTCAGTCGACCTGCCCCACAACGACCGCACTAAGGTACTACCACACTAGGGTAGGTTCTGGTGAGCCTAGAAACGAATGCTAAGATGGGCAAAGCCGCACCATTGTTACCAGTTCTCGACTGATTTTGGGTTACACGCTCATCATGTCGGAACGACAGATGTCGCGTTCTTTTTCGCATCTCTTCTGTTGCTTAACGTAGAAAAAATCTCGACAGTGCCCGCAGTTGGTTGTCAGCACCGCTTGGTCGCCTAAATCCGGCCGTGACAGGACCGCAACAGGTGCTTCAGGTCTTGAATGTTTAGGGCAAGCGGACTTAGCCTCAGCGGCAAAAGAAGGTATCGCCCAAGAAGACGGTGACGATACTTGCCAAGCCCTCTATTGACGCTCTGGCGAGCCATTCAGGGCTTCCAAGCTTCCATATATTCTGTCGGCACATAAAGTTTGCGAACGCGCGCTGCAGTGCAACCTCGCCACGGCCTGCGTTCGGACCCTTCCTTCGCAGCTCGTCGGCGGCAGCCCAGCATCATCGTCTGAACACCTGACGAGCAATCCAGCTGTCCTCTGAGACGGCGCTTGATGCATAGATGAGCCACCGGCATGCCAGCTGCCAAGCGTCCAAACTATTCAACGACGACTCGTGGGGATATCCCATCGATCCGGAACAGGAACAGGAACAGGACGCCATGGGATTCAAGAGGATGATCCAAACTTCGAAAAAATAGACCTAATTCGGGCGGCATGCCCATGTTCCTGCATCCCGTGCAAGTTCTTTCCGGTCCTACTACCCCAGCAGCAGCACTGGAGCTGAGCGCGTTTGGCGTGAAGCAGATGCTTTTGCTCTGAGAAGTCCAATCACTTGAACCCAGTCTGGTACAGGTTTGATCGCAGGCGCAGATCTCGATGTTTGGTGGGATGGGATTGGTGTCGGCGTTATTCCGCATTCCCGCTCTCCGACCACCCAGTTTATTTAATCGACTTAAATGCTAGGTCTCTTCGGAGTCAACCCCGACTAGACTCTCAACGTATCCGAGAACGTCTGTGTACTGAACGCCATGAGTTGGAGCTGAGCCCCCTTATCGCGAGAGCAGGTAACCAAATGCAAAATGAAACGCAGAAGCCAATCAATATTCTTAAAACGGAGGTCGCGTTGCCGCGTCCTGGCCTTGAGATGCCCAGACAGAACGCTTGCACGATGAGATCTTAAACGACACGCAGCACACCCAAGACCCCCTCCTGAACGGTTACGAATCAGCTTTGGCCCCCTTAAAGCAAGGTGACGTCTGAAGCGCTGTGTCTTAGTGCCCTAGTGAGCAGTGGCACAACCGTGGGGGGCAATCTCAACCCCACGGCTGGGCGAGTCGTTCTTGGCAATTGCTTCTGTGCATTCGTACGATGTCTACCTGTGAATACCTGGGCTAGTCTACGCGTGTGCTACAGACTTGTACACGGCAAGTCATATCTCATTCACATCCGGTGGAAGAGATTCGCTATTCCGACTTGATGTCCGCAGAACGCAGTGTACATATATATTGGACGCACGCCCGAAAATATGAATAGTTTGGAGGTCAGATGACTCTGGACACCGTTAATTCGAGTCGTTAAGCCATGGATCGCGCCCGAATTAGAGCGGCAAAGTGGTCAAGCGACCTTGTGAGCACGCATCGGGCTTACAACGGCTCTGCTATATGGCCAAGCTAGAGTGACGGAATCCAGGCGGCTCGCTCGCTTGTGACCAATGTGCAGCATGTTCACGAAGTAAGGTACCATGAGACCTCACAACACAAGGCAAGCGGGACCATAGTGTCTCGTTGTCAATCGACATTGCATTCTCACTATCCAAAATCTCGTTATCCAGGGGCCGCTGGCGCCGATTCAGCATTGACTCAGAGGACACTGCTCGTTTCGGCAATCCTCAGATCTGGGCTAGGAAATCTGGGCTAGGTGCTTTCGAGCCTCACCAGCCGTCTAAGACCCCCACACTCGGCTGTATATGCCGAAATATCTGTCCCAGACATCAATACGCTTGGACGGACAACAAGTTATGCTTTGGACCAGCCGAAGAAAAAGGACAAAGGACCAAATGTCGGATCTGACGGCTGCCTTGCCGCCACTGAAGCTGCTGTGAGATCTCCACAAGTGTACATGCGCGAATAGCTCACGATTCCAGGGAGCTTTGGCCTTCTACAGGATATCCAACCAAGATACCTCTCCACAGGATAAGCGCCCTGATATAACAATCGGCCTACTTCATTTAAGCATCTGTGACCAGCTTGCTTTACTATTGCGGCATGACGAATCGGATTTGACAACGATCAAGAGCAAGGAATGGAAGGGACAGAAGGGACGGTGTGCATACTCGCACGGCCTTGACACTCCCTGTGACAGGCGATTCCTCAGATTGCCGTCCTTCAAGGAGCTGTCAGTTGTTGCGATAAAGATCGAAGTTATAAAACAGTGACTATCGAAGGTCATAGCTTCGGAGGTGGAGCCCTGCTGCTTTGACGGTCGATCGATGTGTGTGCAGTGAAAATCCGTCGCGGCTGCGTCGAGAGTCTGTGCATCTCACTCATCTCGAGGACGTGCGAGAATGCCTCGCGAGGACACCCCCTCTCGTCCGACGCAGACCTTTTCCCTTGAGGTTCCATTGTAACAAATGTATCAACTGCCACTCGAGGCAGCGAGTTTCACCCCACCATCAAGTCTGCTCGATCAATTCAGACCCCTGGCAGGTATTACCCCTCCTACTGTTTTGGGCCAGCTGCAAGGGTGGGACGGATTGGAGGCAGTGGCAGCGCAGGAGAGATTTACCTCGCAGCATGCGCACGTTGCTCAAGGAGGGTAACGAACCAGGCATGGCGTGCAACATCTTGATTCGTGGGTAACTTAAACGGCGGTCGAGGTTGCCAGAGATCGGTCCAACCAACCCCGGCGCAGAGCAGGCATGTACCTTGATGGATAGCAGCCGTTGTTTGCTTCCCCATATGCCCATGTGCTGAAGCAGGGATCCTGAAGTACGCTACGCAGGACGGATGCGGATACTTCGCAAGCATGTACCAAGGCGGCCAAAGACGGGTGCCAGGAAGAAGCAAAAGTGAGGTTCCAAGGTCCCACCCCGTGGCATGGACGCTCTCTTGACGGCCCTAACGATGAGAGACCGGGGTTCGAAGGGATCTGTGCAGTTCTCTGCTCCCCACTCCCTGGTCCGTTATCCGCGTCTGGAGGTCGACCTTGGACCACTTTGACCATCGAGCCGGACGTTAAACTTTCATTTTTCTGATTTCTCGGCATTATCCGCCATAGCTTTGGCGTGACGGCTCTCAGACATGGACATGCGGCCCCTTTCCCGGCTGTCGAGATGGGTCGGTTTGCTCCTTATCCCTATATCAAGGCCTTTTACTTTTTCTGTGCGATGTATTTTCGTTTTTCTCTTCCCTCTTCGCCATGTATCTCATGTACACTACCTCGCTGGTACTTGCTATCGCACACGCAGCAACTGATGGAGCAGTTTCCAGTGCCTAAATGCGACTTTTACAGCCCATCCTTATTACACATCCTTAATCCATAGCCAGTATCAGCACTTCCCTGTTACAGCGGTCTTGGTCTTGGGCTGACCACTGTTTTCTTATTCCCTGTCTTGGCCGCAGGACAAGGGGGTAAGGTCCACGTGCGGGACTCCGGCTTGTATCATCACTACTCTGCTATTATCACCACGATCGAACCAAGACAGCACACTTCCTCCCCTCGTACCATCCATATATGGAGCACTTTGCCTCCATGTTCTATATCTCTATATAAGCTCCATCTCCAGTCCTCCTGGGCCTCCTCAACTCCCCAAAACCTTGCACTAAGCAACCAGGCCGTCGACCACTCTCCGCTGTTATCTCAGCAGTCATCTCACCATCAAGATTATACGCACATAACCACTCAAACATATCGAACATCTGTACGTGGTTGTACTACTGGCTCATCGTCACATTAACTGCCCAACACCACCATATACTGGGCCAGCGTTGGCAAGCCGTTGTGTCGCATCACGAGGAACAATGTGCGACTTCACCAAAAACTACTACATCTACACATCGTGTGTGGACCCAGGCGCACACTTCTTCCGCACGTCCATCGACGGGTCGAGGAAACGCGCATGTTCCAAAGGGCCGCACGAACGATATATCATGCTCCCCGGCCAGTGCCCACTATGCGGTTGATGGACCTCTAATCTCATGACGACACCGGCTTTTTAGAGCACTGTTTTCAGGGACAGCTACTCTTCACGAAAAGAATATGCTGTACGATGGGTGTACAGATACGACACAGCACATACATATACGGGTTATATTCTATGGAACGGTCTCATGATATCTCATTTCGCCCACTTCTACCCTCGCGCTATCTCGAACGGACTTCTCTTTGCTAGCAGCAAAATCGGCACCATGTACTGACGGATACGACTTGTAATATCTGGGTTGAGACTCTCAGCAGCTCGTACACTCGTTCAATCAAACTGTTGATCGAAGGCGAAGTCTTCTTACCATGGCACCGCGGCGCCAAGGGTATTCTCTCGGAACTTGCCTATCCGGGCGTTATCGTACAACATCAGTTTTCCTGGCTTCCAGGGAATAGCTGTGGGTTCCTTTTCGGTCACAATCGCGTCTCTGGTGGGCGGTCAACCAGCTGGAACAGTGGGCTAGTGCCAACATGCCGAATTTGCTGCAGACAGGGCACTTGAGGGGGGAATGCTCGGTGGGGGAGGACGCCACTAATGACATGTCGGCTGCCTGGAAGAAGCGCAAGCACGGCATCTGATGTGGGATGACCGGGCCGATGCAGGTCTTGAAACGCGGGATCGGCTCCACGGCAGACATGGAGCAGAAAGTCTAGATCGTCATTGTTTTTCTACATCTGCAGGACTGAGTTTGTTTACAAGGCTGGCCATGTTGGGGCCTTTGGACAGAATATGATCATCATTGAAGAGTTCTCGAACTGTGCTTGTCTACTCTGTGTGAAGATGTCGTGGCTTGGAGTGTGGTGGAGTGCTTACATTCCTCCACACCACACCGTACCAGCTTCATACCATGGACATATACGTTAGGATAAGCGTTTTCGGCTTGTTTTCCATTGCTCATGACTGGACAGGAGGACATTAACTGTGGTCATCTTAAGAGGCAGTGATGGGTTATCGACGCCACAAGTGGTCATTCGTCGTCTGTATCAGCCGGTCTTCCTTCCGACGGCGAATAGACGTCACGAATGTGAGAACGAGATGTGAAGAGACTGCACTGATGGAGGATATAAGACGTCGTCATTGTCTTGGGGACAAGCCTGCTCGTGCCGTGGCGAAAAGTTAGACCAACCACAGCAGGAAAAGAAGTAAATTGCTTGACAAGTAAGGATTGGCCTCGCAGTCACCGCCCAGAAACGGGACCAAGATCTTAGCCACTATTGCGGCCACTCCCTAAGGTAGTATCCCCTGATAATACAGGTCTTATACATCAGTCCATCTCACCGCGCCGCCTAGCGTCGGTCTTCCGATGTCCTCATGATCCTTTGAGCAAGATACCCCGTATATATCTCGCAGCGTTGACCAGAGGGTTCACCTGCATATCAGACGGAGTGGCCCGATAGCCAGCCCATGCCGGAACGGTCGGGCGCTTCCTTTCTTTCCTTTTTCGCGCGGACATACCTCGCAGGAAGCCAAAGATGGACCTGCATATAGAGATGGCGCCGACGTAGAGGACGACCCACTCCGTTAAGGCAGGAAATTCCAGAAAGGGGATGGCTGCGTGAGGAGATAGCGAAGTTACTGGTTGAAAGTACCTACGCTGTAGCCATACGCCAGAAGACACGGACCTGACTTGCTCACCTGCTCCGGCCATACCCCTCTGCATGTCCCTTGACAAAGCCTGGCCACGATATGTCACTCCTGATAGCTGTGGTTGGCAAAGAAAATGGGCAACTCAACTGGATCGTGACGTTATGGTCATCAAGCCCCGGTAGCTAGCGCTCATATCAGAGGCCCTCTACCTCTGATCTGGACAGTGGAAGTAAGTCAGAGACCGAGTGTCCGTCGCAAAGGAACCGTTGTTTAGCAGGAATCGATTGAGTGTGCATACAAGACGGTCAGTGGCTGGATGGGAGGGAAGCAGGGCGTGTTCGTTCAGAAGAGCTTGCCCACAAGTCACCGTCATCCGTTCGGCTCCGCATCTGCCTCCACACACACCCTGACCTCGACCCACGTTGGTACATATTGGATATTGAGGAGGAAGTCAGATTAGGGGAGTTGTCAGACTGTAAGCCACGGGAGCCTAGCATCTCCTCTGGCCACGGAAACCTGGACCCATGGTGGCGCGGCCGGGAGGCACATGTGGAATGATAACGACGTGATTGATGATGTGCGCATCTGTAATAAGTGAGAGTGCATATTCGGTAGCTAGAGTCCGGTGGAAGAGAAACCGGAAACCAGGCCGAGATGTGGAAATGTGGCAAGGGCACAAGGCGAACCAAGTGAGACCAACTCCTGAAGGGGGCAAACACTGTGTATGCCGTTGACCGACCTCTATCCCGCCTGCAATAACATGACAAAGTAGAGTAACGGAAGAAAGGAAGAACATGATCCCACCGTTAGTGATGACACCATGATGCGCTGGCAAGCAGACAAGGTCGGAGGAGAGGAGAGAAGGAGCCCGCACGAACTGTGCGCTAGGGCGTTGGTTCCAACCGGGTAGACGCTGGATAGGATGCCGAAGCCACCCTTTGCTGGCTTGTGTCGGTTACCTGCGTTTGCTGGGCAAGGAGGAGCTCGTCCGAGGCGTCGAGACAGCGCTGAGCAGAAGGAGAGGGTGGGAGTATAACAGCCTTGAGTTATAGCCTCTCTAAATCGTCTATCCCTCGCCTCTCGGCGCCTGGAAGCGCGAAAGCGACTATCCCCCTCTTTTAGTTGTCCCCTTCTCCTTCTCACTTGTCAACAAGTGCACACGTGTCCCGCGCTCGTCGTCGGTATGTGCCAGGCAAGATCAAGATTTCTACCCCATCCTTCAAAAACAGATTTGGTTCGCGCAAGAGACGTTCAGAAGATGTCTTGCTAGCCCAGACACCTACCCATCAGTTGCGAGGATGACCGTTAGTCCGTCATGAATCCGATCAGAAGAGATCGAGGTCGACATCAGCAAGGCTGTATGCAGTAACGAGGGGGGAGGGGGTCCTCGTGTCAGTCAATCGCAATCTTTTCTCGGTCTGTTCCTCCATTTCAGAGACTTGAGGTCGAAGCCGTTCGATCGACGAGAAAGGGCCGTACCGACACCGGCGAGTTCGAATATAGACTAGGGCGTCGAGAGAGGGGGCAAGCAGGTGAATAACCCGGCATACCGGGTGCGTTTGATTCGCCGGTACGTCCACTATATGGCAACGCATGAATCACTTATGCAAATCATCACTGCGGGAGGTCGAAAAGGGAAGGATTCCAAACATCCAACAACTGCTATCGAGTGCTTCTGGGCAGCTAGTTTTGAGATGAAATCGGCTTCGTAGAGTCAGACCGAACCTGTCGCCGCTTTCGAGTTAAGGCGTATTCCACCTGGCGACGACCCTCCTTTGACATCACAAGCGGGGGAGGTGTGATGAATTGGAGTATGCTGGAGGTTCCTCAGCCGTCTGCCGCAACCATATCACCTCCACCTCGTCATCTTCGTGAGCCATCGTCCACGCTTCGGGAAAAGAGCCAAGGCACTTTTCCTCCGTGAGCCCAGCCATTTCGTAACTTCGACGGCATCATCAAGTCATTGGACAGTGAATGCTCGAGCCGGTTCCAACTGTTCCGCTTGTCGTCCTCACTGAATTGAGAGCGAGTTTTGACACATAATTGAGGCTGCGGTCTGTGTGCTTCTGCAGCCTGCTGCTGACACGCAGCCAGTCAGATATGCGGCACCGTTCCCACCGGTGGGGCTGATGAACCGATGCTTGCTGCATATTGAGCCCGTAATAGCGAATGATGGTTGGTGTGTGGAATGAGTGTATATTTGACGGATGCAAAGAAAGTGGTGTTGTGGAGGTGGTCTCTTGTGAAATTGCGTTGGTGCTGGTGGTGCTGTAGTGGTGGTGCAGCGCGTAAGGCTATCCTGATGCACTCACACACCACGGGCCGCTACGGTAGCACAACAAACGGTAACCCGTATACACTATCCCACCTTGACAACCACGGCTACCCACATCGATATCTAACCGTCCTCAATGTGCTGTTCTTTGCAGGGGAAAGAGATCGTGGACACGGCACGCAAGGCAAGGCAGGGACGGGATTGCAAGGGACGGGAGTCGCGCAGACGCATACGTTGGACCGTGTTGCTATTTGACGCCGCGGGGGTTGTGCGTCCAGGGGTCGGGAGAATCGAATCCAGGTGTTGTAGTGACGATTAGCGAAGACGCGCACCCCATCCCTTTTTGCGTACAAGAAGACTCTTGAAACAACTCGGATACGTGTACTTCTGCTTGCAATATCTGGATAAATCGGAGTACCGTGAATGAGGCCAGCTCAGCCACTTGGCCGCTGCTCGTTTGCTTGCGCTTTGATTGCGAAAACCAATTCTGACACCTCTGCGGTACGCTTGAACTGATTGATGAGCCTGGGATTGACCTGCAGAATGCCTGAGCTGGTGACGACAAGAGCTTCAACCCCACGCGCAGGTTGTACACGGTCAGAGCTCTTAATGCGCGGTCGATAATGAGAGACACGTTCCGACGGGTGCCTTGCCAATTGCAATAGCACCTGCATAACCGAGGGCACGGCTCTCCGCCCAAGACAGGATGCCAACGCGCATCCTTGCCGGGGCAGATCACTGCAGCGTCCGCGTTTCGAGTAGCGTCCAGGTAAAGTATCGCTGTTATCGTATTGCCCAGAGAGCCTGGATATGAATTGAGTGGTGTGAAAGTGCGGGGAAAGAATATGATGCAAGAAATCGAACACCCCAGTCCCACGATGAGCATGTCGAAGCGTGGCCATCAGATTGGCTCGTCTACCATTCTGATTGGAGCTGAAACTCGAGCGATCGTGACAGGTAACAACCGTACCAAAACCGGGGATATCCAAGCTTGGAAACAGCCATATCTGTCCAGTATCTCGACTTGGACTCGCAGGGCGACAGGCCACAACCACAGCGTATTCTGTCGGTGTGCCATCCGACGGGTTACCTTCAATGTACCATCTGCCAGAGGTTGGGGAGACTTGAGCCGGAAGTACCCGTGCTTTAGCTGGACACGACGGTTCTTACGGAAGGCCTTCCGGATGAACACGAGCTGTATCTGGCAGCATTTTCGAAGCGCTGTCCATACGTGAAGCAATCGAGTTGATACTTGGTTGTTCAGTGTGGATCGTATCAGCTCTGTCCCGGGAGGGACTGAACGATATACGAGAGATCCGATGGATTACTGCGGACGTATACGGGATACCACGATTTGATCAAGATAAAGATAATTCCCCATTGTCGGTGATGGTCTGCCGTCTCTGCTCACAATTGGCAAACATAGCTCGGTTATTTGTAACCAAGGTTGGCGATGATGAACTAAGAAAGGAAACGGAGCGGTGTCACGGGTAAGGACCCCTAGATTGTCGTTTCAAGGTCTTCTTGCAGCAATTCTGTTCTCTATACGAGATGTCAGTCGACATAGGACATTCAGTCTGTCTCTAGCAATGCGGGCGCAGTACCGAAATGCATGCTAGACAAGGGCACATCGCTGTCATTGTTAGAAGACTGTTTATACACGACGACGGAGAGGGTGCCGAACACTTGTTCGCAAAGGATGGGGGGAGATATCGAACGTGCCCCCCACACTGGCCACGCTGCGTCCAAATTCTCGACCGGGCTCCGCGGATCACATCATAGTAGGTTTCGTCCGATCCCTTGTATGCAGCTTGATGGCGGGACAAACCTGAAGAAGATATCAGCGACATTCAAGAGCAAACCACTGAGCTGGATGCTATGCCCCTTTGGTGAAACACGTTCGCGAATATTGATGGGAGATTTCCGAGGTCAGTCGCATGGTGATGATGGGAGCTATCAGACTTTGTGAAGCCCAAGTGACGTCCCGTCCCGTCGCCAATCAGTGAAGACGCGACTCAGCACGAAGTCAGTCATCTCTTCAACCTGTTGTTCGACCGACCTTCGTTTAAAGGTCGAGCCATACGTGTGCTTTGCTTGCTGTTCTCAATGTGAAATGTCAGTACAGTTTCAGCTCCGACTTAACCAACCGCTGAAATTGTATGTTAAACGATCACAACATAACAGAGCTCAAGGAACTGGTTGTGCTGATCTTGGTGTATTTCCCTTTTCACTTCGGGTGTTCAATAAGTCAAGGAGGCTCATATTCACGTACTGGAACGCCAACAATGCTTATCTCAGGGCTCAAACATGCGGGATATGTCGGCAGTTCCGCTTTGTGCGCAGTTGTATCTCTGGACGATGCAATCAAAGAGAAACCCCCCGGCCCCCCAATACTCATGAACCAGTGGCAATGAGGAAGCCCTCCGTCAACGATAGATACGTCCAAGCCGCGGGAGTCGAGTGACGAAAGTACCATCACAGCATCAAATCAGGGAGGCCAACAGTCACAAGAAATGATGACCTTGAATGTGCTCCGCAGGTCTCGGCCCCTAGGCTGTGCTGGGCTCGCCGGCATAGCAACAATCCGGCCCAGAAACAGAAAGATATCCCGAAAACCGGGACTGTTGAGGCTGTTGAGGCAAGGAAGCTGCTCTGTTCGGCTTTTTTGTGTAGAGTGGTTAGATCTTCGTGGCAACTTGTCTTAGTTCCAGGATACTACGAATTGAGCGGTCAATTCGACGTTAACTCCATGGATATCACGATGATGTTTGATTGCTTTGTGTTTGCTGCTAAAGTGTTCGGTGTTGAAACTGTGACATGTTGTGCTGATAAGCTGCCAATGTGCGATCTATCATCCCCCTGACGACTTGTGAGATTCTCAGTTCTACGTTTATAAGAATAACTCACGGCTGTCTATCTTTTTTCTGGTGTGATAGTACCTGCCAGCGTCCGGACGGGGAGGTCTAGTCACTACCTATACTGTCCATGTTATTGTTCCCAGAATGCATTGGCTGCACTCACCACAAGCAGTCGATCGTCCAAGAAAAGTACGGTGGTTATAGTCGTAACTGCTTTCTTTTTCCCGGTCCTTAGGGCTGGATTCGCCCATGCTCTTCTCGCATTAATGGTTTTAAGAGCGAAGGAGTCGTGAACACTGCCAGATATCAAGAACGTGCGTCAACTGGCTGAAATGTTACCCTCACCTATTTCTGTAGGGAGTTCAATCATCATCATATGCTTTTCTGACCAACCACACCCCATGATGTTTGGCTCTTAGCGACTTGATTTAAAGCGGGCAACTTCCTCACCTCCTCCCCCCTCCCCCCAATGCAGCCACCTACAACTCCGAGATCCTTATACAAGACCTTCTGCAGCTTCAACGGCTCCATTAGTCACAGGTATTTGTCAATCAGACTGGGTTTGTAGGTTCCCTTAACTGCGATGTGCACATTCTTGAATCTGGAGGATCATGACCAAGACATTTCCTAGATTGAGGACCACAGAGCCTTTCCATGAGGGTGCACCTTTGTGCAGGTACAAAACCGGTGCAGCCAGATTCAGGTGGTATCAGAGCTTGCGTGTATGCCCTTGTGTTGCGTAAACATTTGTGTTCGCGATGTCAGCAACTAGTCCAGGACGTTGATTATCTGCTGTTCGCTTCCGACAGAGTACGGTTGCTCTTCATTCTTGAGTAGTCGGCTCATCATAGTTGTCATGTTGATTAACACGCTCCTGTAACTCCCATTGCGGGATCCAGTCGATACAAATTGAGCCATATAAGCAATCATCACTTGGTCATGCCATGCCCTCTGCTTTTAGAGCCTCGAGGTCTAGATAAGGAAGATCAGCGTAATTCACATGCCCAATACCAGCATGGGAGGAAAAAAGCATCCAACGCTAGGCTCACAAATGTCTCAAAAAATGGAAGTAAGTTATACTAACGTTCTCAGTGGACTCGCTTGCTGAGTTGCCTTGCAACTACCGCAAGTGTCGCTCTTATATCCAACGGCCTATATGCTCGTCCAGCCGCTTTTCTCAGTGATTCGGATAGTCCACACGACTGAAGGACGTATTGACTTGGCAAATTATGGAAAGCGTTCTGTAGTACCGTGAAAGCAAAGCTGATCGACCTTGTGTGTCACCACCTCAGGCGTCGTTGGTGATGCCATATACTATATGACCAGTCATCTGTCCAGCATGAGGGCTCATATCCTTGATTCTTGATTGGAGGCTTCTTATATCGTAGATGACACAGACAATGGGGGTCGCACATCGAAAGCAATTGGATCAAGTGAAAAAAAACACACACAAATGCCTCCCTTCCGATTGAGCGAAGGTGACGCAGGAGCAGATTTGTCTAGTAGTCGACACATTGACATATCAGGGCCGTAATCTTGGATAAACATCAGTACCATGTCCGCTCTTGTCTCACGAGAACGAATTGCTAGAAAAAATTCTCAGAAGAGCCCCGGCGCCTGTTGTGCAGCCTTCCGTTACGAAGCGATCCGGACTCATCCCATAGATTGCTGCACGCAGCATGGGAAAAGATGTCAGCCTGACATGGCCACGGACGGCTGATCTCTGTACTCGAAAAACCATATTAGAAGAAAACAACCTGATGAACATATGTGTGGGTTAGATGGTAATGGTGTGTCGTTCGGGTAAGGTACGAGGCACTCCACACTCAGCCTCAGGTCAAGGGCGCCTTCCATTAGCGCCCTGGCATGCCCTAGCAAGGCTCCCGCGACTTTGCCCCAATCAGAGGTGGGGTCCAAGACCCACTATAGGTCCAGTAAGGTCAGGTACATACCTTAGGGTACCTTGCCTGTGACAACCACTTGTTTCGAGCTTCTCCCCACCTGGCCTGCGCAGCACTTTTCCATCTGCTGGCATCATTTCTGTCATCTCTCATTGATCATCCGCGCTTGATTAGCCCTGAAAGTTGAGACGGTCTTTGCCCTATGCTTTGCATGGCCCTCTCTCATACCCGGTAGACATGGGCTTGGCAGCCCTTTGTGCCGTTGGAATTTCGTCGTCCTTGAAGTTGCTGCCTTACGCAGTCACCTATCATGGCTCCTCTACAACAAACTCGGCGATGCATACCTGTTGGGTGTCTTCTGCTGAGGCTATCAGACAGCCGTATTCCCCCTCCCTTGTGGTCATTACCTGATTTCAAGGTATGGTCACGATTCTTTGTCCTGAATCACGCAGGCGAGCCGTTTGCTCCTGATCCTTACCTTGCTTCAACCGCACCCTTACCGCGCGACCTGCAAGAATATTTGCTCTCTTCCCTCAACAACTCTTATGTGCAGCTCCTGCATAGAAGATGGGTAGAGATGGCATTTCGTGTGAGCAGCGACGATCCTGGGCAAGGTCTTCTGAGGGTTTATCTTCTCCCTGATGACTTAGATCGCCGCGACGTTGACCGATCAGACGTGAGTTTGCGGCGTGCAAGGCTACAGCTACTTTCTCAGCTCGACTTTTCGCATGGTACCTGGGATGGAGATGTTGGCCAAAGTCGTTCACCAAGCCCTCTCACCTATGGTGACGACGACGACGAAATTGACGAAGATCAGTCTCTCCTCCAGTTGTTCAACAACATCCCTTCACCTAATCCGCGGCCTGAAGTCATTGAGGATTACTATGCTCAAGACGCCGCCAATGACTTGCTTGGTCACGAGGTGGCTGGTCTGAAGACAGAGCTCTATCCTTACCAGCGACGATCCGCCGCTGTCATGCTTCAGAGGGAGAGCCAGCCAATGAAGGTCCTTGATCCGCGCTTGGTAAGAGTCCTCGATCAGCATGGCCAACTGTGGTACTACGACCGTGTAAACGGTGTCGGGTTACTTGAGCCGCGGCACTACGATGGCGTCAAGGGTGGGATTTTGGCTGAAGAGATGGGTGCCGGAAAGACACTCATATGCATTGCTCTTATTCTGGCAACAAAACATCAAACCTCTCAAATCCCGGAAGTGTTTCACGGAAGCCAGGTGGTCAAGCGACGAAAAGTTGGCTCTCTAGCAGACATGGCTGCGGCCAGCATCACCCGGAATGGGGTCCCTTGGAAACCATGGTTCGGAACGAACGGCCACCACGAACTCGACTATCAGAACTGCAGAGAGTATATTCGGAGAAACCCTGGCCAGTATTGCATACCGAGACAGGGACGTCCGAAGCACACTCGACGACTAGCCATGCCGTTGCCCGCGAGGATAGTTTACCTCAGTTACGCTACGCTTGTCATCGTACCTGGGAATTTGGTACAACAGTGGAAACAGGAACTTGCCAAACATACCGCCCCTGGTAGCTTACGCACGCTCGTGATAACTGGCAGACAGAAGCTCCCGCCCCTGGAAGAGCTTATTGAGACCGAGATCATCCTCTTCTCCAGCAGTGCTTTCGAAAGACTGCGCCTTACCGATGCCGACAATCCTCTGACAAGTATCCACTTCAAGCGTTGCATTATCGACGAGGGCCATAAGCTTGGCAGTTCAACTGCAAGCTCAAAGAGCAACCTCCTGTTGGCATTAGACCTTTTACAGATTTCCGCTCGCTGGGTCGTCACAGGGACGCCGGCCAAAGGTCTCTTTGGCGTTGACCAGAGTGAAGCTCGAAGGGTTGAATTCTCTAATGAGCAGGAGAGGGACGATTTAAAACGGATTGGTGCAATGACGACGCTTTATCTGAGAGCGAGGCCTTGGGCAAATACTATCACTGACTACGTCCACGGTGACAAACCAGCAGATTGGGCAGTCTATATACTTCAACCAAAACACTCGAGTCGCAGTAATGGACGAAAGGAATGTCTCAAAGCAACGTTGAATTCTTTGATCATCCGGCACCCGCTGTCTAGCGTTGCCGAACACCTCCCCATTATCAACGAGAAAGTCGTTTACCTTGACGGATCGTATCAAGACCAACTATCCCTGAACCTCTTCTCCATGGTCATCATCTTCAATGCCGTGTCGTCTCAACGAACTGACCAAGACTATTTCTTCCATTATCGCAACCGCAAGTCTCTATTACAGTTGGTGTCTAACTTGAGACAAGTCAGCTTCTTTGGAGGCACGTTCTTCTCCCCCGAAGCGATCACCCAAGCGGTCGATACGGCTGTCAAGTTCTTGGATGAGCGTAAATTTCCGATCAGCCAGGAGGACGAGTCACTTCTCCACAGTGCTATTGACTTTGGCCGAATCGCAGCGGGCAATATTCTCAAGCAATGTTCATATGCCTTCGGCGAGGTACCCCTTTACGTCAAGGACTTTCCGGGCGGATTGGGTAGTGCATGGTCACTGGACGACAGGGCAGGTGATCCTGTCTGTACTAACGCTCGCATGATTCAGGCATTGCAGAAGTTCCTGAGGCCTACTATTGATGCTCCAAACTCGCTCAGGCTGCTCTTCGAAAATGGCAAGTTCGAGCAAGAGGGGAGAGAAACACGCGGAAATGCTCTCGTAGCGGGGACTTCAGCACCCCCCCAAGACGAGAACAATGGATACACTCTACCAACCGCAAGTCCGAAAGCGCAAAAAGTCGCTCGCGAGGCTACACGTGAGGCCGACAGTTCCAAGAACCACAGACTGTCATCACTGGGTACCGCTTCTTCGAGAATGGAAGGCAATGCTACTATGGACCGAGGCCATATCGGTGATATTGCGATGCCTCTGGTGAAAACAAGAATCATCTCGACGGCATCAGCAAAGATGTCGTATCTGCTTGACCAGATAGCGAGATTCCAGAAGGACGAAAAGATCATCATTTTCTACGAAAATGACAACGCCGCATGGTACATGGCTTATATGCTCGAGATCGTAAGTACTCGCCAATACATGACTGCTCCGAATGTCGATGGCACAAGCCTAATGCCCTTTAGCTTCAAATACACCATCTTATCTATACTGGTTTGCTCAAAATTGACCGTCGAGCGCAGTATGTTGCGACTTTTAACCACAATCCCAAGTATCGGTGAGTTTTGAGTGGGACCAGTGGTGTTTGGTGTTTAGTGACGAATATGCTAACACAGGACTAGAGTAATGCTGATGGATATCGGCCATGCAGCATTTGGACTCGATATGCAGTCTGCGTCGCGAATCTACTTCATCAACCCAGTCTTAAATCCGCAGATTGAGGCTCAAGCTGTTGGACGAGCGCGTCGGATCAGCCAGATGAAGCCTGTCACGGTCGAGACGCTGGTGCTTCGGGGCAGCTTGGAAGAAGTTATTATGCGCCGCAAGAAGGAGATGACGCAGGCTGAGCAACGCAAGTGCAAGTCGATCCTGGACGACAGGCCTATTTTTGAATGGATTTTAAACCCAAAGATCCTCCCGCTTCCAGCAGCTGGGGCGGAAGGGCTATCACAAACGGCAATGTTGCATGAGCCTCAATTTCTCTTTGGACAAGGCTTTGGACGAACTATCGACGAAAACGAAGATTTGGTGCCCCTGATTTCGTCTCCTACATCTCCGGCTTCACTGAGCATGACAGCTACTGCCCCAAAAAGACAGGACGCAATACCAATCCGCGAGCAGGTATGTGGAGCATCCTTAGTTGAAGCGGCGAACGGGCACATCCAACTGCCGTTGCAACCGGGCTCGTCAAGGAAGAGAACATTCGATTCGCCAGGAGGCCCATCATCAATGCCAACCTCTAGTTGTACATCGAAAACCGTCGATTTCGGGGCTGCCCCAGCTTCGCCCCGTCCATCGAGGAGGGTGCGCTTCGCAGGTGGTGAAGATGACTGATTGTGGATGGGACTTACGGGGCTATGTCTAGAGTACTTTAACGAAGGAAGGAGAATGTATCCTTGTATATCACTCGAGTTGCCATTCTTTGCAGTTGCGCATCGTTGGAAAACATGTCATGACGGTTGTGGAACCACGAAGTCGGCTGCTGATTTGCTGAAATAAGAGGCATACTGGTTGCGCTGTTCGGCTCACATGGCGATGTTGAAACAATTTTGAGTTTTTCAGTGTCTACCTTACCTTAGGTACCGTAGCCTTCGCTGATCCAGTTGCAGCCTTCACGTGTTGATAAGAGTGCATCCTCATATCTGCCAGCACCATATTCGCAAGTCTGCTGATGCCGGCGCAGCTTCTCGCTTGCTGATGGCAATATCTAATGTCATGCCGATCCGTGCTTTGACGCTCCATCCGGGTCCTTGGGTGGTTGATAGTTCTCTTGTCTCTGCTCAGCATTCCTCAAATTTCCACTGCTTTGATGCTTAGCTTCCGGCCGGCCGCAGTATGCAAGGATACTGGGGAACGTATATTCGATCCGTGTTATAGACCACAACCTCCCTGGGGATGATCCCTTGGGACCTGGGATCGGCGTTTTAGCCTGAACAGCGGCCCGATCAGATGGATGGTTACCACTACGAAGAGGTCGTCACGATGCCATGTGTCCCTCTATGTAGGTGCATGCAAAACAACGCCTGTTGCCTAGCCCCCGTGTAGCAGACACTTCCGCTGTGGTCCAAGACCTGTCGTCCACTAACAGGCCGTGCTTGGTCGGCCGAGGTGCGAACAGATCCATTATTACGAGACACTTCAGGAAGTAGACTTATACGGCACCACAAAATGTATCCGGTACCGCAAAAGGGCCATCTATAGCGGAATGACACGCTATACCCCGCTATCCCTCAGCTCGGCTTGGTGAAAATCAGAGCTGTCATTGGATCTCAGTCGCCCTGATGGAGGGAGAGCGGCCACCCGGATGCAGCTAATCGAGTCTATTTCTTCTTCTGCAATGCGAAGCACCACTCAGCGGGCCATATGATGCAGCCCCCCAACCTCTTGTAGCTTTTCTTTCGCTTTTCCAGTTTTCTGCAGCCGGACGGGAGTGTCGCATGCCCGATGATGCAAATCGTGCGTGATTATCTGTCGACTGATGGCGATGGTACTATGCAAACTGTGAGAGAGCAGAATGTCTTGCTTTTTGTTGCTTTTACCGAGTTGGAGACCCCCCAATGACTACCTACACACATACAGGGTTAGTTTGGGTGTCATCTAGCCAAGGCCCGTGACAAGATTCCAGAAGTCCATTATGACCGAAGGTCATAACCACAGGGATTTTGGGGTAACCTTAATAAACGAGAGCTGCCCCTGCTGTCAGTTATCTTGTTCGTCACTGGCATGCACTTCTGGTCTCTCCATCTGCAGTCAGAGCAGGTCATGCAACAATCGATTGTGCATGAGGACGGGAACTTGACACGTTTTATGCGCCGCGGTCACAACACCACCTTCTCAAAGAGTCCCAAATGCAAGATAGAGCATATCGTCAGCTACGGCACATACGTCGCATGGGTTCTTGACGCACGAACGCTGCCGATTAACTCAGCTTACAATATCGAAGCAACGGTATCCGCGCCATCCGACTGAAGCTATTACGGGTCGGTGCACAATTGAGAGTGCACGAACAGCGCTATATTGAAAAGCTGGACAGTATCATCATCCCAGTTTGGGCAGCTCTGCGAGGCTCTGCGCCGTCTGACCTCAGGAGACTTTCCGAAAGAGGAGAACACGACGACGCAAGGGCCATTTTTTTGAGGCCTAGGCTGAGCGCCCCCTGGGAAAGATTGGCTGTTTGGCGTTCTGTGCTTGGGACGGAATCGCCAAGTGTCTGCAGGAGTACTGCGGTCGCGGTGCAGCCTGCATCATCACGTTGTGCAAACCACGGACAGGGTCAACGACACCAATGAAACGACCAAGCGCAAGGGGGATATCGGAATCATGTCATTCGGCACCGGTCCACCAGCACCGCCGCCGTTGCGGAAGTCGAGATGGTCGTGGTGGAAGCCGGTGAAGGGCACTTCGGCCAACGACGACTACTATTACAACACAAACAGAAACAGCGAGAGTAGGCCTGGGAGCAGCAGTAGTACCAGACCAAGCAGCATCAGCGGCAGTATCAGCGGCAGCATCAGCGGCACCAGGAAGAAGCTCAGCAAACTCGGTGGCCGGAGAGGAAGAAGTTCGCTGTCTGTGCTCGACGACAAAAGAGCCGAAGCTCTCCGAAAAGAGGTCTTCAATTATATGAAGGATGGCCCACCTGCGATGACGAGCTCACGCACGAATGTGGATGCAATTGCCAACACGAGGAACAACGACCATGTCAAGTTGGACAGCAGCAATCCTAGCGGCAGTGGGGGGCCTAAGAATAACCGCAAATCAACGTCCCGGTAAGTGGGAAATATTCCGCACCAGCCCTTTTGTTCTTTGTCCAACTTTTGTTTCCTCTGCTCTCCTGAATCGGTGGGCGCAAGAATCGGTCCCTCGAGGCCGAAGCGATAGACGATCGGACCGTGCTTTCAAATTCAGGGTCCCGTCGCATCGTAAGAGATCGTCATCGTCCCTACCAGCAAGGGTTGTCGCAAGTTTGTTCGCTCCAAAGCATATGATCAGCTCAGTTTCCACAATAGTGGGCGCTGCTGGGACCGCCTTGATCCTTTTCTTATTCCTGTTCTATTCGTACAACTTGGCCGTCACTCTCACTGGCCAGACAGCACTGGTCCTCGCAGCCCTGTCATTCTCGTTGCACTCCCTTTGTATCCTGCATTCTGGTTCTTATTCTCTGCTGCTGGCGCCAGGGCCTTACACCAGCAATTTCCACATTCGTCGCTAGTTGCGCCATCATTGCTGGTGAAGTTTCTCGGACTGCCTCAGCGTATCCAGATATGGCTTAGCTGGAACAAAAGCCCTACCGCCAAAGGCTCCAGCAGGCGCTCGGGCTTACGCCAGGGCGTTTCGGAGCCTTACCAAACAGCCTCTCGCCGGGTCAGAACTGTCCCACTGGTCGAGATATCGGAGAGATAACCGTTGGCGGACCCGCACACCCTCCCTGCCTGCCAGTGCCTGCTTATCCGCAATGATTACACGTCCTCGCCGCTTGGCGACAGGGTTAATGAAACTCTGTTTCTGCTCTGTTCCCTGTCCTCGTCATGGCGATGGGGGCGTTATCATTGCCTTGAGCTCTACATAGTACTGGGGCTGAAGGAGGAGCTGCGCCCAGTCCTGCCTTGATACATGTCAAATAAATGGTGTTGCCTGACCCACTATCAATATGAAAGCTGTCTTCCCTTTCCAGCTCCTGGGTTTCTTCTTCCTATCCTGGAGTTCTGTGCTGGTTGCTTGGAGCTTCATTGTCCAGCTTTTCATATACATATTCATCTTACTGTGTCATCTAAAGTTTATCTTCGACAACACCGTGCCTCTGAGTCAGAATACGAGAGCCTATGCTGACCGTATTCTCTTGTGCCTGATTGCAGACCACCTCCCGCTTGGTATAATAGACATTATCACCACCGATTCTTGTCAGAGTCCGCCACACTTCAACAAGCGGGGCCCCTATACCAAAATGACAGCACGTTGCTGAGACTACAGCAAAGGAATCCAACAGACGGGATGTTCTCTGTGCGCTCTTCGTCCGCGATGGGTCCCTCAAAGGGACCCGTGGTCTCGGTCGCTCCCGTGAGCCAGACCAAGAACGGCCGACGGCAGTCAGGTTTCTACCCACCAGCGAGCCAGGACTTTGCGATACAGATGAACCCGCCGGCCAAAGACAAGGCGGCAAAGGAGAAGAGGAGATCGGGGTTCTACCCGCCAGCGAGTCAGGACTTCGCAATCCGGATGGATGTGCCTGTTAAGGAAACCCCTGTGAAGGACAAGGCTACCAAGGAGAAGAGGCGTTCAACCTTCTACCCGGTAGCACCCGAGGAACTTGTCATCCAGATTAACCCGCCGGTCAGGGAGAAGAGTGCTGACGAGAAGAAGAACTCGAGAACTTCGGGCGCGCTCATGGCCCCAACCATGGACCCTTCAATTGCGATCGAAGCCTTCCCTCACCGTGGCAGCGGGGCAAGTATGGACTTCCGGTCACGACGCAGCAGCTCGTCGACAGTTGCCAGTTTCAGCACTGCGTTCTCATCCAGGGATAGTTTAGAGGGACGCGGGCGCGCCTCCTCATGGGGTAGTCAGACGAGTTTGGAGTCGACGGGGTCGTCGCCGCTGAAGGCCGTTAGTGTTGGCCGACGCTCCTACGCCGACTACCAGATTCAGCTGCAGAGCCAGAACCAGAACGCTCCCTGGATCCGAAATCAACGCCCTGCGCCGATCAAGAAGCCGTACCGTTCAAAGGCAAAGCCGGGGGAGCTCTTTGCTGCTCTTCCCGGCGAGGTGCTAGAGCTAATTCTGGAGCAGCTCAAGAAGCTACACTTACAGCCGGGGAGCGAGAGTTGCGCGACGTGTTGGATGCGGGACTGCTGCTCCATTGAGTTGAGTGCGCGGAAGTGGTCAAAGTTCGCAAGGACATCTCTGTATGAGGATGTTCAGCTGGTCGGGGAAGAGGGTGGTCATTTCAAGAAGAGGTATAAGATCAACCATGGAGGTCGGATGGTACTACTGCGGAGGACCTTGAGGAGTTCGCCCCAGATCGCTTTTATTGTCCGTTCTCTCAAGGTTCCTCGAGCCTCGCTGCTGCCGCCGGGGACATCTACCGAGGAATACCACGACCTGGTTGCATCGCTTGTCATGTCATGTCCGAATCTAGAGAGGTTAGTTGGATTTTATCCGAGCTACAGCCACACCTTCTCAAGACTATTCCACGCTCTCTCGACGCGCCAACGGCTGAAGGAGATGAACTGGATCGTCGAGCCAACGCCGTACCAGCGACAGCACAAGATGCGGCCGTCAATAAACGGTACCATTGCACCGGGTGACCTGCAGCCCCAGCAATCGCAGGACTTCTATGCTCACCACGTCAATTGGTCCCATATGACGAGTTTGACGGTGCACTGCCGCCCAGGTGCAACCCTGACTCCGAGCGTGCTACTCAACGATGCGCTACACTGCCTCCCAAAGCTGGAGACTCTCCACCTATCGCACCTCCCTCACACGTCGTTCAATGACAGGAATCTGCTCTGCCTACCATCGCTGAAGAAACTCACCCTGGCTCATCTCCCAGGCATAACAACAGCCGGCCTATCCTCGTTCGCGACCCGCAAGAGCAGCACGTCAATCACGTCTCTCACATTGGTCAACATCAACATCGACTCGCTCCCGACCCTGGCACGGATCTTCGCCAACTTCACCTCGCTCGCCACTTTCTCCCTTGTTCAATCATCCCCGCCCGTCCTGCCGTCCGACGAGTTCATCATGCTCTTTCCCTACCTCGCCTCTGCCAGCCTGCACAAACTGCACTGGGACATACCGTATCTACCGACCCGCGCCTCGGTGGCAGACACCATCCTCTCGCGATCCATATCAGCGGGCGGCTTCCCCGCCCTCCGCCAGTTACGCGCCCCGAACGATCCGGAGGGGTTATTCCAATCCGTCTGCCGCCCTCGAGAACGCGTCGACTTACCCGCCGACAGATACCGACATGCAAATGCCGGACCGGGATGGACCCCGAGAAGCAGCAGAAGTAGCAGCGCCATCTCGAACTACCCGCCCTCCAGCAGCGCCGGACTGCACGGCCGCACGGGAAGTCGAAGCTCGAGTTTTGGCGGCGGCGGTGGTGCAGGCGGTGCGCCACCGGAAACCCTCGGATTCGCTCCACCAGCTGAGACTGTCAACCTCCTTCCGAGAGAAACCAGCGACCTCCACGCTGCGCGCTTGGCGGCCCAGGGTCGCCTAGAAGCCGCGAAGAGGTTCCCGCGGAGCTTCATCAACGTGATCGATGAAGACGGGACGGTGGTGGAGAAGCATGGTGTAGGGGCGTACATGGGCACTGCGGAGAGTAAGATTAACTATCTACTCTTGCCGGACGCCGGGGGCACCGACGAGGGCGGCGGACTTGTGGGCGTCAAGGAGATGCTAGGTGAGAATGGGGAGGAGATTGGTGTTATCAGTAGCCCGGAGATGCCGGTGATGGGAGGTAGGAGGACGAGCGGTGGTGTGCTGGGCAAGATGGAACGGGCGAGGGAGAGAAGTAGAAGTCGCGACCGAGGCGGGGACAGCGAGGTAGCGGTGAAGGTGAGGGAGGGGTGTACTGGGAGGTGGAATAGGGACGAGGCTGTGGCTGACAAGAAGGACAAGGGAAGGTGGCTGCATGCTGAGCGGGGGAGATGGAGGGCAGTTACGCTGTCGTGATCGTGGTCGGTGGATGGATATACCAGCATTGGGATGGTGTTCAGGGATAGCTGACACGTGAATCAGCACACACACACACAGCCTGAAGAGTGGACAAGGCCATATAGCATATCTTGCATACCTGGATACAGGACTAATAGCACAATGTGTAATACTCATCTGAACCTGAATGTTCGAACAGAAGTGAATGCATCATGAGATCACAGTGGTACAAACTCGGTTGTGGGGTACTGAGATGACTGGGATGATAACATGCCAGGCATGATCTTTCTTGACATACACACGCAATAATGATTATCTTTAATCTTAAGCAGACTGGCTTTCCTGATAGTCGACACACTATCACGGTAATTTGGACATTGTCACATTGGCAATGGGTGGCCCAAGACGAATGTCTGCTTATGTAAGTCGGACCCGAGGGGCGGTATCGGTCGGTGGTCCCTGCGGCTTTTAGCGGCTTCTGATGGCAGACGTCATTCCTCGGCTTTTTCGATAATCTTTCAGAGTCGAAGCTTGACCAGAAGGAAGGAAGGAAGAAGAAGAAGAAAAAAAGCAATCGAAGCCGCCCACGAGAGACAACACTATACGTCTAGCAATCTTAGTTCTGGACAGATTACTCCCCTGGTTCAATCATCAAGTCATGCGGTCCTCTATCGCCGCAAAACAGAGTGGCGCCTTTGCGCAGCTCTGCGCAGCGTGTCGCCAGCGTGCAGCCAGGTCGCTATCAACAACGGCAACGAAGACAACCACAGCAGCAAGTCGACCTACCTCTAGGCAGCCTCTGCCACCACTAGCACGGCGCTGGCTCTCGCAAACACCACTAAACCGAGCTGCTCGGTCTGGCGCCGCAGTCGCCGAAGAATCAACACCCTCAACCTCGACAACGGCACAAGACCCAACCGCTACCGCATCCCTTAGCGGCGAACCACGCCCGTCACCGCCATCCTACTACGCGCTCTTCCCTCAAACTTTACCCGACGGTCCACCGCCCTCGGGACCATTCCACATCGACGTCCGCGCCCTGCGCCGCGAATTCCTGCGCCTCCAAGCAGCCTCCCACCCGGACTTCCACGCCCACGGCGCCGCCGACCCCGCCGCGCGACGCAAGGCAGAAGCCACCAGCGCGCTGATCAACGGCGCCTTCAAGACCCTTTCGAACCCGCTGCTGCGCGCGCAGTACCTCCTCCACGAGCAATTCGGTCTCGACCTAGCGGGCGACGAGGCTGGAACCGTCGCGGGCGTGGGTGAGGATGTGCTGGATGTGGTGCTGGAGGCGAGGGAGGTCATTGAGGAGGCTCAGAGCGAGGAGGAGCTCGTGGGACTGAGGGAAGAGAACGAGGAAAGGATACGTGCGGCCGAGGAGGTCATTGGACGGGCGTTTGGGGAGGGAGATATCGAGAAGCTGAAGAGGGAGGTTGTCAAACTCAGGTACTGGGTCAATATACGAGAGAGCGTGGATAATTGGGAGAGGGGGAAGCCGGTCGTGCTGGAGCATTAGTTGGCGGTGCATGGAGCAGTGGACTTGGCTTCATGACGGCGCTTGTGTCTACGCCTTTCCGCGGCGGAAGACCCCGGTGTAAGGTGTAAGAACAGAGGATACTTGGCGGTTCTATTCTGAACAGCTCCAGGATCGGAGTAGACGTACCCTGTATAAAAGTTGAGTGGAGTTGCTGGGACGCATGTCGAATCATATTTCTGTGAGATCGTACGATGGTAATCCCTGTACCTGATCCCGCCTATTGGGAAAGTAGCGAACGTGAACGACACTACACTTTGACCTGTATACGAGTATCAGGGATACAACCTGCGCATAGGAGTGAAGAGCGAGTCGATATAATTGGTGTTGAATGGTAATGAACGTATAGCCATCTTGATTCCTTCGAATATGCTCAAAACCAGCGTCAAATACTATATACACGTCTTGCAATCTGCCGACCGCTCAAATGAATGTGAACCTTGAGTCCAAGCCTCTTGTGTCTAGCAATGCGACTCCAAACATCGCCCTTAAGATCTCCAACTCCTCGATCATCATGTAGAAGGACGGCAGCCTCCATTCATGATGAATTCAGGCAGAGAACTCAACTGCGCGCTTCGCGGCGGCCCCGGCCGTCTGCCCGGCAATCTGTACAGCCACAACACCGCCAAACGGCCCTGCCTTGTTGCTGTTTGCGATCTTGACCAAGCACACGTTGCTAATCCCGTTGATCGTTCCTGAGCAAGTCGTTCCCGCTGGCACGCTGAACTTCATCGGGAAGTCCTCGTTCACATTGGCTGCACGTTTGACGATTCCGGCAGCAACTAGAGCGCGAGTCCACAGCGAGCGTTGTTTAGGCGCTTTGATGTTGCCGTTATTGCCTGGCACCTGCGTGACTGTCTTGAGCAAGGTGCCGTTGGAGAATTTTCCGGTGGCGGTTGGGTCCAGAACAGCTTGGATCGGGCCGGCACCGTCAGTGGTGACAATGTGGAAGGTGCCCTCGATGGTGCCATTGGTGGCCGAGACTTGTGGTAGGGTCGTGCCGGAAAGGGCCATGGCTTGATTGAGCATGGTGACCTTGTTCTTGCCTGAGCCTGTCGTGCGTCCGAGCCCGTCCGTCTGGATCTTGGTGCTGCTGAACACAGTCGTGTCGACTTCGGTCTAAGTTGGACTAGTGAGAACATGTAACAGCCAGCGCTGTGGTTCCCGCGAGCACTCACCTTGGAGTTAGGCCCTGGGCCAGGGACTACGGCTCCCTTGATAGCCAGGGCCGTGCCATTGCCGCCGGCATCGCCACTGACAACGGCCACTTTGCCATGAGCAGCTACTAACGGAGAGACGGCGAGGGCCAAGACAATCAACTTGGAGAACATTTTGACAGATTTCTTGACACGACTTGAATGGAAGGATAAGGTATGTGAAATACGGAATATAACGGTTCAACCGCTAGGAACGTGATATCGAGCAGATTGCAAGAAAAAGGCACGGATCAACCGCTGCCGTGACAATGAGAAAAGATACAGGAAGAAGAGACGAGAAGGCTGGTGATGATGAGACAGGTGGGACAGCTCCAGAGCGTCGATGCCTACGCCTTATATATACTTTTCCGGTCATGATGCCGTTCCTGGAGGCGAGCCCATACGGTCAAGGAGACATGGCCTACAGCATACTTTGGCGCACCTCAACTCATCTTCTCATCGATGGAGACATGAAAGACCCTCCAGATGTCATCGCATCTACCGCAGAAGACTTGACATGGCCGGGGTGAGCGTAGCCAAACAAGGGTTACCGCAGCAGCTTGCGGGACCAGTGACAAGCTTGGAAGCGCAAATGAGATAGTGAAGCACAGCTGGTCCAAACTCGAGCTTCAGATGCGTCCGAAGCTGCGCACAGGTTAGGCAGGTTCGATCGCTGTCCACGCTGGAATGACATTGGGCCTCTTGGTTTGTTGACTTGAGTATCCATCTTCATGATACTTGGCATGAAACTCCAAAGCGGCGACAGACGAAACAGTGAGTTGGCTAAACCCCGTTTGGCTCATCCCTGCCGTGGATCGTGCGGTCCAGTCGATCGGAGGGATCATTGGCGATCCTCCACATATCCCTCAGGGTCCGCAAGTCTACCTAGACAAAGATCGACAAGGGCCACATGCGGCCTCTTTGCAGAGCCCATGGGTCTTCTTACTCCTGTGTCGTCCCAGGAGCCGTATGCTTCTGGTGCGTAAGAATCTCGAAAGTAGAGAGTCGAGTTATTCACGATTCGCCCACATGTCCAGAGGAGTGGCCCAAGGCGCTATTCGCCAGCAGGTAGCTGTCATCGCATGTCATAGCATGCTACAGTGCTGTTCGACTCAACTTGCCCAAATTTTAGAAAGCCAGGACTATCAGATCGCGGTAGGGTCTTGCAAGCGATGATGAGTTGGGGTTCTAGCTACAAAAATGTGGTCAGAGCTGCGTACAAACACCCACAGGTCGCACTATGAGCTGGTCAGAACGCTTCTTCAGACATAGCGGCGTTTCAGGTAGAGGTTTGAGGCTCAGAGTGAGAAGAAGCTTCCCACTGGGCAGTGAATAAGCCCCGCACTCTGGTAGTATGTAGCATCTGGAGTGTAGGATCATGATACTGAAGGCGTCAGGAGGTCTCGAGTTGGGGAAGGCGAAAGACAAGCAGGGCACCAAAAAATCGAAGCAGAAAGAGGAGGGCCGAGGCAAGCAAAACGCAAGGAGTGGAAAATGTATCAGTACGCAAGATGATAAATGCATTGCTAAACAAAGCTATTGATTCCAAGCTGAAGTCAAAGCAGGCCCAGTATTGGCTGTGAGACATGGACAAGTGAGGCAATCGCGGGTCTGTTTTGGGTGGCCCGGCATGTTAAGCTATTATGCAGCTCCAAGAGAGCGCGCGCTTAGGGTCTGCTCAAGATCGCCCAGGCGGTAACGGGGGGCGGAATTGAAGTGATTTCCTAGGCCGGTTGTTGATTAGGTTTGCCCTCTGAAATGAAATCTCCCACGTTCATGGCGAGACCACGTGAAGAGGCACCTTTGAGACGGACTGAGCAGAAAGATGCCAGTTGGTGTTGACGTGCGTCGTTTAAACACAAAAGTGGCTTGGTTAGAACTTCGATGTTCCGCTCTGGGTGGGGAAGAAAACTGCCCCACGTTCCCCCACCTTCTGACGAGCTACCTTAGCTCAAGCCATCTACGGTATCCCTCTTCACCATCATCCACGCGAGGCTACAACTTCAGCCTTGCCGTTTCAACCATCTGATCTTCTCCTCACAATAGACAACGACACTGCCAAAATTTACGCCGTGGTCTACATCTCTTTACTGTCTGCAATCTAGCTTCCCGAGGTCGGCCTGTGATCTGGTCCTCGGCTCGCAATGGCATCCTCCAAGGTGTCGGAGGCTCTCCAACAGGTCGCAGGCTCCGAAAACCCGGCGGCTGCCTTCGAAGCTTTACTTGACCAGATCAAGACCGTATCCACCCCTTCAACGATAGCCGAAGACCTCAAGCTCATTGCAAATACAATTCTCTCCTCCTCCCTCGGCGTCGTCGGCACCCGCACCCTCCTCGCAAAGTTCATCGATACACTCCGCGCACTCGACAATGACGAGCTGTGGACCGACGTTGGGCCGGATATCGTCAGCCGTCTCTCGGTGAACCCTTCTGCTGCTTCTTATGTCGAGCAAGTGGCTTCTCTCTGCGAGCACACCGCGACGGCATTCGAGGCCACCGATGAGTTCCGGTCCGCAGCAGAGATCCTGGGCATGATCCCACTCGACAGCTCGCAGCGACGTGTCTCTGATGAGGAGAAGGCCAAGTTATGGGTTCGGATTGTTAGGGACTTCCTCGAGGAGAACTCATGGGGCTCGGCCGAGACATATCTCAACAAGTTGAAGAACATAATGCACACCATTACCGACCCGATACTCAACCTACACTTCAAGCTGAGCGCGGCGCGCATTCAGGACGCCAAGCGAGAGTTTCTCGCCGCGGCACAGAGCTACCATGATATCAGCATGCTTCCTGTTATTGCCGAGGAAGAGCGCCTCCACACCCTCGCCATGGCCATCAAGTGTGCTATTCTCGCACCGGCCGGACCGCCACGCAGTCGAGTCCTAGGCCGTTTATACAAAGACGAGCGGTCAGCAGGACTTGAGGAGTACGGAATCCTTGAGAAGATCTTTCTCGATCGTCTGCTTGCGCCCGCTGAGGTCTCCAAGTTTGCAAAGGGGTTGCAAGAGCACCAGCTCGCTATCACGGCGGATGGATCGACCGTCCTTGATCGAGCCGTCGTCGAGCACAATCTGCTGGGAGTGAGTAGGTTGTACAGCAACATTGGCTTTGACTCCCTCGGTCACCTGCTTGGACTGAATGGGGACAAGGCGGAGGATACGACGGCACGGATGATCGAGCAGGGTCGGCTGGCAGGGTGGATTGACCAGATTGATCGCATCATCTGGTTTGGAGGCGTCGAGGCATCTGGAGAGAAGGGCAGTGGTCGCGCTGAGGCTACCGTGGGTAAGAATTTGCGCCGCTGGGACGCCAATGTTCAAGCTCTAGCCGAGGAGCTGGAGCAGGTGACCAACTCATTGCACGCAGAATTTCCGGCAAGTAAACAAAAGCCTCACTAACGACTGCGAATAATGCTAACGTACATACCCAGACATTCGTGGAACAGCGTCTCGCTGCATGATGGTAGTCCGCCCAAAGCATAATGACAAACTAGCAGGCATAGAGTTTGACGTTTATGATCGCTAAAAACAAAGCATACTCATTGCCAAGCCTAATGATATCCCCTTTATCCCGATGCGCCAGATCGCCGTTGCCCAGTATGCAATCCCTTGCCAGTGCCTAGACTGTGACCCAACATCTATTACGTAGCGCCGAACCGTGCCTAACCATCATTCCAGATCCTTCCTCCTGACCACTATATACCCCTGGTCTAAGGACTTAGGGTCTCCCCCTTCCTCCTCAAACATGCCGTCGTCGTCGCGGAAGTTGCGCCGTCGCTTTGCCGGAGACTCGTCCTTGAGTTTTTCCTTCACAAGAAGCGACACCAGCGCCATACCGACCTTCTTTCCGATAAGATCGTAACCGCTGGGGGTGAAGTGGATGTTGTCGTCCCAATGTTCTTCTCTATCGGCCTCGGACATGGCGAAATATGGTATGGCGGCGTGTAAGTCGAACACATGGAAGTTCTCCCGTTTATAGCTCTTGATCATTTCGTTGACCTGATTTCTCTTTGCATCTATTCGTGCTCTTACTGTCCCTTTGAGGCCGGCCTCAGGTATGGTGAGGGCAAGGACCTTGCTGTTATGTGTTAGAGGAATATCCCATATCTTCTTGAGCGCCTCAAATAGTGCCTCTGGTTCGGTTCCCCAGCCTAGATCGCTGTTGTTCGCCAAGTGTCAGTAAGTGGTCGAGAAGAGTCGATGCAAATAAGCGTCGTGGGTAGGAAGAAGTGAACGCACTTTGTCCCTCCCAGTACTATCGTCCAGTCGTAGCTCGTTTCTACCGGGCCATCGGTCTCGTTCGCAGTGACTACAAGTGTACCATTGTTAGCCACCGACCGGAAACTCACAATAATAGCTGGGCAAGGTGGTGTTTCGTAATAACCTACATTGTCTCTCCATCCTCTGCAAAAAGCTGCCCCTGCTCGTCACCAGATCTCCGGACTTGCCGTCCTCGACTGACTCTACTTCGTACTCGGGAAATGCCATCTCCACCATCTGGACCAACTTCTCTTCGTAGGGATGATGCACGGCGCCCATGTACGAGTAACCGGCCGTCAGCGAGTCACCGAAACAGAGGATCCGGATCGTCTTTGCCGGAGGCTCTCGCTTCGCCATCGTTGCGGTCTGTCAAAAGACAATTTCTGGATAACAGGGCAAAATGAATCGTGGATATTAACAGGCGTTCATACAGGAATGTGGCGGTCGAAGAGCGGAACGTCGACCGTGACGCTCGTTGGTCTGGTAGCTGTCGCGTAAGGCAACAGCTGAACACATGGCGGATGCCGGATGACAAGGCGACGGTTGGTGGGGGCGGGGCTGATAAGAGGTACGTACCTTCACCCGCACAACGCTAACCACGGGACCATGAGGGAGCTTAAACAGTGGATCTCGTGCCAAGATACCCCGGCCCCGATGTCATCACCGGGTGGAGATATGTATCCTCCGCGACCTTCTCAGTGTCTGCCCTCTGGCCAGTACATAGTAGCCTGGACTTCCCACAACCCAAACCCGAGCGAGAACATGCGACTACGTTAGCCGGGATTGTTTGTCACTGAGTAAGCCGCAGTGTACCTTTGATCACAACCTAGCAATCACAATGACATACACGATGAAACGCGCCCACTCGTTACCTTGGACGGTGAGGAAGTCGGCGGCCTTCAGACGCCGATGTCTCCTCTTTGAAAGTGCCGTATACCCAGCGTCAGAATAAAACTCGCACCAATTGCGATACGTTCCGACATATTTTAATAGCCCAGGTCCCCCGGCTGTCAGCGAGGAGATCGACCACGATGTCACTGAGGGGGAAAACAGCCTGAATGTCCGATCGGCCTTACTCCGCAGCCTGTTTACTTTCTTCAACATTGCAGCGAGTATGGCCGTCGCGGCAAGAAGTCCGGCCGATGTCACGGTAGTAAGATAGTCAGGCCTCCGATGGCCGACGGTTTACCCACACAATGACATGGCCATATATAGACGCTGTGGTTGAGCCTCATCGAGTCGGTCTCCGGGCTTGTCACTGACTTCTTGGATATGCGACAACACGATGCGTAGCTTAATCCTGATCGTCCTGTCTGCCGGCATTGCAGCCGCAGAGGACGGCTTGAGCGGTTGGTTACGTTATGCGCCCCTTTCTTGTGGACGGTCAAGCCATCCGTCACTGCCCCAGACTATCGTCGCTCTCAACAGTACGAAGTTGAGTCCTGTCTATACCGCCGGTCAAGAGCTCCAGAAGGGTCTTCAGGGGATCTTCTCAAAACAGGTTATGATCTCGGATCAGACCACAAATGTTTCATCTGTGGTCGTCGGATCTCTTGCACAGTACACAGAAGCTACCGGGAATAGCGATATTCCGGCTCTCGAAGAAGATGGCTTCTGGCTCAACATTAAAGGTGACTCGGTGCAGATAGTTGGCCAGACTGAGCGTGGCGCGCTGTACGGCGCCTTCGAGTATCTCTCGATGCTGGCCCAGGGAAACTTCTCAGATGTTGCCAAAGTCAGCAACCCAAGCGCACCGATACGATGGACAAACGAGTGGGATAACATGGACGGAAGCATTGAGCGAGGATTTGCCGGGCCTTCCATCTTCTTTGCCAACGGTGTAGTCGTAAACGACATGACGCGGGTGGCCGAGTATGCTCGACTTCTGGCCTCAATCGGCATCAACGGCATCATCGTCAACAACGTCAATGCCAATACAACTACCCTAAGCACCCAGAACATTCGAGGACTTGGAAGGATAGCCGATGCGATGAGGCCGTACGGGATCCAGATCGGGATATCCCTCAACTTCGCCTCGCCCCAAAGCTTTGGAGGGCTCAGCACATTCGATCCCTTGGACACTTCAGTAATCAAGTTCTGGACCGACATCACCAACCAGATATATCAGCAAGTCCCGGACTTCGCCGGATATTTGGTCAAGGCGAACTCGGAAGGTCAGCCGGGACCCATCACCTACAACCGCTCTCTGGCCGACGGCGCGAACCTCTTTGCTAAGGCAATAAAGCCCCACGGAGGTATCGTCATGTTCCGCGCCTTCGTGTACGACCAGCTGAACGAGTCGGACTGGCGTGCCGATCGTGCGGATGCAGCTGTCAATTACTTCAAGCCCCTTGACGGCGAGTTCGACGACAATGTAGTGGTGCAAATCAAGTACGGTCCCATAGACTTCCAAGTTAGAGAGCCCGCTTCACCTCTTTTCGCAAACATTCCAAAGACCAACACCGCTATTGAGCTTCAAGTTACGCAAGAATACCTTGGGCAACAGTGTCATCTTGTTTACCTTCCGCCACTCTGGAAGACTGTCCTAGACTTCGATCTGAGAGTTGATGGTCAGCCCTCTCTGGTCCGAGACATTGTGTCTGGGGAGCGTTTCAAACGCCCTCTCGGCGGCTATGCTGGTGTTGTCAATGTTGGCACAAACTCCACCTGGCTTGGGAGCCATCTCGCAATGTCCAATCTCTACTCTTATGGCCGCCTAGCGTGGGACCCGACCAGTGATCCGGAAGCTATCTTACAGGACTGGATCCGCTTGACCTTTGGCTTGAATCGCAATGTCATCGATGCCATTACCAAGATGTCGATGGAGTCGTGGCCTGCCTACGAGAACTACAGCGGCAACCTTGGGATCCAGACACTGACGGATATTCTATATACTCATTTCGGTCCCAACCCGGCCTCGCAGGATGACAACGGCTGGGGACAATGGACGCGGGCGGACCACAACGGCATCGGGATGGATCGCACCGTCTCCAACGGCACTGGGTTTGCGGGCCAATATCCGGCCGAAGTCGCGGCTGTGTACGAATCGCTGGACAGCACGCCCGATAACCTCCTCCTGTGGTTCCACCATGTACCGTACACCTACACCCTACACGAGGGCAAGACTGTTATTCAGCATTTCTACGATGCCCATTACAGCGGCGCTGAAACAGCACAGACATTCCCGACGATGTGGGAGGGTTTGAAAGGCAAGGTAGATGACCGAAGGTTCGAGGAGGTCTTGTTTCGGCTCAGGTATCAGGCGGGCCATTCTATCGTCTGGCGCGACGCCATCAGCGAGTTTTACTTTAACAAATCTGGCATTCCTGATCAAGCCAAGCGGGTTGGCAACCACCCGTGGCGGGTGGAAGCCGAGAGCATGCAGCTGAGCGGATACAAGGTCACGGCGGTCAATCCGTTCGAAATGGCGTCCAGCTTCAAGGCTATTGTTACATCATCAAATACCACTGCTGGCACGGCGACTTCGAAGCTGGATTTCCCGTCCGGGACATACGATCTGGCTATCAACTACTACGATATTATTGGGGGCAGGGCACGCTATGAGGTTTACTTAGCCGACGAGCTGGTTGGTAAGTGGACTGGTGACAACGAGGACAGGCTGGGCCATACGCCTTCGACTTTTCTTGATGGTCACTCCGCTACTCGGATCACATTCAACAGTGTCAAGGTCGAGAAAGGTGATATGCTCAAGATCGTTGGAACCCCTGATGGGGCTGAGCTGGCGCCGTTGGATTATGTTGCACTCCTGCCGCCTGGGGTTGTCGACTGAGGAAGTGTGCCAACCCTTGATCAAATCATACCAGTTAGCACCGACAACTTCCGCTGCTTCGTTCGGTCATGACCACTTCGTGTATTCTTTTGTATGGTGGGTTTTGATTGGGTGCAGCTAGTGGTAGAGTAGAACACCCCGAAGTTCGGCTGGGACACTGAGACTACCTTACCTAGGTCTGTACGTGGTGGGGTAGAAAACCTTATTCATATGACAAGCAGGATTAAGCTTCCCGGAGTTGGTTATAAAGCCAGAGCTGGGCCTCGACTTGTCCTGCTTTTAGTGAATCCTCCCTCAGTTTACAACCACTCCATCGATCCATCAATCCATCAGTCCGCAAGGGTTTTGCATACCCCTCACTGGGTGTTGGCTTTCCTCATCACAAACGATCTTGACCATACGCGAAGACACTAAGCCATCTGCATCCTGTACGCTACAATACCACCTTCTGTTCACTGGAGATCTCGACCGTGGGGAAACCGACAGGCCGGGCAATGGAAGACCAACCTGTTCACCCAACGCTTCTGGCACAACCAGCACCGACGATGGCGCATCACGTTACCGCTCGCTCAACCGCCAGCCAAGACGACGTGGTCGCATCCAGCAATCCTGACACGATGGCTCCTGTAACCGACCCAGACTTCGTCCAACCTGATCCAAGTCTTAAGTGAGTAACCTACAGCTTTGTTCCTTGTCTTCATACCTCATTCCCCGTACTGTTTTCTATATATCTCGCACTCTCGGTCTGATAAATACATAAGAGAGGATCTAACAAAATCAGACAGGCAGCGGCAACGGAACCACCGCCACCAGAATACGAGGAATGTGCAGGGGTCACATCTTGCATCCCGGCCGAGGGCGATCTTGGCACGGGAGCGTTCAAGCAGATGATGATTACGCGCCTGGAGCGCCTGGAAGCCGCTCAGGACCGGATGGAGGCTGCGATTTTGGAGAGACGGCAACAGTCACAGCCCCGCGACCATTTCTACGGCCAACGACGACGCTCGCTGGGGGCTTGCTACGTACGGGTCCATTCCACTCTCGTTGGGGCTAAGGGTTATTTGCTGAGACGGACACGCTCCCGGCTTGCCACTTGCGGGCATCAGGCAGACGCCTACCTTTTGCTCTTCACATCTAAACTCTTGCGGCTATCAGCTTGGCTCGTCGAGATTGATACGCGTCTCCATCCTGGGCGTGCAGCGCAGGCAGCGCAGTACCGACTAGAGGCAGATTGGGGGGATGACGCCGCAAGATGTATCTTGGAATGCCTGAAGGATGGCGGTAATATTGGTTCTGTGTGGCATGAGATACTTGAAAGCTCCAAGGATTTCCCTTCCCACAAGGAAATCATGTCGTGGAGTCGGTAGTGGGGAAGCTGCTTCGTTTAGACCACCTATAGTTGTCTACATAACAGTGTCCGTAGCGTATCAGGGCTGCGACAAGTCGCAGCGATAGCTTCATCACCACTTTATAACCTAACAACCTTAGCGTCACGGGCGCTTGACGACACTTTCTGTTTGCTAGTGGCACCGTGTTCATCGTATGTTTGAGGTCATCGCCGACACAACTCTGCTGGCTTTGCTGTTTACCCTTCGGTCTGCCACATCTTACATTATCGTGTTCCGTAAAGTGCAACGGTACTTTATCGACACGAATCGATTGGGCCGCAGGCCGCTGATGCCTGCTTTACGATGTCTCCGCCTCCAGAGTGGCTCCTACCATCTGACTCCCCTTTGCGTATTACTGCTGAGAACTTAAACGACGCTTTGGTAGCAATTGATATGATGTCCTTTTCTCTACTGCTTCCGCCTTTTATCCCTAGGTCTCTCGTAATACCTACAAAAGAGATTTTTACTAAAGAAAGGGACCGGTCACACCTTTTGTACTTCGTGCCTTGATCCCTGGATCCAAAAGAGCATTCCATATATCATGGGACAGATTACTGTGACAGGTGTTTCTGATCAACGAAGAAGACAACTTGAGATCAAGTACATCTATCTACGCTCGGTGTAAGGGTCTAACACCGAATGAAACAAACGGACACAAGTGATCGAGGATTTTAGGGAGCTAAGCAAAGAAAGGTTTAATATAATAAACCACCAGATTGAAACAAAGAGTCCAAAGAGTCCTCGTATCTCAGGTAACATACATACTGATGCGTCTCTACGTTGGCTCCGGACGAGAGATTTGGGTCTCTCGACTGGGTTCCCAGGCGATACCGACGTGGAGGTGTAGAGTCCGTCTTCATCGCCCGTAAGAATATAATGGGACCAAAAGCGACAAGGAAAAGACAAAGGAAAGAAAGACAAAGGAAAGACAAAGGAAAAAACAAAGGAAAAATAATGTCCATTAGCCCTCCTTACTCGGTCTCCGAAGACCTCTGATTGCGGCGCCGAGGCGCGCGAACACTCGGTCCGCCAACACCGCCACCAACCTCGCCGCCGTAACCCATGGGATTGGCAACGGCATCACCCCGCTCCAAGTCCGAGTCCGCCGCTGTCGCGGCCCGAGTCGCCGGAACCGCCGGCGCAGCCGGAACCACCAGGTCCGCCGCAGCCACCGCAGGCGCGACTGGAGCCATCTGCTGCTGCTGCTGCTGTTGCTCGGCAGCGGCTGGCGGCGCCCACCGTTGCTTCAGCTCCCGCTGCTTGGTCCAGCAGGTCTTGCCGCACCACGACAGACTGGCGCCGATGGTGTAGAACACCGCAACCACACCGGTTGCGACGTCCTTCGGCTCCACCGAAAACCATTGCAGTATGGCAACGGCAACGCCGATGGCGGCCAGTGCCATCGTCGCGTTACCCCAGTGTCCCGCAAAGGCTGGCCTCGCCATGTCGACGAGCTGCTTCTGCATCTTCGCCATTTCCTCTATGGCGGCGAGGAGCGCGCGGCCGGTCTCTTCCGTCATCGGAGCCGGCGGCATCTTGTTGTTGTTGTTGTTGTTGTTGTTGTTTGTTTGTTTGTTTTCCTAGAAACTTGTCAGCTACACGGTGGCTAAAGAAAGAAAAAGAAAAGAAGAAGAGAGGAAAAAGTTGACGGGTAGTTAGGCAAAAACAAAGACAGTTTATTGGTGAGCAGTTCTTTCCCGATCAGAGGAGGTTAGGGAAGGACCAAGCTGGCAGAACCATATAACAGCGCCCTAGTTTCCCTTTCCTTCCGTAAACATCACTTTTCGGGCATTACGAAGGACCCAGGGAAGGAAGGCAGAAGCAACAGTGGAAAGGACATCCTGTCAGGGTGCTATTAACTTCTGTCGTTATTGTTGCCTTCTTCATTGATCAGAGACACCTGTCACAGTATCCTGTCCCACAATACATGGATGGAATGCTCAGTGTATTAGACGTCTTCCAACGTTTTCTATAGTGCCGGGGATCTGTTACTCTGCTTGAGACCAGTTATCCTTCAAGACTGACATGCCACAACCACGACAACCCTCCTCTTGGACGACTCCAGACAATGTTTGGAGCACAATTTCTTGAACTAGCATATGTTTGTCTATGTAGGAAAGCACTTCAGACCTGCCCTCAGACCAAAGCATGGATCAGGTCTCCATGCGCCAGCCCAATTCGCCTTCTGACGTCCAGCCAGACATCCAAATCAGTATCGTCTGAAGCAAGCAATTCAGTCTATCCCCAATCCAGAGGAGATCAAAGTTTGGAGCGACCTCCACCTTGATAGTTAAACCGTGGTATCATCCCCTCCATGACCACCATGCCCGTCCACTGCTTGACACATGGGTCATCCTCGACGCATCAAGGCTTTGGAGGTTCTCCGCTCGCCATCCCAAAGGGCGGTCTCTTGGTCTCATGACTTCCCAGACGGGAGTGCTTGTCATCGAGCAACTCCAGATGCTCCCCAACTCGGAGCTCGGGCTGCTCCACCTCCCAACCGTACACCCACCCTCCCTTCCTTCTGCTGTCCCCGCCTTCGTGATGGATTCTTTGTCGTCCTTCTTGTGCCAAGTGACCTTCTGACCCCAGTCAAGCGAGGTGACGGTTAAATCATGCGATGGCAGCCCCATCGTCGGACATAAGAAGCGCAAGCCTCGCCAGACACCCGGGCTCATACATTCTAAGTACTCTTGGAGACACGTCGGATCAGATGTCAAGGCATGGGGTCATGTACTCTGTAAGGCCGTGGCCACCAGTTAGATTGTTTTCCACAGAGAGAGCTCCCAATGCACTTACGCGTTCCCTAGCAGAGTTGCAGTG
The DNA here is from genome assembly GCA_021432605.1 of Coniochaeta sp. PMI_546. Classification (NCBI taxonomy): domain Eukaryota; kingdom Fungi; phylum Ascomycota; class Sordariomycetes; order Coniochaetales; family Coniochaetaceae; genus Coniochaeta; species Coniochaeta sp. PMI_546. Next base: position 122,408 of record MU271144.1, on the reverse strand, counting down.
TAGCGGAGCTCGCTCCCAGAGAGAGGCGTAGACTCTCTCGAGTGTTCCCACAATGGAGGAAACAAGATGTGCCTAGGACGGTCTTCCCAAGCATGGTGGCTCAAGGCGATACGGTAGTGGCCCCGGCTGCTCAAGGAAGGAGCATTTTTGCGAGGTAGGCATAGTTCGATCGGAAGCGTGTCAGAACTTTGAGGATATAATCCTGTCCGGCGGCAAGACCCGGGGAAGATGGCCGTTGGGTGGATTGGTAAAAAGAGTACCAGGAAGCATAAGGCCGCAGGCAGAAGAAGCAAAGCCCAAAGGCAAAAAGCGAGAAGCCAAGAGGCAAAAAGATTCGTTTCACAAGCCAGCCAAAAGGCAAAAAGCGAGAAGCCAAGAGGCAAAGATTGAGCATCACAAGCCAAGCCGTGTAGCCAACGAAGTTTTTTCAGAGATGGAAAACGTACCGATAGTTGCTATGATTGCAACGCCGCAACAAATGATCGACAACAACGTTTGATCGATAACAGCTGATGAACAACAACGGATGGCCAGAGTCGCACGAAATGGTGTAAATACCGGAGGTGGACGCTGAGATGCAACGGTCAAAGCCGAGATGACTGAAGAGAGGGGTGTGACGGTGAAGTCAAACTGGTTTTGCCTTTAGAATACGGTGGATTGGGTGTATTGCCGAGTGCGCGAAACGGGCTTGACGATGAAGTAGAACTCGTTTTGCGATGTAGTGTGGAATGCGAGAGCAGGGCTTGACGGTGCTGCGCAGCGGGTTAGACATGTTGAGTATGCCACCCTAGGTGCTCGGTAATGCATCATAGAGCCCCATGGGTGTGTGGCATGCAACTGCGGCTCATGTCCCAGTTCGCCGAGGCCCCATGCATTTTCTTTGGCGATCATAGTCGTTGTGTCGTCATGGGGAGGTGGAAGAATTGATATCGAGGTCACAGTCCACATAGAAAGCGAGCCGCAGAGTTGAACTGGCAACATGGGTGCAGGAAAGCATCCTAGGGACTAATAAATGTCAGTCTAGCAACGAAAAAGCAGTTGACACAGTATGCCTTACATCAGGCAGATTTGAGGCGTCGTGAATATTACAGCACCGATTGTCGGGTCGACCATCCGTAATGGAGAAACGGACAGGGACGGACGCCATGAAGGAGCTTGGTGCTGATGACTGGCACAAGAAATTCGATAGTGCTTCCCATGCCGGTGATGCCATCAGAGGAGGCGAAAGGGAGGATTGCACCCAACTCGATGAGACGCAACTAAAGAGAGCCCGTTGTATCTGCCGGAAGGTTGAGAGGATGTTATTGGAAGAGATACGACAGAGGAGGATTTGCCACGGTGGTATCAGGTAAAGACAAAGTAGATTGTTCAGTGTTGGCGTCCTGACAAGGCTTGGGAGAACATGAAGACGATCGGAAAAGGTTGAAAGAACGTCGGCCAAGGTAATTTAGATACCTAAGTTGTAACCCGACCCAATGTCAACCTTCCCGTCCAAATGTGGCGGGTTCTCGAGAAGCAATCCGCAGGACTAAGGTACCTATAGTAACCTTGGAAGGAAGTACCTAGTGCTAAGACACTGACAGAAACATCAGGGAAGGTATCAAGACAGGGAAAGTGCCTAGGTAGGATGCAACTACTTTCACGCGTCGTTGCTTGTAGCAAGTCAAAACAGGTGGTCTTGGACGAAGTAGACGTCTGTTGCGCCTTCCTCCGCGGACCTTACCCATCCTCCGGCAAGTCATGAATTCTAACATCCTAAGTTAGTGAACTACCCAGGTTAGGCACAGGACAGGCGTCAGTTATGCTACCCAATTGCAGCGAGTGTACGGGTAGCATTGTTCTTCTGGGAACATCGCTCGTAGTCCAAGTCTCGGTAGAAAGTGTCATGCCGATGCAGTGACATTTACTCTGCCACGAGCGGCTCCATCACGCCTGTGGGTACCATCCACATCAAACCAATGGAACTGTCCTTGTTGAAGGCTGGCCAAATGCAAAGTGAGCCGCACGGTAAGTTTCTCTTCGCGCCTTCTGACTTTGACCACCCTGATCTGTGGGGCAACTTGAAATCTCTCTAGGCCTGTAAGTACGACCTTCAACCGCTTTCCGCTGGGCATCCTGCCGTTAGTGTCTGAGCCTGGAGAAAGCAGTCTGCGTCGACCATAACTACCTACCTCAGAGAGCGCGGCCAGCAGCTTATTGCTGATGTCACAGAAATACTCCCAGGCAGGCAGCACCTTTGTCGCGCTTGACCTTACCACCGATGACACTGGTGTGGTTCTAGAACTTCCGTCAGAACTCGCGGATGACCGACTGCTGGATGACCGACTGCTGGATGACCGACTGCTGGATGACCGACTGCTGGATGACC